>CM065813.1:155403500-155436000 GCA_033398695.1 Orobanche coerulescens | reverse complement strand
AGAAGCCCAATGAATTTTATGCCTATGCTCATTAGATCCCCACAAAAATTTGTTAAAAAGTCTCTCAATAAACAATATAACATTACCGGGCGGTTTTATCACTTGTAAACAATAAAAGATGATCGAGTTTAAAACCGATTTGATCAGCTCAATTCTGCCCCCTAAAGAAAGGAGGTGGTGATTCCACATAGCAATTTTATTTTGGATTTTAAGGATCACGTTGTGGAACATAGCAAAAGTCGGGTTACCTTTCCAAAGGGGAACCCCGAGATATTGGATAGGTAAGCAAGAAGATTCAAAACCCGTAATCGCCTTAACCAAAAGACTGCCTTCTACACCCGGGATTTGTATAACAAAAAGACTTTTGGACTTATTAATTTTCTGACCCGAAGTCCCTTCGTAATGATAAAGACAGTGGTTAAGAATTTGAAGATTAGTCTTGTTGGCTTTAATAAAAAGTAACATATCATCCGCATAAGCCAAATGAGTAATCCGAATATTTTTCCGGATAATAAAAAACATACTCGGATTTTTAGAAAATGTGTCCTCAATGAGTCTAGAAAAATAATCGGCCGCAAGGACAAATAAAAGAGGAGAGATCGGGTCCCCTTGGCGAAGGCCTCTCCCACTTTTGAAATAACCCACCGGGGAGTCATTAATAATAATTGAAAACCAAGGTGAGCAAACACATTGTTTAATAAGTGATATAGCAGAAGGCGAGAAACCAAATAGCTCCAAAATTTTAAACAAAAAATCCCAATTCACCCTATCGTAGGCTTTCTCCATATCTAATTTAATAATGGTGTTATGTTTAGACCGGGATATATCATGAGTCACCTCCAATGCCGTAAGAATTTTGTCCGTAATGAGGCGATCTTTGATAAAAGCCGATTGAGAGGGGCTAATGATGCGAGGAAGAAGCCCACTTAGCCTTTTGCTCAGAAGTTTATCTTGTAAGAAGTATTGCAAAGGCTAATGGGCCTAAAATCTTTCCAAGAATGAGGGGACGGAATTTTAGGAATTAATGATAGCGTCGTAGAAGAATACGCTTGAGTTAATTCCGCCCCTTTAAAGAAATCAATAACCGCATCAAGAACATCAAATTGAATGATATCCCAACACACTTGAAAGAATTTAGCATTAAAACCGTCTGGCCCAGCAACACTCCCACTATCCATGTCAAAAATCACACCTCTAACCTATTCCAACGAAGGAATACCACAAATCATATTATTATCTACGAGGTCAATATTTTTAGGAATGATGTCAAGCCTCACATTCTCCCACTCGGTGTTCTCTTTGGTAAAGCAATTATCAAAATAATGGACCGCCGAGTTGGCAATATCCGTAGGGTCCGAGAGATTATTACCATTATCAACAATATTATGGATGAAGTTCATTTTTCTTTTCTTATTAACAAGATCATGAAAGAATTTGCTATTTCTCTCCCCTTCCAAAATCCACTTCGTTTGCGTTTTTTGTTTCCAAAACATTTCTTCAAGAGAAAGAGTCCAGATTAGATTCTCATTCATTTTACGAAGATATTCCTTATTGACATCAGAAGGATCATTGTCAAAATTGTACTCCGCTTCGGCCGCACGGTTTTGAGCCTCGGCTACTTTAACAAAAACATTCCCAAACACACTCCTATTCCAGTCTTTAAGAGCAAGTTTAAGACGGGACAGTTTTTTAGAAAGTTTTGAAAGACCCGTATATGGAATAGGAATGGACCAAGAATCTCTAACCACCTCCAAAAACTCATGGTGTTTAGTCCACATATTTTGGAAACGGAAGGAAGAGGGGTGTTTAATACGAGAGGAGGAGAATTCACAAAGAAGAGCATGATGGTCCGAAGTGTGTCTAGGAATGTGCCTAACAACACAATTATTGAATTTATTATACCATTCATAAGAGAGAAAAATACGATCCAACCTTTGCCAAATAGAATTACTATACCAAGTGAAAGGAGAACCCACATACCCTACATCAGTGAGGTCGCATTCAAGGATAGCATCCCTAAATTCTTCCATCTCTGACGGGATAGGTGGGTTTTCCCCTCTTTTTTCACAAGGATGGAGGACGATATTGAAATCACCGCCCACCATCCACGGAGTGTGGACTTGACTAACTGAAATTAAATCCTCCCACAAATCCCGCCTCTCAATTTTCGTGTTCTTACCATACACAACTGAAAGCAAGAAAGGGTCTGGGGAAGAATTATGCAGTACCGTCGTATGGAGCATTTGGTCGGTGTTCTTAATTACAGAAATATTAGTGTTGATATCCGAAAAAATCCAAATATGATTATTCCGATTAGCAACAACTTTATCAAAACCAAATAATCTACAGAAATACGAAGCATTTAAATCAACTTTCGGCTCAATAAGTGCCAAAATATTAAGTCGATAATCTTTTTTGAATAGTTTAACAATTTTTGAGCAGACTCGTTCCCAATACCTCTAACATTCCAGATAATTGAATTAACCATTATTACGGGTTGGACGGGTGGATACTTGGGGTTTATTAGTGCTAGTGCTCGTTGTCTTAGATTTTTTAAATTTATTAGTCGGTTTAGATTCTTTCGGTTCTATCTCTACTCTAACCGGAAGTGCAAGCACAAGTTTATTTTTAGTTTCCATTTGATTAGATTCGTTCCCTTCCGACAGGGATTGTTCAAACATATCCTCCTTAGAATCAAAAGAAGGTTCCGAGGTGCCCTCGTCAACATCGTCCTTAAACTCCTCAAATTCATATTCATCATCCGAAGATAATTGATTCTGAATCAAGGGGAGTTTTAGGGGATCTTGAGTGATGCCCCTACTGGTCTCACTAACCTTTACGTACTGGGTTCCAGAACTATTAGATGACTCATCACATACATTATTCATCACATCATCACGCATATTATCAAGTAAAATGAGGGGAGGGACATTCAAAGGTGATTGGTTAAGAGAAATACCTGTCCCAGTAGAGTGATCCAGCTTAAGGGCCGAAGGAGAATTAGGCCGAGCAGCAGGAGCCTCAAATTGAGAATCATTCAACGAATCATCACAGATATCCAAAATGGCTGGGGGAGAATAGGGGAGGGAATTAACAGGACAGACTCCAGCCATTTTGGAGGGGAGGGATTCAATCAAAACATTGACGATAGGGGATGCCGGGGTGGGTTTACTACAAGAGCCGGTCACTTTATTACTATCACTAATAGCATTGTTTGTTTTATCAGTTTCACAGTCTTTCACCAAATTTTGGGCTTCTGCTTCCTCATCTTGAAAAACCGCAAACATATTGTTCGTATTCACATCTTTATCTGATACGGCCACTTTTTCTGCAACATCTCCCAAACTAACATTAGAAATGTTAACCGGCCTAACGGATGGGCCTGGTCTAACGTCAGGTATCGTAATTATAGCATTCTTTAAATTGTTATTTTTCGAAGGGGATTTAAAGTTAGTCTGACCAACCGTCACCCATTGTTCTTTTTCTATTTCTTTACCCTTTTCCAAATTCGTTTTGTTTCGAAACTTATTCTCAAAAGTTTTGGGTTTTAAAGCTGGATTTTTAATGTAACAAGCATCAATGTCATGACCAATATGACGACAATGCCGGCAATAACGGGGTAGTTTTTCATATTCGACTTCTAACTCGGTTAAAACGCCTTTACACTTGATGCCAACCGAGTTAGGTAACATATCTGTAAGACTAATTTCAACACAAATACGCGCAAATTGAAGTCTGTTCCTTTTCAGGGTGTTCACATCTGCTTTTACAAAAGTACCAATAAGGGAACCAACAGTATGAAGAGCACAAAAATCAAACCAATGTATTGGTAAGGCATGAATTTTAACCCAAATCGGAACTACAGCGGGTTCTTGTATAAAATTAAAAAAAGGATCCCATTTGAATAATCTCATAGGATATCCTAGGATGTTGAACTCCCGTTTAAGCCATAATTTAGCACAGAAATTTTCATTTTGGAGATTAATAAGGACATGTTTGAAGTTTAAAAATTGGACTCTACAGGGACCAAATCCAGATTCTTGCAACTGTTTAGATATGGTATCATTCGTCGGTTTCCCAAACGAGAACTTACCAATAAGAGCATTTTTATAGATACCCGATACCTGTTCGCATTCCTCAACCGAGAAAACAGCGGTCGGGATGTCACCGGGGAGGTCCACCTGACCAAGCCGAGCGTTCAAGGAAGGCCCTCTGTTTACAGCATCGGCAAAGGAGACATGCCCCGGCGCGCCGATGCGAGACCTGTTTGGAGAAGAACTAGCAGTGTTAGAAGAATTCGGGTCCCAAAAAATCTCACCTTCTTCACGGACAGCCACAACCGGTGGGACGGCCAGGGGAAGGTATTTAAGCACAGTGCCGGCGATGACAGCCGATTTCTCCCGCAGGGCTCCGGAGGCGCCGACCGGAGCAGGGGCGACCGCCTGCTGGAAGTCTGAGGCGCCAGAATCACCCGGAGCACAAGAAAGAGGACCGAAGCCCAAACCCGAGCCGCCATGAGAACCCGCAACCGAACCACCCACCACCGAAGCACCCGAACCAACCACCGGGAGATCGAGTCTGGGAGGGAGCACAGCAGATTCCGACGGGCCGGCCGACTTTATACCCAAGTTAGGGTTCGGGGGTCTGTTTGTTACGAAATTCGCCGTGAGGTTGAACGGGAACGCCGGGAAGGGAGAACAGCCGTGCTCTCCTGGGCTTACAGCGGCGGAAGAGACCGCAGAGGAAGGCACCGCATTTGTAGGGAGAAGGTGACTATCAGGGTCTTCATGAGATACCTTTTTTTCAAAAGTGGAGTTTGTGTTTTTAATACAAACCGATTGGAATTTGTTTTGCTGGCTCGTTTTTTGTGCGTTTTTAATATTGTTATCACCAGCACATGCCTCTAGATCTGTGGGAGAAGATGACAAATGGGATGAAGATCCACAATTTGTGCTTGGAAAAGCACTATTGAGTTTTTTATTCTGAGCATCTTTCGTGCTAGCTTTCTCCCGATGTAAAATATTGATATCACATGGTGATGTTGGGTGAGGGGCGGGGTCAATATTGGGGCTACCAAAAGTAGCCGCCCCAGTTGGCAGCTTTGAATCTGCCATAAGGCACAAAATGAAATTTTTTTTTTTAATAAAAAGGACCGCCGCACTAGGCGGCGGTAGGGATAAAAAATGTAGATGTTATCAGATGAGTTTGAAAGTAGCGATCGGAAAACTCATGAACAGATGAATATTGGATGAAGATTTTAGAGAGAAGGGAGAGAAAAAATTGTAGAGAGAGAAACATAAGCGGCGATTGACTAGCATATGACTACTGCAGGATCAACCAGGTAGCATTCCTTAAAGACGCCGGCAACGCATGAGCTAAGCCACAAGGGCTCATTCAAAACGTGCACGGTCGTCGTTCGCACGAAGCACCGAACGCATGATTCGAGGTAAGCGGCGATTGAACACCTCTTACCTACTAAATATTCCGTATCCAAGAGATCGTACACCGCGCAATGGGCCAACATCTAAGGCACACAAATTGGGGCATTACACGTGGAACACAACAGGTGGTTTGTGGTTCACCCAACACCGCATCCACAAAGGGGGAGCAGCAAAGGCGAAAAACTTGACACTTTAATCATTCAAATGCCTTCAAGATAGGTACTCAACACAGGAAACCAACAGCAGCCAAGACATGCTTGAGCCAATAACTGAAGAGGCATATATGAGACGGCGTCGTTTCCCGAGCAAGGATCCAACGTACTCATATAAACCAATCACCACTCACGCACCATACGTATACAATGCCCGAACACAAGGAATTATAAGCCATCACGAAACATAATATGTGCATCATGACAGCAAACAACAACTCACACCCAAGCATCGCCCCGATAGGCACGTAGGAAACAAATCACTAGCAGCACACATGATCATACCAGAACATGGTTTCGAATTCAAAAGAATTTCCAAAAACCAATGATGCTCATTCTTAACCAACATTCGACTTCGCCGAATGCACCCATTACCGATACCCACAAGGAGCTGACAACAAAACATAGCATCGATCGAGCTCACAATCAAGAAACTTGATTTTTATTTCACCGAAGCAACACCAACCGTCCGATAGGAACACACCATCTTTAAATATTAGGGACAAGGGACCAACAAACTTGAATATTTCTTGAAGCAACACCAGCCATCCGATAGGAACAAGCCATCTTTAAATATTAGGGACAAGGGACCAATCAACCGACCGAGCATTTCAAGAGCAATGCTTCGACTCAAGAACATAGCACTCCACTCCGATGTCTTACCAAAACAAACGACCGCCTCACCGTGATCGCCCGACCACCAATTAGGTTATCGAGCGCCCACGGGCGGGTGCGACCTTTGCAAAGGCTACCCACCAAAGTAGCTCACTGAAATCTTGTTCGCGACAGGGCCAAAAAATCCCACGAGCAAAAAGGGACCGCACTACCGAACCGACGGAGCATTTCAAGAGCAATGCTTCGACTCAAGAACATAGCACTCCACTCCGATGTCTTACCCAAACAAACGACCGCCTCACCATGCTCGCCCGACCACCAATTGGGTTATCGAACCCCCACGTACCGGTACGTCATTTGCAAAGGCTACCCACCAAAGTAGCTCACTGAAATCTTGTTCGCAACATTGCCAAAAAAGCCCACGAGCAAAAAGGGACCGCACTACCGAACCCACGGAGCATTTCACTAGCAACGCATCAACTCAAAGAACATAGCTCTCCACTACAATGTTCTGCCCAAAGAAACGACCGCCTCACCGTGCTTGCCCGACCACCTAGGTTATCGAACACTCACGTACCGGTACGTCGCTCCCTCACGCTACCCACCGAAGCAGCTAACTGAAATCTCGGCCGAATAATTACTAGGAAATGCCCCCAAGCGATGGGGCACCGCTTTACCGAACCCACCGAGCAATTTCCGAACATGCATCTAATCGCAGAACATGGCAGCCCACTACGATGTTTTGCCCCAACAAGCGACCGCCTCACCATGCTCGTCCGACGACCCAATAGGTTATTAAACGCTCAAGTACCGGTACGTCGCTCACTGAGACTGCCCACCCAAGCAGCTTACCAAACTCCCGTTCGAGACAATGCCAGAAAAAGCCCACGAGCGGCGGAGGTTACCGCTCGACCGAACCAACCAACTCACGGACAGCATCTCAAATAGAAAATCTAGCTTCTCTCTGCGATGTTTGCACAAGCAAGCAACACCCGCACCATGGTCGCCCGACTACCGGGTTGGTTATCGAACGCCCACGTTAGAGAATGCCGCCGCCCACACTACCCACCGGAGCAAGTCGCGGAATCTTGTTCTCGACACTGTAGGAAAACTTTCTTGTGTGTTTCTTTAGAGGGCGGCCGCCGACCCTTGGAAGTTACTCGCAAGTAAGCGGCCATTTCACGACACCCTCTCACACACCCTCCCTCCCTATAATAGGCTTAGAAGAATAATCCCTTGTGAGTGTAGTAGACATTGAAAGGCTGAGGAACCCACTCCGAATTTAAAGCCAATATAAGTTATTATAAATTAATTATTATATAAGTTTATATTGATAAAAAATATAAAACATTATATTTACACAATAATAAGTTATTTATAATTTTATAAATATTAAATAAATAAAAAAACCCAATAATTATTGAAAATATAAAAAAATTAATAAATAAATCAAAATATGAATTAAAAATTACGAAAGAAAAATTTTTCTTTTAAAATTTATTTTGTTTATTTTATAATTATAAATAATTACTAAAATATTATTATTAATATAAAAATAACTAAATTACTTTTTAATTTAGTTAAAATTACGAAATAGTATGTTTTAAATGTATTTTTATCTTAAAATAATAATTAATTCTTTAAAATTATTAATAATATATACAAATAAATTATTAATTTATTTTTAATTTAGTAAAAATTACGAAATAAATACTTAAAATAATAATTAATTGCTGCAAAATTATTAATAATATATAAAAATAAATTATTTATTTTTAATTTAGTAAAAATTACGAAATAAGAATATTTATTTTTTAAAATATATCTTTATTTAATAATTGTTGAAAATTATTTAATAATATATAAAAATAAATAATTTTTTTTAATTTAGTTAAAACGGACGAGTGCAGTAGACATTGAAAGCCCGGAGAACCCACTCCGCAATTGCGTTGCAGACTTGCGGGAATGCAAAACTTTGGAAGGACATAACTTTGCGTAGAAATGTCCGTTTTGGACGAATTTTTTTTTTTTATTTCGGGTATCTCGACGAGATCTACGCAACTGCAAACCGCCTACGGCGGTTTGGCCCTCGAATTTTTCAAAAAAAATGTGTTTTTCATATGTTAATTTGTTTTTTAAGTAAAATTATACGGTTTTTAGATTTTCAAACTCTACATACCATCGATCCGAGATCAATTTTCTGAAATTTCAAATTTGCACAACAATGCTCTTGACCTTAATTTTATGATGTGATTGGTCGATTTTGGAAAAGGCAAATTTCAAGTTACATCAACCCTATATATAAAAGTGTTACTCTATCCACAAATTGCATATGTGGTGTAGTGGTTGAAACTTTTATTGTTTTGCATGAGGTAGGGAGTTCAAATCCCCACAAGTACAACTTTTGTTTTGGTTTATATTGGAGTCTTTTCCACCCATGACACATAGAGAAAAAGTCTTTGGAGCTAATAACACATTTTTTACCGACCCGACTTTCATTTGTGCTTGTTGTACACACTCCTTGATGATAATAACATCTGCGACTCCGAGCCGGCACACAACTTATGAGACTTTTTCTCCCGACAAAGTCGTGATGCCTTCTCGAATTTCATAATGTGCACTATTGGCACTCCACGATCTCAAAACGAGATATTTTTTACCGACTCAGTCGGCATGCCTTCCCGACTTTCAGTCGTGCTTGTTGTACACTCCTTGATAATAATAACCATTGCGACTCCGAGCCGACGCACAACCCAACAATATTTTACCACACTTCATGTTGTGCTTGTGCACCGTCTCGAAGTAACCGTCGGGACTCCGAGCTGGCTCAGCACTAGACGCATTGATCAACCCTAGATTGATAAAAAGACTTCGAGAAAACTTCTCGTAGACAAACGGGGGACATAGAGAGCACTGGACTCACGCATTTGTAACCTCCGATATGGTTGGGTGAGAGGAAATATATGTTAAGTTGATGGGGAGAGACTTGGGGGGGGGGGGGTCGAATCGAAGCGACAAAGGGCTGAATCTCAACGGATCGTGGCAGGCTGAGGTCTCGTTCGTGGTAGCCGTTTCTCAGGCTCCCTCTCCGGAATCGAACCCTAATTCTCCGTCACCCGTCACCACCATAGTAGGCCACTATCCTACCATCGAAAGTTGATAGGGCAGAAATTTGAATGATGCGTCGCCGGCACAAAGGCCGTGCGATCCGTCGAGTTATCATGAATCATCGCAGCAACAGGCAGAGCCCGTGTTGACCTTTTATCTAATAAATGCCCCTTCCAGAAGTCGGGGTTTGTTGCACGTATTAGCTCTAGAATTACTACGGTTATCCGAGTAGCAGGTACCATCAAACAAACTATAACTGATTTAATAAGCCATTCGCAGTTTCACAGTCTGAATTTGTTCATACTTTTTTTTTTAACCGAAATATTATTAAACAAACCCGAAAATTGAGGGTGGACGAGTCCCTCTACACGCCCAAGAAGAATGAGGGAGGACGAACTCCTCTACACGCCCCAAAGCAAAAGCCCGAAAATTAAGTAGGAAACACTTTTTTATTTCTAACATACGGAAAACTAATTTTATCTAAACGAATAAGGCCAAGGATTTTACCTTTAAGATCATGCTCATTCGAACAGAAAAAGTCACGACGACTACATCCATGATCCGCAAGAATGTCGGCAACCGCATTTCCCTCCCTATAGATGTGGGAGAAACGTGTGGTCACTTGATTCGAGAGTATGTGAATTTTAGACACCAAGTTTTAAAGGTTCCAATGGCAAGTAGACTTCCTTTGAATCAATTTCAAAGCCACTAAGGAGTCAACTTCAACCCAAATATAGTTAAAGTTCTTGTTCAAGCAAAGCTCGATCCCACGCCAAATAGCGTAAAGCTCCGCAAAAGTGTTGGTTTGCACCCCAATATGTTCGGAAAAACAAAAAATGGGGCTGCCCCAATGGTCTCTAATGATGCCACCCGCCCCCGCAAATCCCGGATTTCCTTTTGCCGCACCATCCGTGTTAAGTTTGACCCAACCGTTACACGGTCTAGCCCATCTCACGGCCATTATTTTAGAAATCCTCCTCTTCGCGGATACAACCCCAAGTCGAGCTGAAAAAGCATCCGCACCCTTCCAAAAGGTATGACAATATTTGTTGGCAATTTTGATAGAGCGAAGGTACTTCCAAATCCGGGAGCAAACACGCTCGGCCGTAAAAGGAATGCCCTTCATTCTTTTGTCATTCCTACAACACCATAAAAACCAAAGAATAAGGATAGGGATGACATGAAATAAATGAATCTTACCTTTAGCCTTGGAGAACCAAGAGGCCAAGATAAAATTAAAATTATCGGTTATAGGCCCATGAAACCCCGCTAAGTTATAAAAAATAGCCCACACCTTGGTAGCAATAGGGCCAATGATAAATAGGTGGGCCATCGTTTCAATATTATCGCAACAAAAGCACGGGATATCAACAATCATCCCTCTCTTGATAATACAATCCGATGTAGGGATCCAATTATTTAACAAACGAACCATAAAAACCGAAATCGTGGGAGTAATCATAGGGTGCCAACAATATTTGAGAAAATTATGCTCGCTCTTTTTTTCCTGATATTATCCCAAGTACTTTTAAAGGAAAAATTGCCATTAGAAGAGAGTTTCCAACAAGGTTGGGAAGTATTCAAATGAGAGGGGAGAGCACAAATATAATCACAATATTGTCGGGGCAAAACCGAAAGAAGCTTGGGTTTATCCCAATCCGTGTCCCCCCAAAATTGTTTAATGAGAGCTTTGGATTTAGTCGGGAATAAATTAGAAAGAGGGCTGAAATAGCACCATGTATCATGCCAAAAGGAAACATTACCATCTCCACTATTCCACCAAATATTCCCATCCGCATGAACCCGGATGTTACAAAGCCTTTTCCAAATAGATGAATCATAAGGATTAACTTTAACAATCATGGGATGGAGTCTTGCAATATTTGGACTTAAGAAATTGAGACCAAATATTGTTGTTAGTACGAAAACGCCACCACATTTTAATCTCGGCCGTACAAATAATATCATTAAGATCACGACACCCAATCCCTCCTTCACTAGTCGGGTAACATAATTTTTGCCAAGACGCCCAATGAATTTTAGTGTTGTGCTCGTTAGAACCCCATAAAAATTTATTGAAAAGCCTCTCAATAAAAGTAATAACATTCCCAGGAGGCTTAATAACTTGTAAACAATAGAAGGAGATGGAATTTAACACCGATTTAATAAGTTCTATTCTTCCTCCTAAAGAAAGGAGGTGGTGGTTCCAAGTACAAATTTTATTTTGGATTTTAAGGATCAAATCATTGAACATAGCAAAGGTTGGATTACCTTTCCAAAGTGGCACACCAAGATATTGAATTGGAAGTTTGGTGGAGTCAAAACCCGTGATCCTATGAACCATAGCAAGGTCCTCAATAGAAGGGTTGTGCATCACAAAAAGACTCTTGGAGTTATTAATTTTTTGCCCCGATATATCCTCATAATGGCTAAGACAATGCTTAAGTAATTGTAAATTAGTCTTGCTCGCTTTTAAAAAGAGAAGGGTATCATCCGCATAAGCTAAGTGGGTGATTCGCACATTCTTACGAATACCAAAAAACATACCTGGTTTTTTAGTAAACGTATCATCAATGAGTTTAGAGAAGTAGTCCGCAGCAATAACGAAAAGAAGGGGAGAAATGGGATCACCTTGGCGAAGACCCCTCTCACTCTTGAAGTATCCCACCGACATACCATTGATAAGAATAGAAAACCAAGGTGAGCACACACATTCTTTAATAAGGGAAATAAATCTGGTGGAGAAACCAAAATGGCTCAAAACCTTAAAAAGGAAGCCCCAATCAATTCTATCATAAGCCTTTTCCATATCAAGCTTGATAATGGTATTAAGATTAGATCTAGAAATATCATGGGTGACTTCTAACGCCGTAAGAATATTATCCGTAATAAGCCGACCTCTGATAAAGCCGGATTGAGAAGGATTAATAATACGAGGTAAGAAACCACCAAGTCTTTTGCTCAAAATTTTAGAAATGATTTTATAAGAGGTATTACACAGACTGATGGGTCGCAAGTCCTTCAAAGAGTTGGGGGACGGGATTTTGGGGATAAGGGATAAGGAAGTAGAAGAATACGCTTGAGACAAGGCGGATCCTCTAAAAAAATCAACCACCGCATCGAGGACATCAAAGCAAATTATATCCCAACAAACTTGAAAAAATTTCGCATTAAATCCGTCGGCGCAACACTATCACTATCCATATTAAAAACTACATCGCCAATTTCCTCCAAAGAAGGAAGCTCGCAAAGGAAATGATTATCCATATCATCGATCACATTCGGAATGAGGTCAAGCCTAATGTTATCAATGTCTACATTCTCTTTCGTGAAGCACTTTTTATAAAATTGAATGGCCGAATTATGAATATCATTCGGGTTTGTTAAAATAGCTCCATTATCCGAAATGGAGTGAATAAAATTCTTTTGCCTTTTCTTTTTAACCAAATCATGAAAAAACTTAGTATTCCTCTCTCCTTCCATAGTCCAATTGGTTTGAGTTTTTTGTTTCCAAAAAATTTCTTCAAGAGAAAGAGTCATATTGAGTTCGTCATTCATTTTACTAAGATATACCTTGTTAGCAATGGTCGGATTTTTATCAAAAATCTCTTCCGCAATGGCAACACATTTCTGAGCTTCTTTAACTTTTTCAAAAACATTGCCAAAAACACACCTATTCCATTCTTTGAGAGTTAATTTAAGACGAGCAAGTTTTTTGGAAAGTTTAACAGTTCCCACGTAGGGGATGGGGATGGACCAAGAGTCTCTAACAACATCCAAGAAAGTATGGTGCTTCATCCACATGTTTTGAAATCGAAAGGAATAAGAGTGTTTATTAGACGGGCTATTAAACTCACAAAGAAGAGCATGATGGTCCGACGTATGCCGCGGTATGTGCTTAACCGAGCAATCCGGAAACGTGTTAAACCATTCAGCGGAGAAAAGAATGCGGTCTAACCTTTGCCAAATAGAATTACTATACCAAGTGAAAGGGGATCCAACATATCCTCCATCGGAAAGGTTACAATCAAGGATAGCATCTCTAAATTCTTCCATTTCCGACGGGATAGGTGGGTTGTCCCCTTTTTTTTCACAAGGATGGAGGACGATATTAAAATCACCGCCCACCATCCAAGGAACTTGAAATTGACGAACCAAAATAAGATCATCCCAAAGCAAACGTCTCTCAATCTTAGTATTCTTACCATAAACAATAGTGAGATAAAAAGGATCAGGGAGGTAGTTACTAAAAACACAAGTGTGGAGCATTTGATCGGTATTATGAATAATATTAATTTTGGTATCCACATCCGAGAAAAGCCAAATGTGATTATTATTATTAGAAAGCACCTTATCAAAACCAAAAAGTCTACAAAAATATTGAGATTTGAGTTGGACTTTAGGTTCAATTAGAGCCAAAATATTAAGCTTATGGTCCTTTTTGAAAAGTTTGACAATTTTTTGGGCCGATTCATTGCCGATACCCCTAACATTCCAAATAATGGTACTAATCATGTTGGCGGGTTGTTCGTCTCGTCGGCCTTTTAGATGAGGTTATTTTTTCTTTACCTTTTTTGGCTTTAATCGGCTCGGAAATCTCTGTTTTGTTTTCGAAATCCGATGGGACCGGCAATGCAACCACAAGTTTGGAGTTATCTCCATCCGAAAAAGATTTTTCCAAAATATCTTCTTTCGAAATAAAGGACGGTTCGAACCCCCCTTCATCGAGTTCGTCTCTAATTTCCCCAGGTTCAGATTCTTCCCCGGATGAGGGAAATACCTGATCTGTAGGGAGCTTAGAGGGATCTCGACAAAGTCCCACATGTGGTTCCGAGGGATCACACAAAGGTTGGGTGCCCGAGCTACTCGAGGACTCGTCACATTCACTAGAAGTAAGACCATCAACACATACATTAGCAGATGCATCATGGGGAGGGGCAACCGAAAAAGAAGAAATATTGAGACCATGTTCCAAGTTATTGGCGGGCTGCCCCGGGAGATCAGCCGTTACATCCACCTGCAAAATTGGGTCAGTAGGTGTTGGGGCGGGGTCCTCTATATTTTCAAGAAGAGCAAACATATTGCTCGTATGGACCTCCTGTTCTTCTTCAATCGGGTCCAGTAACTCCACACCTGTTGCCACTTTCTTTTTACAAATATTAGTATCCAGGGGTGGGTTAGAGGAATCACATATAATAATTTCCTTGCAAACATTACCCATTTTATTACTGTCCTGATTGTTCTTAGAATTAGTAAGAAACACATTACCTTTATCTGATTTTGAGGTAGAGGGAACATCACCTTTCCCCACCGGGATCCATTCTTCTTTACTTTTACCTTTATCAGTGCTCGTTTTATTCAAAAATTTATTGGTAAATGTCTTAGGTTTTAGCATCGAATTTTTGACATAGCAAGCATCTATGTCATGGCCAACATGATGACAATGACAACAGTATTTCGGCAGTTTTTCGTACTCAACCGCTAGCTCAGTTATGACACCATCACAATTGATGCCAACCGATTTAGGTAGTACATTTTTCAAATTAACTTCGACACAAATTCTGGCATAACTGAGCCTAGATCTATTCATTGTATTAACATCAGCCTTAAGAAATGTTCCAATTAGGGATCCAACAGTGTGAAGCGCCCTAATATCAAACCAGTGAATCGGTAAGTTGACAACTTTTAACCAAATCGGCACTACAGCGGGTTCTTGTTTGAAATCAAATAGAGGATCCCATTTAAAAAGGCGCATCGGGAATCCAGAGATGTTCATTTCCCGTTTCAACCAAAGTTTGTTGCATTGTTCTTCGTTTTGTAAAGAAATGAGAACATGTTTAAAGTTCAGAAACTGAACTTTACGGACTCCGAATCCAGCTAATTGCAGATTTTTAAGAATAGCTTCATTCATTGGTTTACCATAGGAAAATTTTCCAATTAATGCAAATTTGTAAAATCCACAAACTTGTTCACAATCTTCCTTGGAAAAAACAGCCATAGGAATAGCACCAGAAAAGTCAACTGTACCAAGGGGGGTTGGAGATACCTGACCAAGGTTGACAGCTTCTGCAAAAGAAGTCCGGACTGTTCCCGGTGGTTCAGAGAACCCAAGCACCGCCTTCTCCGGTCCAAGCACCTCTGGAGCCTTTTCTTTGTTGATGGCCTCTACAAAAGAGGGACGATTTTCCTTCTGACGCGAACCAGGGGGATGAGGGACAGGGATTACCGGACGTTGACCGACCTCTTCAGCAACCGTGATGTTCGCCTCCTCCAGCCGGTCACCCCAAAATGGGTCAGAGGTAGGAATCCCTTCAGAAACCGGTAGGCGAGTAGACACCAAGGATGGTTTAATAAAACCGTCCGATCTTTTCCCGGATTTGGAGCCCGGCGATTTGTGATTCTGGAAGTTAGCCGTGAGGTTGAAAGGGAACTCCGAAGTGAGCGGGATTCCATTTCCGGCTGAGATAGATTTCGCCTTGTCCGTGATGGAAGGATGATTTCGGATGTCCAGCGATGGAAGAACCGTTGTTTCTGTCGATGGAGGCGGTGAGATTTGTGAAGTGATAGGGTTTTGAGAGGAATGGAGCGGCTCCCCATTAATAATATTATTCTCAGTAGACATTTTTATTGTGAACAGCAATAAGAAAAATAAAAAAGTCCGCCGCCCAAGGCGGCGGAAGAATCAAAAAGTAAACATTATCAGCAACTAACGTTCACTAACGCAACGGAAACGGAAAAAAGACGGTGGAGAATTCTAGAGAGAAGGAAGAGAAAAAAGTTTAGAGAGAGAAAGAAAAACATGGAAAAAAAGTGTGAATTGTGAATTAGTTAAAGAAACCGAAATATTATTAAAGAAACCCGAGAATTGAGGGTGGACGAGTCCCTCTACACGCCCAAGAAGAATGAGGGAGGACGAACTCCTCTACACGCCCCAAAACAAAAGCCCGAAAATTAAGTAGGAAACACTTTTTTATTTCTAACATACGGAAAACTAATTTTATCTAAACGAATGAGGCCAAGTATGTTACCTTTAAGATCATGCCCATTCTAACAGAAAAAGTCACGACGACTACATCCATGATCCGCAAGAATGTCGGCAACCGCATTTCCCTCCCTATAGATGTGGGAGAAACGTGTGGTCACTTGATTCGAGAGTATGTGAATTTTAGACACCAAGTTTTGAAGGTTCCAATGGCGTAGACTTCCTTTGAATTAATTTCAAAGCCACTAAGGAGTCAACTTCAATCCAAATATAGTTAAAGTTCTTGCTCAAGCAAAGCTCGATCCCACGCCAAATAGCGTAAAGCTCCGCAAAAGTGTTGGTTTGCACCCCAATATGTTCGGAAAAACAAAGAATGGGGCTGCCCCAATGGTCTCTAATGATGCCACCCGCCCCCGCAAATCCCGGATTTCCTTTTGCCGCACCATCCGTGTTAAGTTTGACCCAACCGTTACACGGTCTAGACCATCTCATGGCCATTATTTTAGAAATCCTCCTCGTCGCGGATTCAACCCCAAGTCGAGCTGCAAAAGCATCCGCACCCTTCCAAAAGGTATGACAATATTTGTTGGCAATTTTGATAGAGCGAAGGTACTTCCAAATCCGGGAGCAAACACGCTCGGCCGTAAAAGGAATGCCCTTCATTCTTTTGTCATTCCTACAACACCATAAAAACCAAAGAATAAGGATAGGGATGACATGAAATAAATGAATCTTACCTTTAGCCTTGGAGAACCAAGAGGCCAAGATAAAATTAAAATTACCTGTTATAGGTCCATGAAACCCCGCTAACTTATAAAAAACAGCCCACACCTTGGTAGCAATGGGGCCAATGATAAATAGGTGGGCCATCGTTTCAATATTATCGCAACAAAAGCACGGGATATCAACAATCATCCCTCTCTTGATAAGACAATCCGATGTGGGGATCCAATTATTTAACAAACGAACCATAAAAACCGAAATCGTAGGAGTAATCATAGGGTGCCAACAATATTTGAGAAAATTATGCTCGCTCTTTTTTTTCCTGATATTATCCCAAGTACTTTTAAAGGAAAAATTGCCATTAGAAGAAAG
Organism: Orobanche coerulescens; assembly: GCA_033398695.1. Lineage (NCBI taxonomy): Eukaryota > Viridiplantae > Streptophyta > Magnoliopsida > Lamiales > Orobanchaceae > Orobanche > Orobanche coerulescens. The sequence continues at coordinate 155,418,547 of CM065813.1, read as the reverse complement.
TTTCCAACAAGGTTGGGAAGTATTCAAATGAGAGGGGAGAGCACAAATATAATCACAATATTGTTGGGGCAAAACCGAAAGAAGCTTGGGTTTATCCCAATCCGTGTCCCCCCAAAATTGTTTAATGAGAGCTTTGGATTTAGTCGGGAATAAATTAGAAAGAGGGCTGAAATCGCACCATGTATCATGCCAAAAAGAAACATTACCATCTCCACTATTCCACCAAATATTCCCATCCGCATGAACCCGGATGTTACAAAGCCTTTTCCAAATAGATGAATCATAAGGATTAACTTTAACAATCATGGGATGGAGTCTCTTGCAATATTTGGACTTAAGAAATTGAGAAGAAATATTGTTGTTAGTACGAAAACGCCACCACATTTTAATCTCGGCCGTACAAATAATATCATTAAGATCACGACACCCAATCCCTCCTTCACTAGTCGGGTAACATAATTTTTGTGAATTAGTTCATACTTTTTTTTTTTTTTTTTAAAAAAAAGGACATCATATAACACGAAGAAGAAAAATTGGGGGGCCTATTCCCATACAAAGCCGATATTTTCCTGGGGGGCCAAATCCCAAACATAGCCACTAAATGAAAAGCAAATAAAACGGTAATAAAGGGGCCACAAGGCCCAAACAAAGCCGTACCATGCTACGACCCATTTTCTAGCTTTTTTCGAGCTTTTTCTTCCTTTTGCTTTTTTTTTGCTCATAACCATTTGAAATCCCAAATCCAAATCCAATTCACGGTCTAGAACCTTATTTCTCTTTCCAACAGATATATCAAGTTCGAACGAATCCGTTCCGACCCGATCCTCAACCTTATTGGGCTTGACAGTATTACTCTTTACTTTTTTCTGAACTTTTTTCTTTGGTGGTAACACAATAGGTTCCGATTCTGAGTCTGGGCAATCATCCTCCGAGTAAAAATTCTTCGCAACATAATCGCCATAATTAAAATAAACATGATTTCCAATTGGTATACTCTCGGACTCAACTTCTGAAACGTTGTCAAACCGATCATAAGATTGAAGGAGATCATCTTTAATTTTTGAAAAATTCACAGGCTTGTTCGTTGGATTATTGGGTCCAGGAGTAAAGGTAATAATGCCTTTCGAATCTAAAGAGATCGAGTCCTCTAAAACCGAACCATACAGCGGCAGAAGGCTGACCTGGACGCCGGGCTGGACGTGAACCGCGGCCGCAACGTTAACCTCCTTTGGAGGGCTGATCAGGGAGATGTCGTCCAGAACCGAGGAGGTTGTTTTCAAGAATGATTTGCAGCTCTTTATATCATGTCCAAGATGCTTGCAAAAAGAGCAATAGCTAGGCAAATTTTCATATTCCACCGGTTGCATCCTAATTTTCCCACCAAGCCTTATTTCAATTTCCGGTAAACTCGCTTGAGTTACATCTATTTCAATACATACCCGTTGAGTAGATGGCCGAGTTAGTTCGGCCGTGGCACTATCAATTCGAAGCGGTTTTCCTAACACGGAAGCAACTTGAAAAAGGCTACGTTTATCGAATAAATGGACAGGAAGGTACGGAAATAGAACCCAAACCGGAGCAAATGGGGACTCAACTAAAGGATCAAAATCGGGAGTCCACTTAAGGATACGCATTGGAAAACCGGCCATAAACCAAACTTGGCGGCTCCAAAGGCGAGTATAATCTTCTTCACATGAGAGCCAGATCAAGACATGCTTGTGTTCAAGAAGAGCGATCGAAAAAGAGCCTTTTAAATTTAAGTTCCCCATTATGGACTTGAGAGTTTTCATCGTTGGGAAACCATGCGAGAATTTCCCAACCAAAGTAAACTCGAACGGAGTTGCGAGTTCAGCAAGTTCTTCAGTCGAAAATGATATGACTTTACGGCCTTCAAATTCTGAAATCTGACCGAAGTTACATGAATCACCGTTATCATAAAAACTCTTGTTGAAAGAGGTATTAGGTGCATCAAAATCCCGTCTATTGTCGCCCGAAACATTTTTTGATTTAGTGTGTACATCTGATTCCTTGGCATTGTTAACAACTTCAGCGTAGCTGCACAATGGACCAGTTTTAAAAGGGTCCGAGCAGTGCAGTGCAGCTGCCATGTTGCTGGAAATAGACTGCACAGGATGCAATTTTCGTTCAGGACTTTCAACAGACACCTTAAGGGCGTGTGTAGACCGGAGAAGGGTGGCAGCGGGTTGTACAGGATGACCGCCCGAAGCTGAAGGCAACAATGGCGGAGGGTCCTCGTCCCTGCAAATGGACGATCCACCCTCGACCAAATTCTGAAACGGAGCAGTTAAAATAGGAATAGCCATCGTACCTTGATTATTAGGTGCTGAAACAACCGGACCTTTTGAAAGCTTAGGAATCTGGCAGCCCGCCACTGGAGCAGTAAGGCTGACCTGCTCAGGACCGCCGTTCAAAAAACCCTGGGCATCAGAATGGTCCTTAAATTTCAGACCGGCCATGAATCGGCGCCGAGATGAACTGAATCCCACCGGCAGATGCAAAAACCCGCTGGCACCAATTAATGGGGCGCGCGACAGATGCAGCTCAGATGATGCACAAATTGAAAAACGCCCGCCGCACAAGGCGGCGGACACGTTAAAAAGCGACGGTTACAGTTGGGCAGAGAGTGGGAGGATACGCCGTGAAGGCATGAACTGGACGGGACGGTCGATTTTCCTAGAGAGAAGGCAGAGAGAGTTTAGAGAGAGAGAGAGAGCGACATTTTGTGAATTTGAATTAGTTCATACATTTTTTTTTTTTTTAGTTCATACTTTTTTTTTTTTTTTTTAAAAAAACAAAACCACCACATATATTAGACGGAACAAAACGAGTGTGGGGGGACGAGCCCCACTACACGCCCAAAAAATTGAGGGAGGACGAACCCCTCTACACGCCCAAAATTAAATCAAAACGCGATGGCCACGAAGACGCCAACTAAGAAGAAAACAATTTTTTACATCTTAAGTAAGGGTAACACGTTTTATCTAACCGAATAAGACCAAGGATCCTCCCCTTGAGATCATGGCCATCCGAACAAAAATAATCTCGATGGTGGCATCCTTGGTTAGCAAAATAATCGGCCACCGCGTTCCCTTCCCTATAGATATGAGAAAAGCGAACATTAATGCAAGTAGTAAGTTTTTGAATTTTGCAAATTAAGCTTTGAACATTCCAAGGAGAAGAAGAGTTCTCCTTGAGTAATTTGAGAGATATGGAGGAATCCACTTCAACCCAAACATTAGAAAAACCTTTCTCCACACAAAGGAGAAGCCCTCTCCAAATGGCATGAAGCTCCGCGAAGGTGTTAGTTTGCGAACCAACAAATTCCCAAAAATAGAAAATGGCCGACCCGAGATGATCCCTAAGAACCCCGCCGGCGTCCGCGGGCCCCGGGTTCCCCTTGGCCGCCCCGTCCGTGTTGAGTTTAACCCACCCGGGCGTCGGTTTCATCCAACGAACACTAACCACTTTACGGGTGAAATTGAATTTAGCATTATGGCCGAGAAAGGCCGCCAAAATGTCGGCCCCTTTCCAAAAATAGATCCGATTCTTCCCCTCGATTTTGATGGATTTTAAGTACGCCCAAATCCGGGAACACACACGATCAACCGTAAATGGAATTTGCTTCATTCTTTTATCATTCCTACAACACCATAAAAACCAACATATAAGCACGGGAATGATATGAAATATATGAGTCTTACCAAAAGTTTTGTTGAACCAAGAAGGAAAGATAAGATTGAGCTCCTTGGTGATGAGTTTCGGCCATCCCACCAAAGAATGGAAATAGTCCCACACTTTGCTAGCCACGGGCCCATCCCACAACAAGTGGATGAGAGTTTCGTCCCCGTTACAACAATAACAACGAGTGTCGGCAACCATCCCCCTACAAATTAAACAATCGGGCGTGGGGATCCAATTATTAAAAACCCGGACCATAAACACCGAGATGGTTGGAGTGATAGCAAAATTCCAACACTTCTTAAGAATCAAATGGGAGGGTTTTTTTTGGCGGACTTTCTCCCAAGTATTATTAAACGAGAAATCCCCGTTAGAGGAAAGCTTCCAACTCGGTTTGCAATTGGCCACATTACATGGAAGAGAGCAAATATAATCACAATAGCCTTGGGGAAGGATCTCCTTAAGCTTGGAGTAGTTCCACTCCCCGTTATTCCAAAATTTATTAAGACACTCTTTAGACTTCGTGGGAAACAAATTCGAAAGGGGACTAAAGTCGCACCAATTATCATGCCAAAAAGAGGAATTAGCATTGCCACTATTCCAAAAAATGTATTTATCAACCTCCCCACGAATGGCACATAACCTTTTCCAATTGGGGGAATCAAAAGGATTAGGTTTGACCACCATGGGGTGGAGCCTTTTGCAATATTTAGCCATAAGAAAGTTAGACCAAATATTCTTATTGGTCCTAAATCTCCACCACATTTTAAACTCCGCCGCTTGGATTAAATCATTTAAATCACGGCATCCTATCCCACCTTCGTGAGTAGGGTAACAAAGTCTTTTCCAAGCGGCCCAATGCATTTTTTTCTTACGCTCGTTAGAACCCCAAAGGAATTTATTAAAAAGCCTCTCAAAGAATAAGATAACATTAGCCGGGGGTTTGATAACTTGAAGATTATAAAAGAGGATGGAATTAAGAACCGACTTGATAAGCTCGATCCTCCCTCCTAAAGAAAGGAGGTGATGATTCCAAGTACAAATTTTGTTTTGGATTTTAAGGGTGGCGTTACTAAACATATTGAAAGTGGGGTTGCCTTTCCAAATAGGGACCCCAAGGTAATTCATGGGGAGTTCCGAAAAAGAAAAGCCCATGATATCCTTAACACGAGCGACATCGCCGGCGGTCGGGTTATACATAAGAAAAGTACTTTTAGCATTATTAATTTTTTGCCCCGAGACCGCTTCAAAATGGTGGAGGCACCGTCTAAGCAAAATTAGGTTATTTTGAGACGCATTAACAAAAAGGAGCATGTCATCGGCAAACGCAAGATGAGAAATATGAACGTTTTTGCGAATAGTGAAAAACATGGTCGGGTTTTTATTGAAAGTATGATCAATGTTCCTCGAAAGGTAATCCTCGGCCAAAATAAATAGAAGAGGGGATAAAGGATCCCCTTGTCTAAGACCCCTCTCACTTTTAAAAAAACCCACGGATGAGCCATTAATAATAATAGAAAACCAAGCATTGCAAACACATTGACGAAATAATTTAATAAGATTAGGGGAGAAACCAAAACTAGTAAGCACTTTGAAGAGAAAACCCCAATTAATCCTATCATAAGCTTTTTCCATATCAAGTTTAATGACCGAGTTATCCTTAGAACGAGATATGTCATGGACGACTTCTAAGGCCGTGAGAATATTATCCGTGATTAATCGGTCCTTTATGAAACCCGATTGAGCGGGATTGATGATCCTCGGGAGGATAGAGCTCAACCGTTTGCTAAGAATTTTGGAAAGGATTTTGTAAGTAGTGTTGCACAGACTAATCGGTCTAAAATCTTTCCAAGAGTTGGGGGAGGGGATTTTGGGAATGAGCGTTATAGCCGTAGAGCAAAACGCTTGCGAGAGATCGCCCCCCCCAAAAAAATCTAACACCGCCTCCAAAACATCACCTTTAATAATATCCCAACACGATTGAAAAAATTTCGCATTAAAGCCATCGGGACCGGCCACACTACCCCCCTCCATATCAAAAACAATTTTCTTAATCTCATCAAGGGTAGGGGGCAACACATAAAAAGATTGTCACGATCAAGAATGTCATTGGTAATAAGATCTTTGTCAAATTGCTCAATGTCAACCGGTTCGTTATTGAATAAATTCGAAAAATACCCCACGACCGATTGATGAATACCAACCTCATCCGTGATGATGGACCCATTGTCATGAATACTATGAATGTGGTTGTTGTGCCTTTTTTTCTTAACCAAGTCATTGAAAAATTTACTATTTCTTTCCCCTTCCATTGTCCATTTCATACGGGCCTTTTGTTTCCAAAAGGACTCTTCCATAGACAATGTGCGAATAAGGGAAGCATTGAGTTTTTTAAGATTGACCATGTTGGCAATGGTAGGATCGGAGTCAAAAATCTCTTCGGCCTCGGCAACCTCCGTTTGAATTTTAACAACATTTTTAAAAATGTTGCCGAAAGTAAACTTGTTCCATTCTTTGAGAGTGAGTTTGAGGCGTAAAAGCTTGTTCGACAATTTAAGAAGCCCCGAGAAGGGCGAGGAATATCCCAAGAGTCTTTAACGGTTTGAAAAAAAGATGGTGTTGAACCCACATGTTTTGAAAACGAAAAGATGCTTTAGGCCGATTAAAATCCGGGCTAAAATTGCACAAAAGTGAATTATGGTCAGAGGTATGCCTAGGGATATGTCTCACACAACAATGAGGAAATTTGTTCACCCATTCCGAAGAAAAGAAAATCCGATCCAATCTTTGCCACACCGAATTACTATACCAAGTGAAAGGGGATCCCACATATCCTCCGTCCATGAGATCACATTCAAGGACCGCGTCCCTAAATTCCTCCATTTCGGAAAGGATAGGAGGGGTGTCCCCTTTTTTTTCCTGTGGATATAGGACGATATTGAAATCACCACCTACCATCCAAGGGATATGATTTTGACTAACCGAGATAAGATCCTCCCAAAGAGAACGTCTCTCAATTTTGGTATTCTTGCCGTAAACGACAGTGAGTAAAAACGGATGAGTCAAGTCCTTATAATTAATTTGAGTATGGAGCATTTGATCCGCATTATGTAAAACACGAATGTTCGTGTCATGGTCCGAAAAAATCCAAATATGATTATTAGCATTCGCCACGACATTATCAAAACCAAATAACCTACAAAAAAAGACGCATTTAAAGCAACTTTAGGCTCAATAAGGGCCAAAATATTAGGACGATGATCCTTCTTAAGCAATTTAACAATTTTTTGGGCGGATTCATTCCCGATGCCTCTCACATTCCAAATAATGACACTAATCATTGGTTACGGGATCGTCTAGTTTCCCTTTTATTTGTGGCGGCCGATTGTTTATTGGTATTATTTTTCTTATTGTTTTTTTTTTGGTTTTTTTAGTAGGAGATTCCGATTTAGATTCCAAAAGATTAGAAAAAGGAAGAGCAAGTACTAAATGTTTCTTTTTCCGCCCTTTACCCTCTCCTTTACTATCCGAGAGAGATTTAGAAAGATCATCATCTATCGGTTCGAAAGATGGTTCGGAACCCGCATCCTCAAGATCATCCTTCGAATCTCTATGTACGGAGTCACTATCCGAGGATAATAACTCCTGCTCATTCGTGATTCGTAGGGGTTCTTGGGGCGAGCCACTATGGGTATTTGATCCCCCACTAGCGGCCGAGGAACCCGAACCCGAAGTCGAGCCAACAGATTTTAAAACAATGTCAGGAGCAATTGGAGCAGAAGTAATAACCTCACATGCTGGGCCCGGCCCATTATGAATAATGTGAAACGGCCCTGACAAATTTTGGGCAGTGGGGAGAACCTTTTTGTTATTCGTCCCTGACTCATTTTGCGCAGAGGGATTCTTTTTTTTGTTACCTGATGTTGAAGGTGACAGTTTGTTTTTCTTACTGGAGGAGTGAGTTTCTCGAATTTGTTGTTCAATTTGCTCCAAATCTTTCGCGTTCTGGAGGGCAGCAAACATGTTGTCCACTGGAATATCATCATCCTCTTTCGAAATCCCTGTGTCATCCTCAACAATACACACGTTAGAGGGGGGGGGAACGGGGAGGTCTGGGTTAACTCCAGACCCTTGCCCCTTGATATTATCGGTCGAAATATTTTTTTGATTTCCAGCACGAACCTGCACCCATTCTTCTTTATTTTTACCTTTTTTCACATTGTTCGTGTTTTCAAACTTATTCACAAAAACTTTCGGTTTAAGCTCCGGATTTTTGACATAACACTCATCAATATCATGACCAATGTGGTGACAATGGTGGCAAAATTTAGGTAGTTTTTCATATTCTACCTCGAGTTTAGTAAAAACATCACCACAACGAATAGCAACCGTTTTTGGTGGTCTATTTTTCAGATTAATTTCCACACATATCCTAGCAAAATTCAGCCGGGAACGGTTTAAAGTGAGGTTATCCGCTTTAATATAATTGCCGACAAGGGAACCGACCGTTTGTAATGCCCTCGGATCAAACCATTGAATGGGCAAAGCAAAAATTTTTATCCAAATTGGAGCAGAGGCCGGTTCATGTTTGAAATTGAAAAAAGAATCCCATTTAAAGAGCCTCATCGGGTATCCTAGAAGATTAAATTCCCGTTTGAGCCATAGTTTAGCATATGAGTCTTCATTTTGTAGAGATATTAATACATGCTTGAAATTCAAGAACTGCACTTTGCACATACCAAACCCAGATTTTTGCAGGAAATTAGCAATAGAAATATTATCAGGTTTTCCAAATGAAAATTTTCCAATTAGGGCGTTTTTGTAAACGTCCGATACTGAAACACACTCTTAGGTGAGAAGACGACCATCGGCATCTCCCAGAGATCAATAGTGCCCAATGTTTCCGGCCGTTGAGGTTGGTTGTTGACTATTTTCGCAAAGACATCGGGGCACCTTCACCGAACAAGCAGGGGCCTGGATCATGAGGAAGATTTTTCCCTTGGTCACTTTTTGGAGTTTCCGGAATAAACTCCTCCACCTCCGGGATTTCCCCTTCTTCCACCTCTTGGGCACCGATTTTAACATTAAGCTTCTCCAAAAAAGGGCCATCCCCGGACCGTTCCCCCGAAATACTTGGCGGATGAAGATCTTCCATAACAAAGAGGCCCCGATTCAATTGCATCGAGGTAGTTTGTGTGAGAATCGTTTCCTTCCTCCCGTCGGTCGCCGATTTGCTTGAGAAGGAAGGTGTTTTGTAGTTTAGGAAATTCGTAGTCAAATTTTTGGGGAGATTAAACGATGCAAAGTGAGGAAAAACCTCCGCATCGGGTTTGCCATCCGATTCCATGGAAAAAACGTCCGAAAAAGCGGACAACAGATGAGGACCGCCGCTCAGAGGCGGCGGTGACAGGCGGAAGAAGAGACGTTATCAGTGAAAATGATTGATAACGGGTCGCTGGGGAGAGAAAAAAGGCAGCGGTCGGTGGAGATTTCTAGAGAGAAGGCAGAGAGAAAAAAGCTAGAGAGAGAGAGAGAGTGCACAGCGTGTTTTTTTTAGTTCATACTTTTTTTTTTTTTTTTTTTAAAAAAACCGAAATTTATTAACTGGACCAGAAATGTGGGGGGACGAGGCCCACTACACGCCCAAAGAGATCGAGGGAGGACGAGCCCCTCTACACGCCCAAAAACCGAGGGTGGCTAGATCCTCACCAAGCCAAATGATTGGAAACCCATCATAAAAGCTAAAAAGAATACATATTACATGTTAAGGATCAAAGTATTTCCTACTCCTAATATAAGGGAATCCCATTTTGTCGAGACGAATCAGTCCCCGAATCTTCCCTACGAGATCTTGACAATCAGAGTAGGAGTAATTTCTATGAAGGCAGCCTTGATTCGCAAGGTGATCGGCAACCGCATTTCCTTCCCTATAAATGTGTGAGTAACGAATATTAAAATCTCTAGCAATTTTTTTAATTTTAGAGATTAATCCCTGAAGATGCCATTGACAAGCAGACTCGGTAGAAACCAAATTAATGGCAGTGGTCGAATCGGCTTCAACCCAGATATTGTGGAACCCTCTCTCCGCACAAAGTTCAATTCCGCGCCAAATCGCAAAGAGCTCCGCATAAGAGTTAGATTGTTCGCCAATAAATTCATAGAAGCAGAATATAGGAGTGCCCCGATGATCCCGAAGGATCCCAAGCGCCCGCTAAGCCAGGGTTATTTTTGGCCGCCCCATCCGTATTCAATTTAAACCACCCAACCGGAGGGGGAGCCCAACTGACGGTCATGAGTTTTATTTTGGGAGGTGGGGGTATCGAAATACACAACCTAGCCGCAAAGCCATCCCCCCGAAGCCAAAAGTGACGAGCTTTCCTAGGCACCTTAATGAAGCGAAGGTAGTTCCAAACTCTCGCGCAAACTCGCTTGGCTGTGAAAGGAATCTTTTTAACTCTTTTATCATTCCTACAGCACCAAAGAAACCAACAAATAAGCATGGGAATGATATGGAAGATATGTATTTTACCTTGCGCTTTGCTGAACCAACTCCTCAAAAATTGGTTAACACTGATAATGTTCGGGCGAGCAAGGCCAGCAATCGAGTAAAAGACATCCCACACTTTAGAGGCCACTGGCCCGGCCACAAGGAGATGAAGGAGACTTTCTTGACCCCCACAACAAAAACAAGAAATGTTAGACATTATGCCTCTAAGAGCCAGACAATCCGGAGTGGGGATCCATTTATTAAACACACGAACCATAAAAATGGAAATCGTTGGAGTAATAATAGCATTCCAGCAAAGTTTAAGACAATGGTGGACCTCCTTACGTTGTCTAATATGATCCCAAGTATTTTTAAAGGAAAAGTCCCCATTAGAGGACAGTTTCCAGCAAGTTTTAGGATTCGCCACATCAGCGGGAAGAGCACAAATATAATCACAATAATCAGGCGGAATAGAGGCCAATAACTTAGTTTTATCCCAAACCCCATTAGACCAAAAATCTTTAAGACGAGATTTGGACTTAGATTGGTGTAAACTAGTTAGAGGGCTAAAATCACACCACATATCATGCCAAAAATAAGCATCCGCTGTACCACTATTCCAAAAAATCAACTTATCCGCAAGAAGCCTAATATTGCACATACGCTTCCAAATGGCCGAATCAAATGGGTTAATTTTCACCACCATTGGGTGAAGCCTCTTACAATATTTAGCCATAAGAAATTGAGACCATATGTTATTAGAAGTGCGAAACCTCCACCACAATTTATACTCGGCTGTTTTAATGATATCATTAAGATCCCGAAAACCCAAACCACCCTCACTCGTAGGGTAACACAATTTAGACCAAGACGCCCAGTGCATTTTCTTTTTAGCATCATTAGATCCCCAAAGGAATTGATTGAAAAGCCTCTCAATGAATGTGATTACATTAGCCGGAGGTTTCACCACTTGAAGACAATAAAATGCAATAGAGTTGAGTACCGATTTAATAAGCTCGATCCGACCACCTAAAGAGAGAAGATGGTGGTTCCACGAGCAAATCTTAAGTTGAATTTTACGGACAATCTCATGGAACATAGCAAAGGTGGGATTCCCCTTCCACAAAGGAACCCCCAAGTAGGTGATCGGTAAGCTAGACATTTGGAACCCCGTAATGGTGTGCACAAGATTAGCCAAATTAGAGGGAGGGTGCTGCATAATATAAAGGCTTTTAGCATTATTAATTTTCTGCCCCGAAACACTCTCATAGTGGTTAAGAAGATTGTTAAGAATATGCAAATTACTCTCCGACGCCTTGAGGAAAAGAAGAGTATCATCAGCGTAAGCTAAGTGGGAAATCTTAACATTTTTGCGAATGATATACGCCATTTGAGGATTCCGAGCAAACATGTCATCAATACATCGAGAGAAATAATCAGATGCAATGACAAACAATAATGGAGAAATCGGGTCCCCTTGGCCACGGCCACGCCTGATTTAATATTTCCGACCGAGCAACCATTAATTAAAATGGAGAACCAAGCCGAACTCACACATTGTTTAATCAAATTGACCAAACGATTAGAAAACCCAAATTGAGCTAAAATTTTGAACAAAAAATCCCAATTGACTCTATCATAAGCTTTCTCCATGTCAAGCTTAATAATGGTGTTCATCTTAGATCTAGAGATGTCATGGACAACATCCAAAGCCGTGAGGATGTTATCCGTGATGAGCCGATCCTTGATGAAACCCGACTGAGAAGGGACAATAATGCGAGGAATAATACGACTCAGCCTCTTACTAAGGATTTTAGAAATAATTTTGTAAGACGTATTGCAGAGGCTAATAGGTCTGAAATCTTTCCAAGAGTTTGGCGCCGAGATTTTAGGAATCAAAGATAATGTGGTCGAGGAATAAGCTTTTGAAAGAGCTGTTCCTCCAAAAAAATCACACGTCGCTTCAAGAACATCAGAGGCAATAATATCCCAACACTCTTGAAAAAATTTAGCATTAAATCCATCAGGCCCCGCAACACTATCACCCTCCATATCAAAGACAACCTCACGCACCTCTTCTAAAGAGGGGTTTTTACAAAGCTCAACATTATCAATCTCCGTAATAAGGAAAGGGATAAGGTTATCTTTAACAAGAGAGAGATCTGTGTCCAAATTATGGAAACTGTTGTTAAAAAATCTAACAGCAGAGTCATTAATATCATTGGGATTATCCAGGATGTTCCCGTCGTCATGAATATTATGAATAAAATTCTTACTCCTATTCTTCTTGACTAAATCATGAAAGAATTTAGTATTTCTTTCCCCTTCCATAGTCCATTTCATACGAACTTTTTGTTTCCAAAAAGTCTCTTCAATGGACAAAGCAAGGTTGAGGGCTATATTAGCCGATTTAAGATATTCCATGTTGGCAATGGTTGGATTGGAGTCAAAATTCTCCTCAGCATGTTTCACACATTCCTGGGCTTTGGCAACTTTATCAAAAACATTACCAAAATGAATATTGTTCCACTCCTTCAGAGTAAGCTTAAGACGGGTAAGTTTAAAAGAGAGTCTCTTAAGACCAGAAAATGGAAGAGGGATATCCCACGATTCCCTAACAGTGTTCAAAAAATTATGGTGTTTAATCCACATATTTTGGAACCGAAAAGAGGAGGCGGGAATATTCTTCAATGTACTAAATTTGCAAAGAAGAGAGTGGTGGTCCGAAGTGTGCCTGGGAATGTGTTTAACCGAAGAAGAAGGAAAAGAATTAAACCATTCCGAAGAGAACAAAATCCGATCCAACCGTTGCCAAATGAAATTGCTGTACCAAGTATAGGGAGAACCTTCAAATCCCCCATCGGTAAGGTCACATTCAAGGATGGCATCCCTAAATTCTTCCATTTCCGAAGGGATTGGAGGATTATCCCCTTTTTTCTCACAAGGATGCAGAACGATATTAAAATCACCGCCTACCATCCAAGGAATTTGGGATTGACACACACTAGTGAGGTCTTCCCACAAGGCTCTACGCTCAATTTTGGTATTCTTCCCGTACACCACCGTTAACAAGAAAGGTTTAGCAAGGGAAGCAGATAAAACGGACGTGTGCAGCAATTGATCCGTGCTATTCAAGACCGAAATTTTAGTGTTGATATCCGAAAATATCCAAATATGGTTATTATAATTAGCAACCATCTTATCAAAGCCAAATAACCTACAGTAGTAATTAGCATTCAAGACTACCTTAGGTTCAATGAGAGCCAAGATATTAAGATTATGCTCTTTTTTATGCTCTTTTTTTAGTTCATACTTACACATGCATGGCTTAATCTTTGAGACAAGCATATGACTACTGGTAGGATCAACCAGGTAGCATTCCTTAAAGACGCCGGCAACGCATGATCTAAGCCACAAGGGATCATTCAAAACGTGCACGGTCGTCGTTCGCACAAAGCGCCGAACGCATGATTCGAGGTAAGCGGCGATTGAACACCTCTTACCTACTAAATATTCCGTATCCAAGAGATCGTACACCGCGCCATGGGCCAACATCTAAGGCACACAAATTGGGGCATTAAACGTGGAACACAACAGGTGGTTTGTGGTTCACCCAACACCGCATCCACAAAGGGGGAGCAGCACAAGGCGAAAAACTTGACACTTCAATCATTCAAATGCCTTCAAGATAGGTACTCAACACAGGAAACCAACAGCAGCCAAGACATGCTTGAGCCAATAACTGAAGAGGCATATATGAGACGGCGTCGTTGCCCGAGCAAGGATCCAACGTACTCATATAAACCAATCACCACTCACGCACCATACGTATACAATTCCCGAACACAAGGAATTATAAGCCATCACGAAACATAATATGTGCATCATGACAGCAAACAACAACTCACACCCAAGCATTGCCCCGATAGGCACGTAGGAAACAAATCACTAGCAGCACACATGATCATACCAGAACATGGTTTCGAATTCAAAAGAATTTCCAAAAACTAATGATGCTCATTCTTAACCAACATTCGACTTCGCCGAATGCACCCATTACCGATACCCACAAGGAGCTGACAACAAAACATAGCATCCAATCGAGCTCACAATCAAGAAACTTGATTTTTATTTCACCGAAGCAACACCAACCGTCCGATAGGAACACACCATCTTTAAATATTAGGGACAAGGGACCAACAAACTTGAATATTTCACTGAAGCAACACCAGTCATCCGATAGGAACAAGCCATCTTTAAATATTAGGGACAAGGGACCAATCAACCGACCGAGCATTTCAAGAGCAATGCTTCAACTCAAGAACATAGCACTCCACTCCGATGTCTTACCCAAACAAATGACCGCCTCACCGTGATCGCCCGACCACCAATTAGGTTATCGAACGCCCACGTACCGGTACGTCATTTGCAAAGGCTACCCACCAAAGTAGCTCACTGAAATCTTGTTCGCAACACTGCCAAAAAAAGCCCACGAGCAAAAAGGGACCGCACTACCGAACGGACGGAGCATTTCAAGAGCAATGCTTCGACTCAAGAACATAGCACTCCACTCCGATGTCTTACCCAAACAAACGACCGCCTCACCATGCTCGCCCGACCACCAATTAGGTTATCGAACACCCACGTGCACGTCATTTGCAAAGGCTACCCACCAAAGTAGCTCACTGAAATCTGGTTCGCAACATTGCCAACAAAGAACACGAGCAAAAAGGGACCGCACTACCGAACCCACGGAGCATTTCACTAGCAACGCATCAACTCAAAGAACATAGCTCTCCACTACAATGTTCGCCCAAAGAAACGACCGCCTCACCGTGCTTGCCCGACCACCTAGGTTATC
>CM065813.1:155358500-155393500 GCA_033398695.1 Orobanche coerulescens | reverse complement strand
ATCCCACCTTCATGAGTAGGGTAACAAAGTCTTTTCCAAGCGGCCCAATGCATTTTTTTCTTACGCTCGTTAGAACCCCAAAGGAATTTATTAAAAAGCCTCTCAAAGAATAAGATAACATTAGCCGGGGGTTTGATAACTTGAAGATTATAAAAGAGGATGGAATTGAGAACCGACTTGATAAGCTCGATCCTCCCTCCTAAAGAAAGGAGGTGATGATTCCAAGTGCAAATTTTGTTTTGGATTTTAAGGATGGCGTTACTATACATATTGAAAGTGGGGTTGCCTTTCCAAATAGGCACACCAAGGTAGTTCATGGGGAGTTCCGAAAAAGAAAAGCCCATGATATCCTTAACACGAGCGACGTCGCTGGCAGTCGGGTTATGCATAAGAAAAGTACTTTTAGCATTATTAATTTTTTGCCCCGAAACCGCTTCAAAATGGTGGAGGCACCGTCTAAGCAAAATTAGGTTATTTTGAGACGCATTAACAAAAAGGAGCATGTCATCGGCAAACGCAAGATGAGTAATATGAACGTTTTTGCGAATAGTGAAAAACATGGTCGGGTTTTTTTTGAAAGTATGATCAATGTTCCTCGAAAGGTAATCCTCGGCCAAAATAAATAGAAGAGGGGATAAAAGATCCCCTTGTCTAAGACCCCTCTCACTTTTAAAAAAACCCACGGATGAGCCATTAATAATAATAGAAAACCAAGCATTGCAAACACATTGTTGAAATAATTTAATAAGATTAGGGGAGAAACCAAAACTAGTAAGCACTTTGAAGAGAAAACCCCAATTAATCCTATCATAAGCTTTTTCCATATCAAGTTTAATAACCGAGTTATAATTAGAACGAGATATGTCATGGACGACTTCTAAGGCCGTGAGAATATTGTCGGTGATTAATCGGTCCTTTATGAAACCCGATTGAGCGGGATTGATGATCCTCGGAAGGATAGAGCTCAACCGTTTGCTAAGAATTTTGGAAAGGATTTTATAAGTAGTATTGCACAAACTAATCGGTCTAAAATCTTTCCAAGAGTTGGGGGAGGGGATTTTGGGAATGAGCGTTATAGACGTAGAGCCAAACGCTTGCGAGAGATCGGCCCCCCAAAAAAATCTAACACCGCCTCCAAAACATCACCTTTAATAATATCCCAACACGATTGAAAAAATTTCGCATTAAAGCCATCGGGACCGGCCACACTATCCCCCTCCATATCAAAAACAATTTTCTTAATCTCATCAAGGGTAGGGGGACAACACATAAAAAGATTGTCACAATCAAGAATATCATTGGTAATAAGATCTTTGTCAAATTGGTCAATGTCAACCGGTTCGTTTTTGAATAAATTCGAAAAATACCCAACGACCGATTGATGAATACCAACCTCATCCGTGATGATGGACCCATTATCATGAATACTATGAATGTGGTTGTTGTGCCTTTTTTTCTTAACCAAGTCATGGAAAAATTTACTATTTCTTTCCCCTTCCATTGTCCATTTCATACGGGCCTTTTGTTTCCAAAAGGACTCTTCCATAGACAATGTGCGAATAAGGGAAGCATTAAGTTTTTTAAGATTGACCATGTTGGCAATGGTAGGATCGGAGTCAAAAATCGCTTCGGCCTCGGCAACCTCCGTTTGAATTCTATCAACATTTCTAAAAATGTTTCCGAAAGTAAACTTGTTCCATTCTTTGAGAGTGAGTTTGAGGCGTAAAAGCTTGTTCGACAATTTAAGAAGGCCCGAGAAGGGCGAGGGAATATCCCAAGAGTCTTTAACGGTTTGTAAAAAAAGATGGTGTTGAACCAACATGTTTTGAAAACGAAAAGACGCTTTGGGCCGATTAAAATCAGGGCTAAAATTGCACAAAAGAGAATTATGATCAGAGGTATGCCTCGGGATATGTCTAACACAACAATGAGGAAATTTGTTCACCCATTCCGAAGAAAAGAAAATCCGATCCAATCTTTGCCACACCGAATTACTATACCAAGTGAAAGGGGATCCCACATATCCTCCGTCCATGAGGTCGCATTCAAGGACCGCGTCCCTAAATTCCTCCATTTCGGATAGGATAGGAGGGGTGTCCCCTTTTTTTCCTGTGGATATAGGACGATATTGAAATCACCGCCTACCATCCAAGGAATATGATTTTGACTATGTTGGGTTTTCTATGTATCGAATACAAAAAAATCGGAGTAAAAACGCAGCGGAACAATAAATGTGAAAACCCAATTTAGGATCTCATGCAGTAATTTAATTGTTTAATAAAAGAGTTAATCGAATTACCTTAATCCGATTGAACAATTCTAGATCCGGACTAGAAGTAGATGAATATCTCCTTCCTCTTTTGGTGATCCACACACGAACAATTCCACAAGCCGGATTGCTAGATCCTTACGAATAATATTGATAAATAGTACAACACAAATTCCTTACTAGAAGGATTGTACTATTGATCAAGATCAACTAAGGGAAGAGAGACGACCGACTCCGTTCTCCTACAATATGATGTAGATGGCCGATTTTTCTTCTCCTTGAAGGGCCGATTTTTAGGTCTTGTATTCTAATAACAACTCCTTGTCCAAGACCTTATATATATATACTAAGTAAACCCTAGATTCAATAATCTAGTATTTGCTTAGTTGCCCCTCAACTTATTAAATAATACAATATATATAATATCCAATATTATATATATTACTTATTATTTAATCTCCTTATAAATATAATATCCAATATTATATTTATTATTCCCAGTTGATATTTATTCCTACTTGTCTATAATTGTCGTATGTGTGACCCAAAAGGCTTATATTATGTTGGCAATTATTTAATACCTTATTAAATAATAAATCATAAGCGGCCTCTAGCAAGACATTATGATTACCCAAATAATATAAGTTAATAGTCCATTAAACCTTTTAACGTGTCAAATCCCTTTGTCACGCGATATCATATTTGAACTAAGTCATGGAGTCTCATACTTATTTATGTTCAAATGCTTTCTCGATCTTAAGTAGATCATTGAATCAAATGACTCTTCATTTGAGCATGGCCATGCATTTCCTTCATCCTACTTATCGAGGGGCCCAAAGCAGATATCTCTCTCACTTAAGAGAGGGACAAATCCCCATCTTGATTATTCATTGCCCTCTACATGACTCCCACTAATCCCGATCGCTAACCTTTATGATCACCATGTTTCGTATGACGTTGGATTACGTCAAGGCATAGCAGATTATCATGTTGGACTCTATGATAATCTCGGGTTCAAGGATTTATTGACATACCGTATTGAGATTCACTTATGACATTTCCATGCGTGATCTCAATGCGGGTCGGTCCAAGATTAGTTCTCCAACCAATACCCATAAGATTGATCCGTACCATACGCATAATCATCCGATGATTATCAATCAAACTTATACTAGTATATTAATCACTTGAGTCTCTACTCAACGCGATTTTACTGTGGACATTTGAATAATCTTATTATTCGTGAATAACTATTATTCGATTATTATAATATTAAAACATGCACACATTATAATAATCAACGAGAAATAAATGATATCAAATAACTTTATTTAAATGTGACAATTACAAATCTAGGCACATCGAATGTCCTAGGGCACTATTCCCAACAATCTCCCACTTGCACTAGGACCATTCATACATGACTTTTAGTCCTATCGCTCTAGCATGCTCAACATGCTTTCCTTGTGAGAGAGGCTTGGTAAGTGGATCTCGCAACATTCTCTTCTCGTTGATACTTTGCATATTGTAATATCTCCTCGTCTGACGATCTCTCTGACTAGGTGATATTTTCTGAGTATATGTTTGGAATTATGATGGGACCTAGGCTCTTTAGCTTGTGCAATAGCACCATTATTGTCACAATAAAGGCTTATGGGACCACGGATGGTTGGCACCACTCCTAGTTCGTAACGAACTTCTTGATCCATACGGCTTCCTTAGCCGCATCCGATGCTGTGTACTCGGCCTCAGAATCAAGAACCGTGCTTTGCTTGGAACTCTTCCAACTCACAAGACCTCCATTCAATACAAACACATAACCAGCTTATGCGATTTGAAATCGTCTCTGCCGGTTTCGAAACTTGCATCGGCGTAACCTCTTACAAACATTGCTTTCCCACCCTCCATAAACTAGGAAATCATCCTTAGTTCTTCTCAAGAACTTTAGGATGGTTTTCACCTTCTGTCGATGACTTTCACCGGATTCGATTGGTATCGACTTGTCATACTAAGAGCAAACGATACATCCGGTCGAGTACAAATCATGGCATACATGATCGATCCAATAGCCGAAGCGTATGGTATCTTGCTCATACGGGCTCGCTCATCGGGAGTCTTAGGACTCGAGTCTCACTCGATGAATGCCATGTGACATTGGCAAGAGTCCTCTCTTGGAGTCTTGCATATTGAACCTCTTCAATATTTTATTAATGTATGTACTTTGACTCGGACAATCAATCTCTTTGATCTATCTCTATAGATCTTTATCCCAAGAATGTAAGCTTCTCCTAAGTCTTTCATTGAGAAACAACTTCCCAACCAAGTCTTGGTATGCCGCAAGGTGGGAATGTCATTTCCAATGAGTAATATGTCATCTACATATAAGACTAAGAAAACAACTATTCTCCCACTAACCTTCTTGTACACACAAGGTTCATCTTCATTTGAATGAACCCAAACTCTTTGACAGCTTCATCAAAACGAAGATTCCACTCCGAGAAGCCTCGCTTCAACCCATAAATGGATCTTTGAAGCTTGCAAACCTTTTAGAATTTTCTCGGATGAACAAAACCTTCGTTGTGTCATATACACATCCTCGAGTAAGTTTCCATTAAGGAATGCTGTTTTGACATCCATTTGCCATATTTCATAATCATAGTATGCGGCAATGGCAAATAAAATTCTAATTGATTTAAGCATGACTACCGCGAAAAGGTCTCATCATAGTCAAAACCATGAATCTGCCTATAACCTTTTGCCACTAGTCTAGCTTTATAGGCTTGCGATTATCATCCATGTCTTTCTTCTTTTATAGACCCATTTGCACCCAATGGTTTTAACACCCTCAGTGGATCTATCAAGTTCCAAACTTGATTGTCATACATGGATTGCATCTCGACTTCATGGCTTCTAGCCATTCCTGACTCGGTCCCAAGGCCTTCAGATAGGTACTAGGCTCATCATCTATGAGCGATGCATCATCATCCTCTGCTACGAGATAACCATATCTCTCGGGTTCATGTCGCATCCTATCGGATCTGCGTGGGACTTGTGTACTTTGAATGGGCTCTTCAACCGTTTGTTGAGCTTGTTCGGTTTCCATCGGTGAGCGATGTCTTCTTGTGGTTCTCGAGTTTCCTCGAGAATTACTCTTCTCCCACTGTCTCTTTTGGAAATAAATTCCCTTTCTAAGAATACATTTCGAGCAACAAACACTTTGTTCTCTGCGGGCTTGTAAAAGTAATATCCTTTAGTTTCCTTAGGATATCCCACAAATAAACATCTTTCGTATCTTGCCGGTTTGTCAAACACTTGGCGCCTTACGACGCTTCGCAACCCGGATCTTTAGAAAAGACAAGTTTGGTCTTTTACCGACCCATTTCTCAAATGGTGTCTTTTCAAGCTTTAGATGGAACACGGTTAAGGGTGAATGTGCTGTTTCTAAGGCGTGGCCCCAAAATGATAATGGAAGCTCTGTTCGACTCATCATGGATCGAACCATATCTAATAAAGTTCGATTCCTCCTCTCGGACACTCCGTTATCTTTGAGGTGTCGGGAGGAGTAAGTTGCGAAACAATTCCACAACTCCTAAGATGATCATCGAATTCTTGGCTCAAGTATTCCCCACCTCGATCCGATCGAAGGGCTTTAATTGTCTTGCCAAGTTGATTACGTACTTCATTACGGAATATTTTGAACATTTCAAAAGATTCATGTTTATACTTCATAAGATAAACATATCCATATCGGCTAAAATCATCGGTGAATGTAATGAAGTATTGGTATCCGCCTCGGCATGAGTGCTAAGAGGTCCGCATACATCGGTATGTATTAGGCCTAATAGATCACTAGCCCTTTCTCCATGACCGGTGAAAGGATTCTTCGTCATCTTGCCCAATAAACAAGATTCGCATGTCCCATATGATTTATAGTCAAAAGAGTCTAAAAGTCCATCATTATGGAGTTTAGAAATGCGTTTCGTTTATGTGACCAAGTCGACAATGCCATAAGTAAGTCGGATTAGAATCATTGAGCTTAGGTTTCTTGGATGCAATGTTATAGACTTCCAAAGTGTCGGACTCATCTAGATCAATATTGTAAAGGCGGTGTATAACTTTGCGGTACCATAAAGCAAGTCATCAAAGAAAATACGAATGATCTTATTCTTAATAAGAAAAGCGTAACCTTCACAATCTAATGTAGAAAGCGAAATAATATTCCTATTCATAGCGGGAACATAATAGCAATTGTTCAAAACTAACAAAAGCCCATTGGGCAAAACTAGATCATAAGTTCCTACGGCTAGTGCGGCAACTCTTGCTCCATTGCCAACTCTTAGATCTACTTCCCCTTTCTTCATTCTCTCTGCTTCTCAACCCTTGCACATTTGTACAAATGTGAGATCCACATCCGAGTATCTAATACCCGGGAGTTAGAGGTAGATAAGTTAACTTCTATAACAAATATACCATGGCGGTCTCACCGCCCTTGGTACGCTTTAGCTCTTCCAAGTAAATCTTGCAATTTCTTTTCCGGTGTCTGGTTTATTGCAATGATGGCAATTTCCATCTTTGGGAGCTTTAGCCTTGAAACCGGCCTAGTAGGGTCTTTAGATTTGGCAACTTTTGCCTTACCCTTGCCTTTGTTCTTAAAGGATTTCCCTTTCGACCATCAACACATGGTTTGGTTTCTTCTTAATATTACGCTCAGTAGTTTTAAGCATCCCATGCGGCTCGGCCAATGGACTTCTCCATCTCATTCATATTATAGTTCATAATGAACCGGCCAAAACTTTCGGGCAATGAGTTTAGGATCACATCCGTGGAGTGCTCCTTAGAAAGTGGAAAACCAAGCCTTTCAAGATGATCAATATATCCTTTCATCTTGAGCACGTGAGCAATCGAGGATGTCCCCTCAACCATCTTGCAAGCATACAAGGATTGAAAGGTCTCATACCTCTCTTGCCTAGCATGCTTGAGAAAGTTTCCTTGAGGTGAGCATTTACCTCATAAGCTTCCATTTCCTCCAGTTCTTACGAAGTTACGGACAAATGGTGGCTAACATAAGACAACCGACATCAATGGAATCATCACAATGTTTCTTCCATTTGTCTTTTGTTGCTTTATTTGCATTGTCGGTGGCTCATCGGGAATTTCTTCCTCAAGAACATACTGACTTTCTTTCTTGCTTGAGAACTATTCTCGGGATCGGATCAATCCAGGATAGTTCTTGCCATTTTCTTTCGACTTGTCCTTCTCAGGACGGATCGCGATGAAATGGTGGATGTGTTGTTTGATGCCATTCTACAAAATTCAATATGCAAAATATTTAGTCACATTATTTTATTTCTCGAAAAATACTCCCACTAAAACAAAGTACCCTCAATTTACAACATTTGTAATTTTAGTGGGCTAAGATCCCATTTCGTACAATCTAAACTCGGCTTTGGCATGACGCCTAGAATTGAACTACTTTAGGTGGATAACTCTTTATCGATTACATCATATGTAACTCTTAGATTATATCATGGGATTTGGCATCGTATGCCCAAGCATGTTATAATCCCATCTTATGCCTTAAGGTTCAAAACTATTTTGATTTCCAAATTCATTAAACGTATAGGTATCACCATTACCTATCCTACCTTGCTAAGATAATCCGAGTGCCCAGCTTTGGCATGACCCACTCATGATGATCGAAGTCTTGATAGGTGTTTTACAAATGAACGGCATTAAAATTTTAACGAGGGATTTTTATCTTATGTTAATGTCTATGTTTGCTAACATACATCTAAACATACATAGCATCACATACATGCATAAATTTAAACATACATCGCATCACATGACAATAAAGCATAGGACCGTGTATAGCATGACCATAATCCTAACGTGATTTTCATGAGCCAACATGAAAATCACAAAGGTCATCTAAAGGGTTAAATATGGTCTTCATTGATCTTCCAACTCCTTGGAACATCATACGCGATCAATTTGCTCCTCGAGTCCATCTATCTCGTCCTTCTTGTCTTCATTACATTAATGAAATTTAATACTACACTAATAAATTAAATTACAAGAAGTACAAACGACACGCAGCCGTAAAATAATAAACAATTTAAATAGACGACTCGCAGCCGTAAAACCAATTATAATTAAGCGACACGCAGCCGTAAAACCAACCCATAAGAAATTAAATTATCCAATCACATTGGTCAATTTATGGTCATGCCATACACCACACACATACCATAAATAATTATCAAATAATTAATAAAGCATGTAATATACTAAATAATCAATTTATCGACAATCGGACAATAATTAAAATTTGTGTCATCACATGAACAAAACTGGACTCTGCCGAGATGGTGCCCGAGATCTCGCAGGTTTGCCGGGTTCGAAACCGGCGGTTGCAGTTGCAACATTTTGCAACTATTATTTCCAAATTTACTTTTATAACAAAAGGACTTATAAAAGGAACTCTTGAAAAGTTACCAAAACAAGATCCAGTAGAGATGGTAAGTGGTCTTTGAAGGGTAGCCGAATGGCGCGGGATCGAATCCCGGTTTTGCGGAAGTATTTTTGCAATATTTAAAATGATTTATTTGCTTTTAATAAAACCTTAGTGTATTATTTCCAAAACAAACTCGCAGCGCACATGGTAAGTCGCTAAATTTCTGGCTGGACCTCCGAGTTCGAACCCTGGTGATGCAAAATTATTTTGCTAATTAATACAACCAGCGGGTCGGCCCGACTCGACCGGACCGAATGCCCGACACGCCATTTATCTTGTTCCCGAGCGATTCACGGGCCAGCGATTTTGCGAAACTTGATCGAGAAAATTATTTTTGACGATCCGATTTAATCAAATTAAACGAGAAAAATATTTTATAAAATCTATATTTTATAAACATAATCGAACATAATTTACACATAAATATGTTCTACACAAACAATTAAATTACATGCAAGTTGGCTCGATACCACTTTGTTGGGTTTTCTATGTATCGAATACAAAAATCGGAGTAAAAAGCGCGGAACAATAAATGTGAAAACCCAATTTAGGATCTCATGCATTAATTTAATTGTTTAATAAAAGAGTTAATCGAATTACCTTAATCCGATTGAACAATTCTAGATCCGACTAGAAGTAGATGAATATCTCCTTCCTCTTTTGGTGATCCACACGAACAATTCCACAAGCCGGATTGCTAGATCCTTACGAATAATATTGATAAATAGTACAACACAAATTCCTTACTAGAAGGATTGTACTATTGATCAAGATCAACTAAGGGAAGAGAGACGACCGACTCCGTTCTCCTACAATATGATGTAGATGGCCGATTTTTCTTCTCCTTGAAGGGCCGATTTTTAGGTCTTGTATTCTAATAACAACTCCTTGTCAAGACCTTATATATATATACTAAGTAAACCCTAGATTCAATAATCTAGTATTTGCTTAGTTGCCCCTCAACTTATTAAATAATACAATATATATAATATCGATATTATATATATTACTTATTATTTAATCTCTTATAAATATAATATCAATATTATATTTATTATTCCCGATTGATATTTATTCCTACTTGTCTATAATTGTCGTATGTGTGACCCAAAAGGCTTATATTATGTTGGCAATTATTTAATACCTTATTAAATAATAAATCATAAGCGGCCTCTAGCAAGACATTATGATTACCCAAATAATATAAGTTAATAGTCCATTAAACCTTTTAACGTGTCAAATCCCTTTGTCACGCGATATCATATTTGAACTAAGTCATGGAGTCTGTCATACTTATTTATGTTCAAATGCTTTCTCGATCTTAAGTAGACTGATTGAATCAAATGACTCTTCATTTGAGCATGGCCATGCATTTCCTTGATCCTACTTATCGAGGCCCGTGAATATCTCTCTCACTTAAGAGAGGACAAATCCCCATCTTGATTATTCATTGCCCTCTACATGACTCCCACTAATCCCGATCGCTAACCTTTATGATCACCATGTTTGAGATGACGTTGGATTACGTCAAGGCATATGATTATCATGTTGGACTCTATGATAATCTCGGGTTCAAGGATTTATTGACATCTTGTATTGAGATTCACTTATGACATTTCCATGCGGTGATCTCAATGCGGGTCGGTCAGATTAGTTCTCCAACCAATACCCATAAGATTGATCCGTACCATACGCATAATCATCCGATGATTATCAATCAAACTTATACTAGTATATTAATCACTTGAGTCTCTACTCAACGCGATTTTACCAGGGACATTTGAATAATCTTATTATTCGTGAATAACTATTATTCGATTATTATAATATTAAAACATGCACACATTATAATAATCAACGAGAAATAAATGATATCAAATAACTTTATTTAAATGTGACAATTACAAATCTAGGCACATCGAATGTCCTAGGGCACTATTCCCAACAGACTAACCGAGATAAGATCCTCCCAAAGAGAACGTCTCTTAATTTTGGTATTTTTGCCGTAAACCACAGTGAGTAAAAACGGATGAGTCAAATCCTTATAATTAATTTGAGTATGAAGCATTTGATCCGCATTATGTAAAACACGAATGTTAGTGGCATGGTCCGAGAAAATCCAAATATGATTATTAGCATTCGCCACGACATTATCAAAACCAAACAACCTACAAAAAAAAGACGCGTTTAAAGCAACTTTAGGCTCAATAAGGGCCAAGATATTAGGACGATGATCCTTCTTAAGCAATTTAACAATTTTTTGGGCGGATTCATTCCCGATGCCTCTCACAATCCAAATAATGACACTAATCATTGATTACGAGATCGTCTAGTTTCCCTTTTAGATGAAATAGCCGCTTGTTTAGTAGAATTATTTTTCTTATTTTTTTTCCACTTTTTTACCGGGAGATTCAGATTTGCGGTCCAAGACATTAGAAAAAGGAAGGGCAATGACTATCTTTTTCCGCCCTTTACCCTCTCCTTTACTATCCGAGAGAGATTTAGAAATATCATCATCTTTCGGTTCAAAAGATGGTTCGGATCCCGCATCCTCAAGATCATCCTTCGAATCTCTATGTACAGAGTCACTATCCGAGGATAATAACTCCTGTTCATTCGTGATTCGTAGGGGTTCTTGGGGCGAGTCACTGCGGGTATTTGATCCCCCGCTAGCGGCCGAGGGGCCCGAACCCGAAGTCGAGCCAACCGATTTTAAAACAGCATCAGGAGCAAAGGGAGCAGATTTAATAACCTCAGGTTTTGAGCCCGGCCCATTATGACAAATGTCATGCGGCCCAGTACCAATCTGGACAGTGGATGATTTCTTATTGTTACCCGATTTAAACACACCACCAGAAACAAGATTAAAAGCAGCATAATTAACAACATCAGCTTTAATAATCGGCCCTTTGATAGGACTGACAGCCCGCTCTGAGCAATTTCGCTCATTTAATTTTTCCTTTTCGTTACCTGACTTCGGGGGAGACAAATTGTTTTTCTTACTGGAGGAGTGGCTCTCCCGAATTTGTTGTTCCATTTGTTCCAAATCTTCGGCGTTCTGGAGGGCAGCAAACATGTTGTCTACCGGGATATCGTCATCCTCATTGGATTTCCCTGTGTCATCCTCAACAATACACACGTTAGAAGGGGGGATGGGGAGGTCTGGGATAACTCCAGACACTTGCCCCTTCTCGGTTATGGTCGTTATATTTTTGTGATTTCCAGCACGAACTTGAACCCATTCTTCCTTTTTCTTATCTTTTTTAGCATTGGTCATGTTTTCAAACTTATTAACAAACAATTTAGGTTTTAGTTCCGGATTTTTAACATAGCACATATCAATATCGTGACCAATGTGGTGACAATGGTGACAAAATTTAGGTAATTTTTCATATTCGACTTCGAGTTTAGTAAAAACATCACCACAACGAATAGCAACCGTTTCCGGAGGCTTAATTTTCAAATTTACTTCCACACAAATCCTCGCAAAATTTAATCGGGAACGGTTAAGAGTAAGGTTATCCGCCTTAATATAATTGCCGACAAGAGAACCCACGGTTTGAAGAGCCCTCGGATCAAACCATTGAATAGGAAGGGCGAAAATTTTTATCCAAATTGGGGCAGAAGCAGGTTCATGTTTGAAGTTGAAAAAGGGATCCCATTTAAAAAGCCTCATCGGGAAACCGAGTAGATTAAATTCCCGTTTCAGCCACAATTTGGCATACAAGTCTTCGTTTTGCATCGATATCAAAATATGTTTAAAATTCAAAAATTGAACTTTACAGAAGCCAAAACCGGAATTTTGTAAGAATTTAGCAATAGAGATATTATCCGGTTTTCCAAACGAGAATTTTCTAATAAGAGCATTTTTGTAGATGTCCGATACCTGAGCACACTCTTCCGGAGAGAAAACGGCCGTCGGCAGCTCACCCGAGAAATCAGTAGTACCCAAAGTTTCCGACAAGAGTGATGGTTTGTGAACTATTTCCGCAAAAGAACGATGAGGCTCCTCCACCAGACCGAAAGGAGCACCGGCACGGGAGGGGAGATTTTTTCCTTGGTCGCTTTTGGGAGTTTCCGGAATAAACTCCTCAACATCTGGGATCTCCCCTTCTTCCAACGGAGGGACTCCAACAGTGACATTTAGCTGCTCCAAAGCCGGAGGATCCTCTGGCCGACCCAGCGACGGGTCTGAATTTTTCCTTGAGGGATGATGAACATCCATATTATAAAGTTCTCGATTCGACTGAATCGATGTATTTTGGGTAGTATGCATCTCCTTTTTCCCTTCAACCGTCGCCGATTTGGATGGGAAGGATGGTGATTTGTATTTCAGAAAATTAGAAGTAAGGTTTTTAGGGAGATTAAAGGATGAGAAGTGAGGTATAACCACCTCATCGATTTTATTGGTCGATTCCATGGCTAGAATCGGCCTAAGCAGAGCAAAATCTGAAGAGAACCGCCGGTCAGAGGCGGCGGTGAGAGGAGAAATGAGAGACGTTATCAGTAGATGGAAGGAAACGGGTCTCTAGACGTGAAAAAAGAGAGAGCAGACGGCGGACAATTCTAGAGAGAAGGCAGAGAAAAAAAAACCTAGAGAGAGAGAGTGCACAGCGAAAAGTGTGTGAATTGTGAATTAGTTCATACTTTTTTTTTTCTTTTTTATTCAACGGAATAGAGATGTGGGTGGACGAGTCCCACTACACGCCCAAAAAGTTTGAGAGAGGACGAGCCCCTCTACACGCCCCCGAAAGAAGGAAGGCAAAGCCTACTTATTTCTTACATAAGGAAAAGCACTTTTGTCGAGTCTGATTAGGCCTCTAATCTTTCCGGACAGCTCCGAAGGATTGTAGAGATGAAAATTTCTGGACCTATAGCCTTCATTGGCCAAAAGATCCGCAATGGCATTCCCATCCCGATAAATGTGAGAGAAGGATATTTCCATAGAGTGACACAGCTTGAGAATTTTCTGACGGATGCTTTGGACTTGCCAGTTACCAATGTTGGACGAGGTGACGAGAGATAAGGAAAAAGCGGAATCTATCTCCACCCAAACCTTAGTAATGCTCCTATCATGACACAGATCAAGAGCTCTCCAAATTGCAAAAAGCTCGGCAAAATTATTAGTTTGGTTGCCGATGAATTCATGGAAGGCAAAGAGTGGGTCGCCTTCATGGTTCCTAGCAATCCCTCCTACGGCCGATTCTCCTGGATTTCCTTTGGACGCGCCACCCGTGTTGATTTTGATAATTCCGTAATTCGGTTTAATCCATTTCACTATGGTAGTTTTTCTATGTTTTTTGTTTTTACAGTTACAAGCAAAACGATTATTGAAATTGCAGGGGCATACAAAGACCCCCAGAATGTCCGTAAGTGCTGGAATGCGAAGCCAAGACCGCGGTTTAAGGCTCCTATGACCTTTGATCATAAAAAGAAAATCCCAAATGCGATCACACACGCGTTGAGCCGTGAAAGGGATCCTCTTGACCCGCATGTCGTTCCTAGAACACCAAATAAACCACAATATAAGAACAGGGATGATGTGGAAAACATGGACGTCTCCCGACGCCTTATTAAACCAACTCGCAAGGACCAAGATAACAGATCTGGTTTCCAAAAAAGGAACCCCCACTAACGAACAAAAATTGGTCCAAACCGTCGAGGCAACCGGCCCCGTGATAAAAAGGTGAGGGAGGTCCTCCTCACCACCACAACAAAAACAAGAATTATCAGCGGATATTCCCCTCGACCTAAGGCCATCCGGAGTGGGAATCCATTTTTTTAAAAGCCTAACCATAAAGAACGACATAGTTGGGGTAATAATCGGGTTCCAACAATATTTGAGAATAAAGTGAGTATCTTGACGTTGCCGAATCACCTCTCACGCGCTTTTAAAAGAGAAACCACCGTGGGAGGTTAATTTCCAGACAGCTTTGCGGGCAATCGGGGCAGCCTCCCCATGTGTGGGGAAAGTCAAAACATAATCAACTAGGTCCGAAGGGATCGCGGTGAGGAGTTTTGACCTATCCCATCCGTTGGAGGACCAAAAATGGTTGATATTGGCATTAGAACGGGGGTTGGAGGCCCATTGAGAAAGCGGGCTGAAATCACACCAATGATCATGCCAAAATGAAATATCCCCATCCCCAATATTCCAAAATATATAATTATCCGCGAGAGACCGAATTATGCAAAGATTTTTCCAAGTAGGCGAATCATAAGGGTTGGATTTAACCACCATAGGGTGAAGCCGCTTACAATATTTCTTTTTCATGAATTGGGACCAAATATTATTAGAGGTACGAAACCGCCACCAAAGTTTAATTTCAGCCGCTTTAATGATGTCCCTCAAACTCCTACATCCAAGACCACCTTCCTCCTTGGGGTAGCAGAGCCTAAGCCAAGCTGCCCAATGGAATCTTTTTCTATTGTCGTTAGTACCCCACAAAAATTTGTTGAAAAGCCTTTCGAAAAAAATGATGACATTCTTGGGGGGTTTAAGCACTTGGAGATAATAGAACGGAATCGAGCTCAAGGTAGTTTTGATAAGCTCAAGCCTACCACCCGAGGTTAGTAAGAGATGGTTCCACGACTGGAATTTGGAACACGTTTTGGAGATAAGATCACCGTACATTTCAAAAGTTTGATTACCTTTCCACAAAGGGACTCCCAAATAATTAAATGGGAGATTCGTTTGAGAAAATCCAGTCTTTTGTTTCACCATACGAACCAACGGGTTGTTAGGCTTGGAAAAAATAAAGGAACTTTTGGAATTGTTGATTTTTTTACCAGAGCTCGATGTGTAGTGGTCCAGACAATCGATGAGAGTGAGGAGGTTATTGTAGGAAGCATTAGCAAAGATCAACACATCATCGGCATAAGCCAAATGTGAAATTCTAGTGTTCTTCCTGATTTTAAAAAACATATCGGGGTGGGCGTGAAAAGTATTATCCAACAATCTAGATAAATAGTCCGAAGCAATCACAAAAAGAAGGGGGGATAACGGGTCACCTTGCCTGATTCCCCTCTCAGATTTAAAAAATCCAGCAGGGTTCCCATTTATAAGAATCGAGAACCAACAATTTGAAATGCAGCGAGAGATCATGTCAATCCACCCCTCCGAGAACCCAAAGGCTTTTAAAATATTAAACAAAAAATTCCAATTTAGTCTATCGTAAGCCTTTTCCATATCCAATTTAATCAGCATATTAGAATCGGATCTAGAGATCTCGTGACAAATTTCATGAGCCGTTAAGATATTATCCGTAATAAGCCGGCCCTTGACAAACCCAGATTAGGCTGGGCTAAGAATTCTAGGGAGAAAACGGCCCAGCCTGTTACTGAGGATTTTGGCAATAATTTTAAAAGTAGTATTACAAAGGCTTATAGGCCTAAAATCTTTCCAAGCAAGGGGGGGAACATTTGGGGATAAGGGATATAGTAGTACAAGAGAAGGATTTCGGCATGGGGTTTCCGGAGAAAAAATCCCACACGGCCTCACAAACATCCTGTGCAATAATATCCCAACATTTGTGAAAAAATAAAGCATTAATACCGTCCAAGACTGCCCTTGTGCCGGATCAATACTAAAAACAGCAAGTTTGATTTCATCCACACCAGGTAAGGCACAAAGAATATCATTGTCATCCGCATTAATTAAGCAAGGGATAATGTCCGGTCTAATATTAGTGGGAGTCGAGTCACAAGACTTAAACACATTAGAGAAATAATTCACGGCCATTCGAATATCAACGGGTCGGTAAGTTGGACATTGTCCATGATTTGGAAAATCCGACTTTTGCTTCTTTTGGCTTTGATTAAATCGTGAAAAATTTAGTGTTCGCTCCCCTTCAATACACCATTTTAAATTAGTTTTACTGTTTCCAAAATTCTTCTTCCATAGCCATTTTGATTTAAGGTGGCTCTAGATTTATTTAAAATAATCGGGTTATCATCCGACGGATTGTTGTCAAAATTGCGCTCGGCATTGAAACAATCTCCTAGCTTCAAAACTTTAGAAAAAATGTCACCAAAGTGGGTTTTATTCCAATCTTTCAAAGTAAGTTTGATTCTCGTCAATTTATTAATGAGTTTGAACATCCCCAAAGAGTGAACCGGGATCTCCCAAGAGTCCCTAACCATTTGGAAAAAATCTTTATGTTTAACCCACATGTTTTGAAAATGAAACGAGGGCTTAGGCTTAAAGTTGTTGTTACCAAAACAACAGAGAATCGCCGAATGATCCGAGTGAAGACGAGATAGGTGTTTCACACTTGAATCCGGAAAAGTATCAAACCAAGCCGGAGAGTGTAAAATTCTATCAAGTCTTTGCCAAATTAAATTGCTATACCACGTAAAGGCAGGCCCAAAGTAGCCGAAATCCACAAGGTTACAATCAAAAAGAGCGTCTTGAAAATCTTCCATCTCCGAGGGAATGGGGGGGGGCACCACCTTTTTTTTCAAAAGGGTGTAAAATGATATTAAAATCGCCTCCGACCATCCAAGGTCCCTGATTATTGCTAACCTCAAGAAGGTCATCCCAAAGAGCCCTCCTTTCGACCCTAGTATTTTTTCCATACACAATGGTTAAATAATAGGGGACAGGAGCGGCCTTTAAAGTAACTTTCATGTGGAGCAAGTGATCAGAGTTTTTAAAAATTTGGAAAGAGTGGTGGCAGTCAAAGAAAACCCAAATATGGTTACTCTGGCTAGCCACGACTTTATCAAAATTTAAATATCTACAAAAGTAGGATGAATCAAGTGAAATTTTTGGTTCAATTAAGGCCAAAATATTCACTTGAACCTTTTTTTTCAAAAGGGTGTAAAATGATATTAAAATCGCCTCCGACCATCCAAGGTCCCTGATTATTGCTAACCTCAAGAAGGTCATCCCAAAGAGCCCTCCTTTCGACCCTAGTATTTTTTCCATACACAATGGTTAAATAATAGGGGACAGGAGCGGCCTTTAAAGTAACTTTCATGTGGAGCAAGTGATCAGAGTTTTTAAAAATTTGGAAAGAGTGGTGGCAGTCAAAGAAAACCCAAATATGGTTACTCTGGCTAGCCACGACTTTATCAAAATTTAAATATCTACAAAAGTAGGATGAATCAAGTGAAATTTTTTGTTCAATTAAGGCCAAAATATTCACTTGATGATCCCTACTAAGGTTTTTGACATTACGTTTGGCATCTTTCTTACCCATCCCCCTAACATTCCAGATGAGGGTGTTAATCATTAGAAATAGTAGGGGGTTTATGGATTCTAGCGCTTCTCCTCCTGCGCTCCGTGTTGTTGACATCATTCGGGTCATTGGATGGACCAACGAGGCCCTGGGCCTCCCTTTCCAATTGTCTCCCATATTCAATATCACGTAACCGCTGTTCATCCCTTTCACACCGGGGTTTCGGGTAGAGCCGGCACTACTTGCCCTGCAACACGATCAGAGTCAATATCAGGGCCAACGTCAGGGATGCCCAAGTTAGACTCAGCGTCGCCACAAGAATCAGATGAAGCAGAGTAAGTGTCCCGAGAAAAGTCACTATTCTCTACTTCGTTAGGTTTCTTGTGAGCACACTCAGAAATATCCTTGGGCACTCCTTCCGTCTGGGGGAGGGATTACCGACATGTTTAGGGGAGTCCCATTGGCAGGCAGAAGTTCGGGGAGAGTAAGTCTCTCCCAGGCATGTCTGGCTTGTCAGCCAGGGGAATAGTTAAAGAAACGTCCTGTAAAACATGTTCATCAGTAGGTTCAACCGAATCTAGCACAATAATTTCATCATTCTGGGGGAGGGTGGGTGAGATTAATTTGGGCACCTCTGGCTGGGCCAGAACAAGGTCAGGGGAGAGTAAATCTCTCCCAGGCATGTCCAGCCTTAGCGGTAGGGGTGGGGAAGAGGGGGGAGTTCCCGGGGCCCTATCCACAAGATCCAAAACAATGAGTTCAGTACCATCTTTTAAAGAAGTTGAAGGAACTTGAGGTTCCACATCATCCATCAAAACATTAAACGAGTTATGAGATAAAATTTCATCAATTTTAGGTGCGGTAATTTTTTTCTAGGGGGAATTTTCTTTAGATCCACACTGTTCAACTTCCCAGATTGCTTTAAGTTTTTCCACCTTTTTGGTATCTTTGAGAATATGGTTCTGTTTTGGAATTTTATCGGCAAGGAGTTTGTTTTTTTCAGCAAAATTAGGCCGGAGTTTATGGTTTTTAATATAACAATCCATTTCCTCATGTCCAATATGATGACAGAAATGACAATATTTAGGTAATCGTTCAAACTGAACATTTATATCAACAGATTTACCATTACACGATATGGCGAATTTTTGAAGAGGAGGTGTTTCAAGATTGATTTGGACACAGAAACGAGCATAGTTTAATCGAGATTTAGATAGTGTGGCTTCGTCCGCCATAACAAATTCCCCAAAAACACTAGCAATTGTTTTAAGACTCCGAATATCATACCATTGTATTGGGAGTGCAAAAGCTTTAAGCCAAACCGGGACCACCGGTGGTTCATTTTTAAAATCAAAATCGGGTGTCCATTTTAAAATTCTCATCGGAAGCCCGGCAATCGGGATTTCGCGTTGCATACGTAGTTTTGCAAATTGTTCCTCGTTAAAACAGGTTATTAAAACATGACGGAGATTAAGATATTGTACTTTACAAGGTTTATAGCCCAGATTATTGAGGTTGTTTCGGATTACCTCGTTTGCCGGTTTTCCATAGGAAAACTTACCAACTACCGAGAGACGAAAAGCTTCAGAAGCTTTCTCACATTATGGTTTAGAGAAAATAACAGTAGGCACATCACCAGTCCGGTCAACCGAGCCGAATACATCATGTTGGTCCGCGCCACTGTAGGTCGCCGCTGCATAGGATTTAACAACTGGAACAGGAGCGGAAGTATCCACTTTGGACGGAGGGGAACCCGTGACGGCTTTTCCCTTATCGGAGGATTCTGGAATCAGAGGAGAACCCTTGAAAACGTTAAGAGGCGCATCAATGTTGTTCAAAACCGCGCCCGTCGCCACTTCGGGAACAGTGGAAGAAAATAGCTCTGCAGACGAAGGGGCAGGGAAATCATCGAGTGACCGAGAGCCCCCTTTTCTGAAGCACTTTGCTCGCAGGAAGAAGATTGATGGAATCGGCCGAGTTTGCATCCGACGGCAGTTTCGAAGTTGGATTAGAGGGATTTTTAATCGGATTTCCAGTAGTGTCCGACGTATTATTAATAATGTAGCCAGAAATTTTGTTGAGGAAATCCGGCTGGAAGGTCGGAGAAGAGGGGAGGGAGGGACCAGATTCTGTACTCGGTTTTGGGGGATGAAGATGGTCATGAGAAGGAAAAAGAATCACGGGTGAGGAAGGACACGAAATGATTTTAAAATGTCCACTATCTTGGTCTACGGTATTAAGAGGTTGATGGGCAGCGGGATTCCTGGGAGATGAAGGACAATTATTAATATTAAAATGGCAGGAATCTGCTTTTGGGGAGGGAGACCATTGACCGGCGGGGCATTCAATGAAAGGAGCCGGCCAACGATCGATTTTTATGCCATTGGCGATTTTCAATTAGTATTTATATATATATATATATTTATATATATATTTTTTTTTTTTTAATAAGAAGGACCGCCGCACAAGGCGGCGGAAAGGAAAATGAGGTTGGCGAAATCAGATGAATATCTCCCGGAAAACTCAAAAATGCAAGGAAAGAATATGAAGAATGTAGAGAGAAGGCAGAGAAAAATTCTAGAGGGAGAGAGATCATGAAATTTTTTTTTTTTTTGAATTTGAATTTGAATTAGTTCATACTTTTTTTTTTTTTTTTAAAAAGACGACATATATAAATTAGTTCAAAGATGAAGACAATAAAATGCAATAGAGTTGAGTACCGATTAAGCCATGAATGTGATGATGTTTCACCTCTCATATGCTTAATCTTTGAGACAAGCATATGACTACTTGAATTAGTTCATACTTTTTTTTTCTTTTAAAAAAAAAAAAGGACATCATATAACCCGAAGAAGAAAAATTGGGGGGCCTATTCCCATACAAAGCCGATATTTTTCTGGGGGGCCAAATCCCAAACATAGCCACTAAATGAAAAGCAAATAAAACGGTAATAATGGGGCCCCAAGGCCCAAACAAAGCCGTACCATGCTACGACCCATTTTCTAGCTTTTTTCGAGCTTTTTCTTCCTTTTGCTTTTTTTTGCTCATAACCGTTTGAAATCCCAAATCCAAATCCAATTCACGGTCTAGAATCTTATTTCTCTTTCCAACAGATATATCAAGTTCGAACGAATCCGTTCCAACCCGATCCTCAACCTTATTGGGCTTGACGGTATTACTCTTTACTTTTTTCTGAACTTTTTTCTTTGGTGGTAACACAATAGGTTCCGATTCTGAGTCTGGGCAATCATCCTCCGAGTAAAAATTCTTCGCAACATAATCGTCATGATTAGAATAAACATGATTTCCAATCGTCATATGCTCGGACTCAACTTCTGAAACGTTGTCAAACCGATCATAAGATTGAAGGAGATCATCTTTAATTTTTGAAAAATTCACAGGCATGTTCGTTGGATTATTGGGTCCAGGAGTAAAGGTAATAATGCCTTTCGAATCTAAAGAGATCGAGTCCTCTAAAGCCGAACCATACGGCGGCAGAGGGCTGACCAGGACGCCGGGCTGGACGTGAGCCGCGGCCGCAACGATAACCTCCTTTGGAGGGCTGATCAGGGAGATGTCGTCCAGAACCGAGGAGGTTGTTTTCAAGAATGATTTGCAGCTCTTTATATCATGCCCAAGATGCTTGCAAAAAGAGCAATAGCTAGGCAAATTTCCATATTCCACCGGTTGCATCCTAATTTTCCCACCAAGCCTTATTTCAATTTCCGGTAAACTCGCTTGAGTTACATCTATTTCAATACATACCCGTGGAGTAGATGGCCGAGTTAGTTCGGCCGTGGCACTATCAATTCGAAGCGGTTTTCCTAACACGGAAGCAATTTGAAAAAGGCTACGTTTATCGAATAAATGGATGGGAAGGTACGGAAATAGAACCCAAACCGGAGCAAATGGGGACTCAACTAAAGGATCAAAATCTGGAGTCCACTTAAAGATGCGCATTGGAAAACCGGCCATAAACCAAACTTGGCGGCTCCAAAGGCGAGTATAATCTTCTTCACATGAGAGCCGGATCAAGACATGCTTGTGTTCAAGAAGAGCGATCGAAAAAGAGCCTTTTAAATTTAAGTTTCCCATTATGGCCTTGAGAGTTTTCATCGTTGGGAAACCATGCGAGAATTTCCCAACCAAAGTAAACTCAAACGGAGTTGCGAGTTCAGCAAGTTCTTTAGTCGAAAATGATATTACTTTACGGCCTTCGAATTCTGAAATCTGACCGAAGTTACTAAAGTTATCGTTATCATAAAAACTCTTGTTGAAAGATGTTTTTGCTTCAGCAAATTTCCTACTATGATCGGCCGAAGTGTTATTAGATTTGGGTTCTACACCAGCAACCTTTGCATTGCTAACAACATCCGCGTAGCTACGCGTTGAGTGTGTTGTAATAGGTTCCGAGAAGCGAAGATCAGCCGCAGGGGCGCTGAGGACAGACTGCACAGTAGGTATTTTTCGTTCAGGACTTTTGTCATGCACCTTACGGGCAGTTGCAGTCGGATATTGCGAAGGTGCAGCCAGAGTTGGTCGATCACCCGAGACAGAAAATAAAAGCGTCGAAGGGTCCCCGTCTCTACAAATGGACGGTCCACCCTCAACCAAATCGAGATTCACAGCAGCATCGACAGGTAAATACTAAGAAGAGGCAGCCAACTTACCTTGAGCGGGATTAGATCGCGAACAGATCGGCACATGACCAGGACGGGAGTCCTGTAATTCGGCTTGCAAAATAGCCTGCGCATCGCGTTTCCCCTTTGAAATTCCTCTCATTCCGGCCATGAGTCGGCGGTGAGAGGGAGCCGAAAATATGCAGACGGCTGAAATTGACCCACTGCCAACAATGAAAACGGGCGCGGAGAGGAAGCAAGCCGCCTGATACAGAAAGCCCGCCGCACAAGGCGGCGGAAGGGATTAAGCACGGAAACAGCCAGGCAGTAAGGGAGGAACTTCGCCGTGAAGGCAGATTTTGAGGGAGATGGACGATTTTTTTTAGAGAGAAGGCGGAGTGATTTTTTTAGAGAGAGAGAGCGTCATTTTCATACTTACACATTTGAATTAGTTCATACCATTTTTTTTTTTTTTTAAAAAAAATGAAATATATAAATCAGATCAGAAATGTGGGGGGACGAGTCCCACTACACGCCCAAAGAGATCGAGGGAGGACGAGCCCCTCTACACGCCCAAACTTAAAACATAAGCAATTTGACGAACCGGCCCAAACAAAGGAAGGCGACAATCAAATCTTTTTACTCCTAATATAAGGAAAGCTCATTTTATCAAGCTGTCAGTCAACAATTTTGCCTTTAAGATCACGGCCATCTGAACAGTAAAAATCCCGACGATGACATCCTTGATTAGCCAAAATGTCGGCAACACCATTTGCTTCTCTATAAATGTGGGAGATGCGAATATTGGCCTTGGACAGAAATTTCCGAATTTTCACAATCAAACTTTGAAGTTTCCAATGGCAATTGGCATTGTCATGAATGAGACGAATAACAACTTTAGCATCCGTTTCCACCCAAATGTTGTCCCAATTTTTATCCAAACAAAGGTCGATTCCCCTCCATATCGCATAAAGTTCCGCATAAGTGTTAGTTTGGTCCCCTAAAAATTCCGAGAAATAAAGCAACGGGACCCCTAAATGGTTACGAATAATGCCACCCGACCCCGCATAACCCGGATTACCCTTGGCCGCACCATCCGTATTAAGTTTAACCCACCCCAAACACGGTTTAGCCCATCTAACCGCAAAAAAAATGTAATGATTTGTTTGGGGCAGCCTTCGCTCCAAGACGAATCGCATAGTTGGCAGCCCCCTTCCAAAAAGATCCATTAATTTTTTCGGGTATTTTAAGAGCCCGGAGATAGTTCCAAATCCGACCGCACACCCTCTCGGCCGTGAATGGTATGGCTTTCATCCTTTTGTCATTCCTACAACACCACAAAAACCAAGCAATAAGGATTGGGATGATGTGGAAAATATGAATTTTACCTCTCGAATTGTTGAACCAAGGAGCCAAGGCCAAGGCAATATTGTTGGTGTTCGGCCTCTTGAAACCGGCAATAGTGTGGAAAACATCCCAAACTTTTGTTGCGACAGGGCCACTATGTAGAAGATGAGATAAAGTTTCCGGCTCGTGACAACAAAAGCAAGGGATATCAATGATCATCCCTCTCCGAGCAAGACAGTCCGACGTCGGAATCCAGCCATTAAAAACACGAACCATAAAAAAGGAAATGGTAGGAGTAATCAAAGGATTCCAACATTTCTTAAGAAAATTATGTTCATTTTTACATTGTCTAGTACTTTCCCAAGCACTTTTAAAAGAGAAATTACCATTAGAAGAGAGTTTCCAGCATGGTTTTGTGGAGTTATAACAAGTTGGGAAAGCACTAATGTAATCACACAAATGGCTAGGAAGAGCCGATAAAAGTTTCTCCCTATCCCAATTCGATCCATCCCAAAAAGAGGCAAGACACAATTTTGATTTAGTCGGGAAAAAAGTGGAGAGCGGGCTAAACTCATACCATCTATCATGCCAAAAAGAGACATTACCATCCCCACTACTCCACCAAATATTATCATCCGCATGGGTTCTAATTGAACAAAGTCTTTTCCAAATAGAAGAATCATACGGATTACTTTTAACAATCATCGGGTGGAGTCTTTTACAGTACTTGGCATTAATAAAATTCGACCAAATATTTTTAGTAGTGCGGAACCTCCACCACATTTTGATTCGGCCCTTACGAATGGTGTCATTAAGATCCGACAGAATGCCACCTTCATTAGTGGGAAAGCACAATTTATTCCAAGAAGCCCAATGAATTTTATGCCTATGCTCATTAGATCCCCACAAAAATTTGTTAAAAAGTCTCTCAATAAACAATATAACATTACCGGGCGGTTTTATCACTTGTAAACAATAAAAGATGATCGAGTTCAAAACCGATTTGATCAGCTCAATTCTGCCCCCTAAAGAAAGGAGGTGGTGATTCCACATAGCAATTTTATTTTGGATTTTAAGGATCACGTTGTGGAACATAGCAAAAGTCGGGTTACCTTTCCAAAGGGGAACCCCGAGATATTGGATAGGTAAGCAAGAAGATTCAAAACCCGTAATCGCCTTAACCAAAAGACTGTCTTCTACACCCGGGCTATGTATCACAAAAAGACTTTTGGACTTATTAATTTTCTGACCTGAATTCCCTTCGTAATGATAAAGACAATGGTTAAGAATTTGAAGATTAGTCTTGTTGGCTTTAATAAAAAGTAACATATCATCCGCATACGCCAAATGGGTAATCCGGATATTTTTCCGAATAATAAAAAACATACTCGGATTTTTAGAAAATGTGTCCTCAATGAGTCTAGAGAAATAAT
Source organism: Orobanche coerulescens (assembly GCA_033398695.1). Taxonomy (NCBI): domain Eukaryota; kingdom Viridiplantae; phylum Streptophyta; class Magnoliopsida; order Lamiales; family Orobanchaceae; genus Orobanche; species Orobanche coerulescens. The sequence goes on along the minus strand of CM065813.1, from coordinate 155,368,133 downwards.
CGGCCACAAGGACGAATAAAAGAGGAGAGATCGGGTCCCCTTGGCGAAGGCCTCTACCACTTTTGAAATAACCCACCGGGGAGCCATTAATAATAATTGAAAACCAAGGTGAGCAAACACATTGTTTAATAAGTGATATAGCACAAGGCGAGAAACCAAATAGCTCCAAAATTTTAAACAAAAAATCCCAATTCACCCTATCGTAGGCTTTCTCCATATCTAATTTAATAATGGTGTTAAGTTTAGACCGGGATATATCATGAGTCACCTCCAATGCCGTAAGAATATTGTCCGTAATGAGGCGATCTCTGATAAAAGCCGATTGAGAGGGGCTAATGATACGAGGAAGAAGCCCACTTAGCCTTTTGCTCAAAAGTTTAGAAAGAATCTTGTAAGAAGTATTGCAAAGGCTAATGGGCCTAAAATCTTTCCAAGAATGAGGGGACGGAATTTTAGGAATTAATGATAGCGTCGTAGAAGAATACGCTTGAGTTAATTCCGCCCCTTTAAAGAAATCAATAACCGCATCAAGAACATCAAATTGAATGATATCCCAACACACTTGATAGAATTTAGCATTAAAACCGTCTGGCCAGGCAACACTCCCACTATCCATGTCAAAAATCACACCTCTAACCTCTTCCAACGAAGGAATACCACAAATCATATTATTATCTACGAGGTCAATATTTTTAGGAATGATGTCAAGCCTCACATTCTCCCACTCGGAGTTCTCTTTGGTAAAGCAATTATCAAAATAATGGACCGCCGAGTTGGCAATATCCGTAGGGTCCGAGAGATTAGTACCATTATCAACAATATTATGGATGAAGTTCATTTTTCTTTTCTTATTAACAAGATCATGAAAGAATTTGCTATTTCTCCCCTTCCAAACTCCACTTCGTTTGCGTTTTTTGTTTCCAAAACATTTCTTCAAGAGAAAGAGTCCAGATTAGATTCTCATTCATTTTACGAAGATAGTCCTTATTGACATCAGAAGGATCATTGTCAAAATTGTACTCCGCTTCGGCCGCACGGTTTTGAGCCTCGGCCACTTTAACAAAAACATTCCCAAACACACTCCTATTCCAGTCTTTAAGAGCAAGTTTAAGACGGGAAAGTTTTTTAGAAAGTTTGGAAAGACCAGTATATGGCATCGGAATGGACCAAGAATCACTAACCACCTTCAAAAACTCGTGGTGTTTAGTCCACATATTTTGGAATCGGAAGGACGAGGGGTGTTTAATCCGAGAGGAGGAGAATTCACAAAGTAGAGCATGATGGTCCGAAGTGTGTCTAGGAATGTGCCTAACAACACAATTATTGAATTTATTATACCACTCGGAAGAGAAAAAAATACGATCCAACCTTTGCAAAATAGAATTACTATACCAAGTGAAAGGAGAACCCACATACCCTCCATCGGTGAGGTCGCATTCAAGGATAGCATCCCTAAATTCTTCCATCTCGGACGGGATAGGTGGGTTTTCCCCTCTTTTTTCACAAGGATGGAGGACGATATTGAAATCACCGCCCACCATCCACGGAGTGTGGACTTGACTAACTGAAATTAAATCCTCCCACAAATCCCGCCTCTCAATTTTCGTGTTCTTACCATACACAACTGAAAGCAAGAAAGTGCAGGGAAGAATTATGCGATGCGTCGTATGGAGCATTTGGTCGGTGTTCTTAATTACAGAAATATTAGTGTTGATATCCGAAAAAATCCAAATATGATTATTCCGATTAGCAACAACTTTATCAAAACCAAATAATCTACAGAAATACGAAGCATTTAAATCAACTTTCGGCTCAATAAGTGCCAAAATATTAAGTCGATAATCTTTTTTGAATAGTTTAACAATTTTTTGAGCAGACTCGTTCCCAATACCTCTAACATTCCAGATAATTGAATTAACCATTATTACGGGTTGGACGGGTGGATACTTGGGGTTTATTAGTGCTAGTGCTCGTTGTCTTAGATTTTTTAAATTTATTAGTCGGTTTAGATTCTTCCGGTTCTATCTCTACTCTAACCGGAAGTGCAAGCACAAGTTTATTTTTAGTTTCCGTTTGATTAGATTCGTTCCCTTCCGACAGGGATTGTTCAAACATATCCTCCTTAGAATCAAAAGAAGGTTCCGAGGTGCCCTCGTCAACATCGTCCTTAAACTCCTCAAATTCATATTCATCATCCGAAGATAATTGATTCTGAATCAAGGGGAGTTTTATGGGATCTTGAGTGATGCCCCTACTGGTCTCACTAACCTTTAGGTACTGGGTTCCAGAACTATTAGATGACTCATCACATACATTATCCATCACATCATCACGCATATTATCACGTAAAATGAGGGGAGGGACATTCAAAGGTGATTGGTTAAGAGAAATACCTGTCCCAGTAGAATGATCCAGCTTAAGGGCCGAAGGAGAATTAGGCCGAGCAGCAGGAGCCTCAAATTGAGAATCATTCAACGAATCATCACAAATATCCAAAATGACTGGAGGGGAGTCTGGGGTGGGATTAACAGAACATTCACCAGTCATTTTGGAGGGGAGGGAATCAACCACGATAACATCCACTCCTATAGGCGGGGAGGGTTTATTACAATCAATATTTTTTTTAGGGGAAGAGGTAAAACATGAACATTAATGTTTTGATTATCTACTATCTCCTTATTTTTGGCTTTCAATTCCTCCTCAATCGGTAACAACTCGAACATATTGCTTGTCTCAATGCCTTTGTCAGCAGCATTGAAACCCTGTTCGGCCATAGGATCTATTTCTTTCGATCTGTCCGACGCGTCACGACCTTCCGCTTCACCTGACAATTTATTAACTACATTTTGGGGGAGGGACAAGTTATTAATAAATGGTCCCCTGACCTCCTGCTCCTCCAAGTTTTGGAGCGCTTTGAAAGCATTTTTCTTTTTGATTGGCTGCCACGCTTGTGGAATTTTAGAGGGCCCTGTAACATTCTCCAAGCACAAATTAGCAGCACTAACTGTTTCTTTTGCAACAATAGGAACCGGTTCTTTCAATATAATAGATTTAGCATTATCAGTATTAATAGTAATTTGTTTGACGCGATTGATTGAATTTAGGGAACTCTTTTGGTTTTAGTGATGGATTTTTAAAATAACACATATCTATATCGTGCCCGATATGATGACAATGCGAACAATATTTTGGGAGTTTTTCGTACTCCACCGAATGGATTGACGAAACTCCATCGCATTTTATAGCAATCTGGTCGGGAAGGTTATTTTGCAAATTAACTTCAACACACACCCGAGCATAATTCAATCTAGTCCGATTAATAGTTTGTGGATCCGGTTTAAGAAAATTTCCAACTAACTCCGACACAGTTTGTAAAGCACGTACATCAAACCATTGAATTGGTAAAGCCAAGATTTTAACCCAAACAGGGACAATAGCCGGTTCATGTTTGAAGTTAAAAAATGGCGACCATTTAAATAATCTCATCGGAAAAACCCAACACATGCGATTCACGACTAAGCCAAAGTTTAGTGTAGGCAGCTTCACTCCCTAACGAAATAAGTACATGTTTAGCGTTAAGAAACTGAACCTTACACACACCAAATCCACATTTTTTCAAATGATTAGCTATCGATTCGTTCGGGGGTTTGCCAAATGAAAATTTTCCTATCAACGCAAATTTATACACAACAGAAACCTCGTCACATTCAAGTTTAGTAAACACCGCCGTCGGAATCTCCGCCGACGAATCAATATACCCCAAACGGGATCCAGATGCAGAATTATTAGCAACAATAGAAGCAAAAAGTGAATCTTCTGCAAGCGGGATTAACCGGAGCACCCTCAGGAGTACCGTCAGAGGTACCAGAGGTGTTCTCCGTCACCACCGGGTTAACAAAGCCAGCGTCCCGATGCTTAGCCCCAGCTGAGGGAACAGGAAGCATAGGCACGTGATAATTTAAGACCCCGTCGGCGACGGCCGATGCAATAGAATGGTCGCAAAAAGCAGAGGACATATTACCGGAACCCTCAAAATTAACAGGAGAGGACTTACAATGCTTGGCGGGACACTGGACGGAGCAAGAAGGCGACCCGGAGGAAAAGACCCGGCCGAACCACCAACCGGAACCGCACCCCCAGCTAACTAATCCACACCCACAGAAGGACCAGAGCTCCCAAAAACCGAGATCTCGCCCTCCTCAAGCTGCTCCGGAGATCCGCAAACCAACGCGGAATGGACGACGGCATCGCGACCAGCAACAACTAAGCAACGAGAGGCGCGCGGGAGGATGTGAGGTGCCCGACCGAAACGCCGCGGAAGGACCTGCCGGCCGGAGGAAGAGCACCGGCGACCACCACCGAAGGCGGCACTGCACGGGAAGAAGAACTTGGAAGGGGATGCGAAAAAATGGGTCCACCAGGGCACCGAGCAGCCAAAACGGAGAGGTCCGCCGGCGAGAAAAAAATACCAGAAGAGCCGAGGATGGGAGCATCGGATGAGATGAAATTTTGTTGAGGAAGAAGAATAGAAGAACTTGGAGAAGACGCTCCAGATTGTTTATTAAAGGTGAGAGTTGACTGGGGGTACTCCCCAGATGTGACAAGGGGAATCGGCTCACATGAGATGGGCAGATGAATATATGTTTTTTTATTCTGAGCATTCAACTCGAGATTCTCAGATCCGGATTTTGCGATAGAAATTTCAGTAGTTTGTATTTTATTATGACCGTTCGTCGTGGGAAACTGGTTTGGAGTCTGGGGAGTATCCCCAAATGAATCACATGGGGCTGCTCCGAGTGAAATAATTTTTTCTGCCATCGGGCAGTATATTATTAAAAGAACCGCCGCCCTAGGCGGCGGAAACAGTAAAGAAAAAGGACGTTATCGGTTGAATACGCCCGGAAAACTCAAAAGATGAATGAAGAATGAATGAATATTGTAGAGAGAAGGAGGAGAAAATATCTAGAGAGAGAGAGAGAGCATTCAGAAAAAAAAATTGAATTAGTTCATACTTTTTTTTTTTTTAAAAAAAACGTCATCATATAACATAAAGAAGAAATTAAGGGGGCCTATTCCCTTACAAAGCCGATTTTTAATTGGGGGGCCAAATCCCAAACATAGCCACTAAACTAAAAGAAAACGGTAAATTTTGGGGGCTCAAGGCCCAAAAGAACACCGTACCCTGCTACGAACCACTTTCTTGCTGTTTCCGGGCCTTTTCTTCCTTAAGCTTTTTCTTGCTCGTAACTGTTTGAAAACCCATTTCCAAATCATGTTCAAGAATCGTATTTCTCTGTCCAACAGCTATATCGATTTCCACCGTATTGGTACCGACCCGATCGTCGACCTTCTTGGGGTTGACGGTATTACTCTTTACTTTTTTCTGAACTTTTTTCTTTGGTGGTAAGACAATAGGTTCCGAACCCGAATCTGGGCAATCATCTTCCGAGTAATGATACTTCGCAACACGAGCGTAGGGATTGAAAAAATCAGCATTTTGAACAGTCATACGCTCGGACTCAACTTCTGAAACATTATCAAACTGCTCATAAGATTGAAGGATATCCTCTCGAATATCTGAAAGGTTCACTAGCTTGTTCGTTGGGTTATTAGGACCCGGAATAAAAGAAATGATCCCTTTTGAATCTAAAGAAATGAAGTCATCCAGAATCGGGCCGTCGGGGGGCTGGGGGCTGATCTGGCAGCTGCCCCGAACCTTGTTCAAATCTGCCAGCAAAAACTCCTGAAGATGCCTGACTTGTGAGGTATCACCAAAACCCGCTTCCGACGCTTTGTTGAATTAGTTCATACTTTTTTTTTTTAAAAAAAACGAACATAATATAGCACAAAGATAAAATAGGGGGGCCTATTCCCTTACAAGGCCTATATTTGCTGGGGGGGGGGCCAAATCCCAAACATAGCCACAAGAAAGAAATAAAAAAAGGATAAATATGGGGGGCTAAATCCCAAACATAGCCTTTTTAAAACTAGCGTACTTTTCCTTCTGTTTTTCAATCTTTTTCTTTCTATTGCTCATAACTTTTTTAAATTCCATCTCCATATCGTGGTCTTGATTCTTATCTATATGAACATTTAAAATTTCAGACTTATCGTCTTTTCCCATTCCGGTTTTGGTGATGATCCTTTCTTGAGTTTGATCCGGCATTTAGTTCTGATCCTTGACCCATTCGTCGACATTCTTTGGATTGACGGTAGATTTCTTAGATTTCTTCTTAACTTTTTTCTTTGGAGGTGGAATAATAGGTGCCGAATCCGAGTTGCTATCCCCCTCTGAGTAATAATTTTTGTCACCAAAAACGTCCTTTTCCAGAAAAAAATGAACATCATTATGAACAGTGATACACACCGACTCGACTTCTGTAACATCATCAAACCGATCATAGGATTGAAGGATATCGTCTTTAATTTTTGAAACATTCACCGGCTTGGACGTTGGATTATTAGTTCATACTTTTTTTTTTTTTTTTTAAAAAAAAAACGGATATATTATATCACAAAGATGATAGGGGGGCCTATTCCCTTACATAGCCGATATTTTTCTGGGGGGCCAAATCCCAAACATAGCCCGAAAATAAAGCAAGCTAACTAAGAACTAGAAAGCAAGGAAATTTTTATTCACACAACAAATGGTACAAACAAATATCTTCAGCTGAGTGTCTGGTTCGAGCCTGAATATTTGTTGAACTGCACCATGAGCCGTGTAAGAATTAGGTACTTTAACGACATACCTAGGTCAAGTTTGAGCGCCAGTAGTGTCAAGCCTTGGTTCGAGCCAAAAATCGATTCGGCAAATCCCAATAGCCATCATCAACGAGTCTGCGGCGCGGCTAAAGCATCTTGGAATATGCGGTCTGAGCGGACCATATCAAAAGCGAATAAAGGTCTAACAAAATCCCCCATCCAAACCTACTTCCTCATTACTGCAATGCGTATTGGCAAACCGACCCCACGCTGCCCAAACGTAGAGTATAACTAATGACCGCATTTCTTCATGATTCTTCGATTTCTCAGGGATCATTCAAAATTCCCAATCCAACTATTGAGTAGGAGCCATCCGTCATGATCCTTAGCGAGATTTTGAGCATCTTGGAATATGCAGATAAGAAAGGACAATATCAAAATCCAAATAAGGTCTAATAAAATCCGCCACAAAAATCTACTTCCTCATTACTGCAATGCGTATATACAAACCGACTCAACGCTCTCCAACGTAGAGTATAACCAATCACCGCATTTCTTCATGATTCTTCGATAATCAAGGTTTCATTCAAAATTCCCAATCCAGCAATTAAACATGACCCCTCCATAATTGATCCTGAGCGAGAGCATGAACATCTAAAATGCAGATACGATAGGACTCCTTCAAGAGCCAGATACAGGTCACACAAAATCGGCCAAAAACACCTACTTCCTCACTACTGCAATGAGCAAATGTGAACCACCCTAGCGCCCCTCAAACGCATGGTAGAACAAATATGCACCACATCATCGTGATTCTTCGATATTCAAGGTTTCTTTCGAGGAACCCAATCCAACCATTTACAGAAAGCCAACCATCGCATAAACTTACGAGCAGTTATAGAGTAGGCTGAAAACAAGTCCTAAAACAAAACCCAAGCACCTACTAAGACACTTCTCAAATTCGGGGCCCGCACCAACCCAATGCCGGCCGTACACTGGGAAGGGCCATTCCGTCATCTGCCTCGTGGCCTTCGATATCACTGAGAAGAATTTCTGGACCCGATTCAGCCACTAACAAGTACCAGAGCCATTTTGGATATGACAGGAGTAAATGTCTTGGAAACAACAAGCTCAAGCCGAGTGCCAAATGGAGAGCTAAAAAACACAACCACCAACACCTACTACATCACTACTGCAATGAGCACAGATGCACCAACCCAGCGCCCCCATACGCAGGGTAAGATTCTCATGTAACACATATCTTCATGAATTTTCAATATTCTAGGAGGTGAATGAAGACCCATCCAGCCATAAACCGAAGCCAGTCGCCAAGTCTTTAATAGTAACCATAGCAAGGCCGGCAGCAATTCCGACCCTGCCCGAAGGGCAGTTAGATTGGGTCGTTTGTTGTTATGAACAATCTCCCCACCCCCGAGGCCGTTTCAAGACATGCCTAGGTCTCTTAGGGCCGTTTCAAGACTTGCCCAGGTCCCTATGGGCCTTTTAAAGGTCCTGCCCAGGACCAGATTATTAGTTCATACTTACACATGCATGGCTTAATCTTTGAGACAAGCATATGACTACTGGCAGGATCAACCAGGTAGCATTCCTTAAAGACGCCGGCAACGCATGAGCTAAGCCACAAGGGCTCATTCAAAACGTGCACGGTCGTCGTTCGCCTGGCGCCGAACGCATGATTCGAGGTAAGCGGCGATTGAACACCTCTTACCTACTAAATATTCCGTATCCAAGAGATCGTACACCGCGCCATGGGCCAACATCTAAGGCACACAAATTGGGGCATTAAACGTGGAACACAACAGGTGGTTTGTGGTTCACCCAACACCGCATCCACAAAGGGGGAGCAGCACAAGGCGAAAAACTTGACACTTCAATCATTCAAATGCCTTCAAGATAGGTACTCAACACAGGAAATCAACAGCAGCCAAGACATGCTTGAGCCAATAACTGAAGAGGCATATATGAGACGGCGTCGTTGCCCGAGCAAGGATCCAACGTACTCATATAAACCAATCACCACTCACGCACCATAAGTATACAATGCCCGAACACAAGGAATTATAAGCCATCACGAAACATAATATGTGCATCATGACAGCAAACAACAACTCACACCCAAGCATTGCCCCGATAGGCACGTAGGAAACAAATCACTAGCAGCACACATGATCATACGAACATGGTTTCGAATTCAAAAGAATTTCAAAAAAACAAAATGCTCATTATTAAACAAAATTCGACTTCGCCGAATGAACCCATTACCGATAACCACAAGGATCTGACAACAAAACATAGCATCGATCGAGCTCACAATCAAGAAACATGATTTTTATTTCACCGAAGCAACACCAACCGTCCGATAGGAACACACCATCTTTAAATATTAGGGACAAGGGACCAACAAACTTGAATATTTTACTGAAGCAACACCAGCCATCCGATAGGAACAAGCCATCTTTAAATATTAGGGACAAGGGACCAATCAACCGACCGAGCATTTCAAGAGCAATGCTTCGACTCAAGAACATACCACTCCACTCCGATGTCTTACCCAAACAAACGACCGCCTCACCGTGATCGCCCGACCACCAATTAGGTTATCGAACGCCCACGTACCGGTACGTCATTTGCAAAGGCTACCCACCAAAGTAGCTCACTGAAATCTTGTTCGCAACACTGCCAAAAAAAGCCCACGAGCAAAAAGGGACCGCACTACCGAATCGACGGAGCATTTCAAGAGCAATGCTTCGACTCAAGAACATAGCACTCCACTCCGATGTCTTACCCAAACAAACGACCGCCTCACCATGCTCTCCCGACCACCAATTAGGTTATCGAACGCCCACGTACCGGTACGTCATTTGCAAAGGCTACCCACCAAAGTAGCTCACTGAAATCTTGTTCGCAACA
>CM065813.1:155261000-155348500 GCA_033398695.1 Orobanche coerulescens | reverse complement strand
GCTCAGGGTAGTTTTAATAAGTTCAAGTCTGCCACCGGAGGTGAGTAATAGGTGATTCCACGACTGGAATTTGGCGCAGGTTTTAGCAATAAGGTCACCATACATGTCAAAAGTTTGATTCCCTTTCCACAAAGGGGCTCCCAAATAATTAATTGGGAGACTCATTTGAGAGAATCCAGTCGTTTGTTTCACCATACGAACCAACAAATTGTTCGGCTTGGCAAAAATAAAAGAACTTTAAGAGTTATTAATTTTTTGTCCTGAGCTCGCGGTGTAGTGATCTAGGCAATTTTTGAGAATGAGGAGATTGTTGTAGGAAGCATTGGTAAAGATTAACACATCATCAGCATAAGCAAGATGTGAAATCCGATCCTTCTTCCTGATTTTGAAAAACATATCGGGGTGGGTAAGAAAAGTTTTATCCAAAAGTTTAGATAAATAGTCGGACGCAATCACAAAAAGGAGAGGCGACAGGGGGTCACCTTGCCTGATGCCCCTGTCGGATTTAAAAAAGCCCATAGGACTCCCATTAATGAGAATCGAGAACCAACAATTCGAAATTCAACGATAGATCATGTCAGCCCAAGCATCCGAGAAACCGAAAGCTTTTAAAATTTTTAATAGAAAACCCCAGTTAAGCCTATCGTATGCTTTTTCCATATCTAATTTAATCAAAACATTCGAATCAGAAGTAGATATGTCATGACAAACTTCTTGGGCCGTTAAAATATTATCAGTGATGAGGCGGCCTTTAATGAAGCCAGATTGGGCAGGGCTGATAATTTTCGGAAGAAGGCGGCCTAATCTAGTACTAAGGATTTTCGCAATAATTTTATAAGAGGTATTACAAAGGCTTATCAGCCTAAAATCCTTCCAAGCAAGGGGGGAGCATTTAGGAATAAGAGAAATAGTAGTGCACGAAAAGGATTTGGGCATGGGGTTTAGGAGAAAAATCCCACACCGCCTCACATACATCGATGCAATAATATCCCAGACTTATGAAAAAATAAGGCATTAAAACCATCCGGGCCGGCCACACTTGCTGGATCAATACTAAAAACAGCTTGTTTAATTTCATCCACATCCGGTATGGCACACAAATTGTGGTTGTCATCGGTATTAATAACGCAGGGATAATATCGGGCTTAATATCAGTAGGAGTAAAATCGAACACTTAAAAACAATGGAAAAGTAATTAACTCCTGAATTTTGGATATCGACGGGTCCGTGATTTGGATACCATCCATAATTTGAAAGATTTTGCCTTTGCTTCTTTTGGATTTGATAAGGTCATGAAAAATTTGGTGTTCCGTTCCCCTTCAAGGCACCATTTTAAATTGGTTTTTGTTTCCAAAGTCCTCTTCCATAGCCATCGTAAGATTGAGATTGGCTCTGGTTTTGTTTAAAAAAATAAGATTGTTATCGGAAGGGTTATTATCGAACTTGATCTCGGCATCCGACACAAGCTCCCTAGCTTCAAAAACTTTAGTGAAAATATCACCAAAATGAGTTTTATTCCAATCTTTTAAAGAAAGTTTAATTCTCGAAAGTTTGTTCAAAAGTTTGAGCATACCCGACGAATGCACCGGGATCTGCCAAGAATCGCTAACAATACCTATAAAATCTTTATGCTTGACCCACATATTTTGAAAACGAAACGAGGGCTTAGGTTTGAACTTGTTGTTACCAAAACTACATAAAATCGCCGAATGGTCCGAGTGAAGGCGGGATAGGTGTTTTACACTCGAATCCGGGAAGGTATCAAACCAGGCCGGAGAGTGTAAAACTCTATCGAGCCTTTGCCAAATTAAATTACTATACCACGTAAACGGTGAACCAATGTAGCCAAAGTCAATAAGATTACAGTCAAAAAGAGCATCATGGAAGTCTTCCATCTCCGAAGGGATAGGGGACGCACCACCTTTTTTTTCGTGGGAGTGTAAAATAATATTAAAATCGCCTCCCACGATCCACGGCCCCGGATTATTGCTAACAGTAAGAAGGTCATCCCAAAGAGCCCTCCTTTCGACCCTAGTATTTTTCCCATAGACAATGGTTAAATAATAGGGGACAGGAGAAGCATTTGAATTGATTTCCATGTGAAGCAAGTGAGCAGTGTTATGCAAGATTTGAAAAGAAAAATTGTGATCAAAAAACACCCAAATGTGGTTACTTTGGTTCGCGACAACTTTATTGAAACCGAGATATTTACAAAAGTAGGCCGAATCAAGTGAAATTTTAGGTTCAATCAGAGCCAAAATATTCACGTGGTGGTCTCTACTCAGGTTTTTAACATTCCGTTTAGCATCTTTCTTACCCATCCCTCTAACGTTCCAAATAAGGGTGTTATTCATTGGACACATTAGGGGGTTTTTGGATCGTGGCGCTCCTTCTGAGCTCCGTGTTAGGAATGGCCAGAGAACTCAAGTCCTCTTTATTGCCGCGGCTTTGGGCCTCCCTTTCAATTTGTCGCCCGAATTCAATGAGACGACGCCGTTTTTCCTTTCTCTTCAGGCTCCGAGGAGAAAGAGGAGATTGAGGAGATTGATGCTGGGGCAGGGGCAACGCCAACACAATTCCACTAATATCTGCACAAATGCCATCAAAATCAGCCAATGGGGTTTCCAAATCTGATTCGATATCTCCGCAAGAGCCAGGGGAAGCTGAGTTAGTATCCTCAAAAGAGTAACTATGCTCGTCTTCCTTCTGTTTCTTATAGGAGCACTCGGGGTCATCTTTGGGAGATCCCTTTGTCTGGGGGAGGGTGGGTGAGATTAATTTGGACACCTCCGGCTGGGCCAGAACAAGGTCAGGGGAGAGTAAATCTCTCCCAGGCATGTCTAGCTTAGCAGCCGGGGGTGGGGAAGGGGCGGGAGTTCCCGGGGCCCTGTCCACCATATCCAAAACAATAAGTTCAGTACCATCTTTTAAAGAATTTGAAGGAACTTGAGGTTCCACATCATCTATCAAAACATTAAACGAGTTATGAGATAAAATTTCATCAATTTTAGGTGCCGTTATTTTTTTCTGGGGGGAATTTTCTTTAGATCCACGATGTTCAACCTGTTCCCAGACAGCTTTGGGGTTTTCCACCTTTTTGTTGTCTTTGACAATATGGTTCAGTTTTGTAATTTTTTCAGCAATGAGTTTGTTTTTTTCAGCAAAATTAGGGCGAAGTTTATGGTTTTTAATATAACAATCCAGTTCCTCATGTCCAATATGATGACAGAAGTGACAGTATTTAGGTAATCGTTCAAACTGAACATTTATATCAACCGATTTACCATTACACGATATGGCAAATTTTTGCACAGGAGATGTTTCAAGATTGATTTCGACACAGAAACGAGCATAATTTAACCGAGAATTAGATATGGTGGCTTCGTCTGCCATAACAAATTCCCCAAAAACACTTGCAATCGTTTTAAGACTCCGGATATCATACCATTGAATTGGTTGTGCGAAAGCTTTGAGCCATACCGGAACCACCGGCGGTTCGTTTTTAAAATCAAAGTCGGGTGTCCATTTTAAAATTCTCATCGGAAGTCCAGCAATCGGAATCTCGCGTTGAATACGAAGTTTATCAAATTGTTCCTCATTAAAACAGGTAATTAAGACATGGCGGAGATTGAGATATTGGACTTTACACGGTTTATACCCAAGATTATTAAGAGTAGTTCGGATTACCTCATTTGTCGGTTTTCCGTAGGAAAACTTACCAACTACCGAGAGACGAAAAGCTTCAGAAGCTTTATCACATTCCGGTTTAGAGAAGAGAACAGTAGGCACATTACCAGAGTGGTCAACCGAACCGAAAGCGTCATGCAAGTGGTCTGCTCCGCCATAGGTCGCCGCCGCGTACGATTTTAAAATCGGAGCAGAATCGGAGATACCCCCTTTAGGCGGCTGGGAGCTCGCGACGGTTTTTCCCTTATCGGTGGAGTCTGGATTCAGAGACTTCAGGTCGTTTAGAGGCGCACCAGTGGTTTTTAAAACATCGCCCGCTGCCACTTCGGGAAGAGCATCTGACGACGGCGGGATAGGCAGATCGTCTCGGGTGACCGAGACCCCTCCTTTTTTAAGGGGCGACTGCTCTGTAGGAATAAGATTTAAGGAATCGGCTCCATATTGAGGTTCGCGGGAGGAAAAATCCTCCAAGTTTTCAGCCGACAGCAATTTCGAAGTTGGACTAGTGGGATTTTTAATCTGATTTCCCAAAGTGTCCGAGGGATTTTGAGTGTTGAAACCAGAATTTTGGTTGATAAAATCCGGCTGTAAAGTCGGAGAAGATGGGAGAGAGGATGGTTTTTTTTTTGCAGGTGGGTGATACATTATGGTGGAAGGTGGGGTTAAAGTTGTCGGTCACGGGTGATGAAGGACAAGAAATTTTTTTTAAATGACAGAAATCTCGGTCTGTGGGGCTTTGTGGTTGGTGGGTAGCGGGATTCCTGGGAGATGTAGGACAAAAAATATTTTTTAAATGGGTAGAATCTGATTTTGGGGAGGGAGATAATTGACTGGCGGGACAATTAATGGAGGCATGTGAAGGCGGCCCCACTGGTTGAATGCTGGCAGCGGGATTCCTGGGAGGACAGGGAGTGGGTTGACGGACTGGACCACATGGAGCCGGCCCCACCGAGTGAAGTTTGTCTGCCATAGGGCAGATTTAAATTTGTATTTTTTTTTTTTTTTTTTTTTAAACAAGAAGGACCGCCGCACTAGGCGGCGGAAAAGAGAGGGAGATAGGCGATCCCAGATGAATATCGCCCGGAAAACTCAAAAATGCAAGAGAAGAGTATGAAGAATGTAGAGAGAAGGTAGAGAAAAAATCTAGAGAGAGAGAGCATGAAAAATTTTGAATTTTTTTGAATTAGTTCATACTTTTTTTTTTTTTAAAAAACGAAATTTATAAATCAGATCAGCAATGTGGGGGGACGAGGCCCACTACACGCCCAAATAGATCGAGGGAGGACGAGCCCCTTTACACGCCCAAACTTAAAACATAAGCAATTTAACGAACCGGCCCAAACAAAGAAAGACCACAATCAAATCTTTTTACTCCTAATATAAGGAAAGCTCATTTTATCAAGCCTAATCTTCTTGACCCGCATGTCGTTCCTAGAGCACCAAATAAACCACAAAATGAGGATAGGAATGATGCGTAAAATGTGGATAGCACCCGAGGCTTTATTAAACCAATGAGAGACAACTAAAGTAATAGAGCATGTTTGTAAGCGAGGAATGCCCAATAAGGTACAAAAGTTAGCCCAAACCGAAGATGCGATCGGTCCATTCAGAAAAAGATGAGGCAGGTCCTCGGTTCTATCACAACAAAAACAAGAATTATCAGCAATTATGTCCCTCGATCTAAGGCCGTCTGGGGTGGGAATCCATTTTTTCAAAAGTCTAACCATGAAAAAAGACATAGTAGGAGTAATAATTTGATTCCAGAAAATCCATTTATGAGCTAGGGAACGAATGTCACAAAGATTTTTCCATGTAGGAGAGTCATAGGGGTTGGATTTAACCACCATGGGGTGGAGACGTTTACAATACTTAGCCCTCATGAATTGGGTCCAAATATTAGATGAGGTACGAAACCGCCACCAAAGTTTAATTTTAGCCGCTTTAATGATGTCCCCCAAACTCCTACAACCAAGACCACCTTCTTTCTTAGGGTAACAAAGCTTAAGCCATGCTCCCCAATGAAGTCTCTTTCTATTGTCGTTGGAACCCCAAAGAAATTTGTTAAAAAGCCGTTTGAAGAAGATAATGACATTTTTGGGGGGTTTAAGGACTTGGAGACAATAGAAAGGAATAGAGCTCAGGGTAGTTTTAATAAGTTCAAGTCTGCCACCGGAGGTGAGTAATAGGTGATTCCACGACTGGAATTTGGCGCAGGTTTTAGCAATAAGGTCACCATACATGTCAAAAGTTTGATTCCCTTTCCACAAAGGGGCTCCCAAATAATTAATTGGGAGACTCATTTGAGAGAATCCAGTCGTTTGTTTCACCATACGAACCAACAAATTGTTCGGCTTGGCAAAAATAAAAGAACTTTAAGAGTTATTAATTTTTTGTCCTGAGCTCGCGGTGTAGTGATCTAGGCAATTTTTGAGAATGAGGAGACTGTTGTAGGAAGCATTGGTAAAGATTAACACATCATCAGCATAAGCAAGATGTGAAATCCGAGCCTTCTTCTTGATTTTGAAAAACATATCGGGGTGGGTAAGAAAAGTTTTATCCAAAAGTTTAGATAAATAGTCGGACGCAATCACAAAAAGGAGAGGCGACAGGGGGTCGCCTGGCCTGATGGCCCTGTCGGATTTAAAAAAGCCCATAGGACTCCCATTAATTAGAATCGAGAACCAACAATTCGAAATTCAACGATAGATCATGTCAGCCCAAGCATCCGAGAAACCGAAAGCTTTTAAAATTTTTAATAGAAAACCCCAGTTAAGCCTATCGTAGGCTTTTTCCATATCTAATTTAATCAAAACATTCGAATCAGAAGTAGATATGTCATGACAAACTTCTTGGGCCGTTAAAATATTATCAGTGATGAGGCGGCCTTTAATGAAGCCAGATTGGGCAGGGCTGATAATTTTCGGAAGAAGGCGGCCTAATCTAGTACTAAGGATTTTCGCAATAATTTTATAAGAGGTATTACAAAGGCTTATCAGCCTAAAATCCTTCCAAGCAAGGGGGGGAGCATTTAGGAATAAGAGAAATAGTAGTGCACGAAAAGGATTTGGGCATGGGGTTTCCGGAGAAAAAATCCCACACTGCCTCACATACATCAGTAGCAATAATATCCCAGCACTTATGAAAAAATAAGGCATTAAAACCATCCGGGCCGGCCACACTGCCTGGATCAATACTAAAAACAGCTTGTTTAATTTCATCCACATCCGGTATGGCACACAAATTGTGGTTGTCATCAGTATTAATAACGCAGGGGATAATATCAGGCTTAATATCAGCCGGAGTAAAATCAGAACACTTAAAAACAATGGAAAAGTAATTAACTCCAGAATTTTGGATATCGACGGGGTCCGTGATTTGGATACCATCCATAATTTGAAAGATTTTGCCTTTGCTTCTTTTGGATTTGATAAGGTCATGAAAAAATTTGGTGTTCCGTTCCCCTTCAAGGCACCATTTTAAATTGGTTTTTTGTTTCCAAAAGTCCTCTTCCATAGCCATCGTAAGATTGAGATTGGCTCTGGTTTTGTTTAAAAAAATAAGATTGTTATCGGAAGGGTTATTATCGAACTTGATCTCGGCATCCGACACAAGCTCCCTAGCTTCAAAAACTTTAGTGAAAATATCACCAAAATGAGTTTTATTCCAATCTTTTAAAGAAAGTTTAATTCTCGAAAGTTTGTTCAAAAGTTTGAGCATACCCGACGAATGCACCGGGATCTGCCAAGAATCGCTAACAATACCCATAAAATCTTTATGCTTGACCCACATATTTTGAAAACGAAACGAGGGCTTAGGTTTGAACTTGTTGTTACCAAAACTACATAAAATCGCCGAATGGTCCGAGTGAAGGCGGGATAGGTGTTTTACACTCGAATCAGGAAGGTATCAAACCGTAGGAGAGTGTAAAACTCTATCGAGCCTTTGCCAAATTAAATTACTATACCACGTAAACGGTGAACCAATGTAGCCAAAGTCAATAAGATTACAGTCAAAAAGAGCATCATGGAAGTCTTCCATCTCCGAAGGGATAGAAGACGCACCACCTTTTTTTTCGTGGGAGTGTAAAATAATATTAAAATCGCATCCCACGATCCACGGCCCCGGATTATTGCTAACAGTAAGAAGGTCATCCCAAAGAGCCCTCCTTTCGACCCTAGTATTTTTCCCATAGACAATGGTTAAATAATAGGGGACAGGAGAAGCATTTGAATTGATTTCCATGTGAAGCAAGTGAGCAGTGTTATGCAAGATTTGAAAAGAAAAATTGTGATCAAAAAACACCCAAATGTGGTTACTTTGGTTCGCGACAACTTTATCGAAACCGAGATATTTACAAAAGTAGGCCGAATCAAGTGAAATTTTAGGTTCAATCAGAGCCAAAATATTCACGTGGTGGTCTCTACTCAGGTTTTTAACATTCCGTTTAGCATCTTTCTTACCCATCCCTCTAACGTTCCAAATAAGGGTGTTATTCATTGGACACATTAGGGGGTTTTTGGATCGTGGCGCTCCTTCTGAGCTCCGTGTTAGGAATGGCCAGAGAACTCAAGTCCTCTTTATTGCCGCGGCTTTGGGCCTCCCTTTCAATTTGTCGCCCGAATTCAATGAGACGACGCCGTTTTTCCTTTCTCTTCAGGCTCCGAGGAGAAAGAGGAGATTGAGGAGATTGATGCTGGGGCAGGGGCAACGCCAACACAATTCCACTAATATCTGCACAAATGCCATCAAAATCAGCCAATGGGGTTTCCAAATCTGATTCGATATCTCCGCAAGAGCCAGGGGAAGCTGAGTTAGTATCCTCAAAAGAGTAACTATGCTCGTCTTCCTTCTGTTTCTTATAGGAGCACTCGGGGTCATCTTTGGGAGATCCCTGTGGGGGGGGGGGGGTGGGTGAGATTAATTTGGACACCTCACGGTGGGCGAGAACAAGGTCGGGAGAGTAAATCTCTCCCGTGCATGTCTAGCTTAGCGTAGGGGTGGGGAAGGGGCGGCAGTTCCCGGGGCCCTGTCCACCATATCCAAAACAATAAGTTCAGTACCATCTTTTAAAGAATTTGAAGGAACTTGAGGTTCCACATCATCTATCAAAACATTAAACGAGTTATGAGATAAAATTTCATCAATTTTAGGTGCCGTTATTTTTTTTAGGGAATTTTCTTTAGATCCACGATGTTCAACTTTGTTCCCAGAACTGACTTTGGGGTTTTCCACCTTTTTGTTGTCTTTGACAATATGGTTGATTTTGTAATTTTTTCAAGAATGAGTTTGTTTTTTGACAAAATTAGGCGAAGTTTATGGTTTTTAATATAACAATCCAGTTCCTCATGTCGATATGATGACGAAGTGACATGATTTAGGTAATCGTTCAAACCGAACATTTATATCAACCGATTTACCATTACGATATGGCAAATTTTTGCACGAGGAGATGTTTCAAGATTGATTTGACACGAAGCGAGCATAATTTAACCGAGAATTAGATATGGTGGCTTCGTCTGCCATAACAAATTCCCCAAAAACACTTGCAATCGTTTTAAGACTCCGGATATCATACCATTGAATTGGTTGTGCGAAAGCTTTGAGCCAGACCGGAACCACCGGCGGTTCGTTTTTAAAATCAAAGTCGGGTGTCCATTTTAAAATTCTCATCGGAAGTCCAGCAATCGGAATCTCGCGTTGAATACGAAGTTTATCAAATTGTTCCTCATTAAAACAGGTAATTAAGACATGGCGGAGATTGAGATATTGGACTTTACACGGTTTATACCCAAGATTATTAAGAGTAGTTCGGATTACCTCATTTGTCGGTTTTCCGTAGGAAAACTTACCAACTACCGAGAGACGAAAAGCTTGAGCTTTATCACATTCCGGTTTAGAGAAGAGAAACAGTAGGCACATTACGAGTGGTCAACCGAAAGCGTCATGCAAGTGGTCTGCTCCGCCATAGGTCGCCGCCGCGTACGATTTTAAAATCGGAGCGAATCGGAGATACCCCCTTTAGGCGGCTGGGAGCTCGCGACGGTTTTTCCCTTATCGGTGGAGTCTGGATTCAGAGACTTCAGGTCGTTTAGAGGCGCACCAGTGGTTTTTAAAACATCGCCCGCTGCCACTTCGGGAAGAGCATCTGACGACGGCGGGATAGGCAGATCGTCTCGGGTGACCGAGACCCCTCCTTTTTTAAGGGGCGACTGCTCTGTAGGAATAAGATTTAAGGAATCGGCTCCATATTGAGGTTCGCGGGAGGAAAAATCCTCCAAGTTTTCAGCCGACAGCAATTTCGAAGTTGGATTAGTGGGATTTTTAATCTGATTTCCCAAAGTGTCCGAGGGATTTTGAGTGTTGAAACCAGAATTTTGGTTGATAAAATCCGGCTGTAAAGTCGGAGAAGATGGGAGAGACGATGGTTTTTTTTTGCAGGTGGGTGATACATTATGGTGGAAGGTGGGGTTAAAGTTGTCGGTCACGGGTGATGAAGGACAAGAAATTTTTTTTAAATGACAGAAATCTCGGTCTGTGGGGCTTTGTGGTTGGTGGGTAGCGGGATTCCTGGGAGATGTAGGACAAAAAATATTTTTTAAATGGGTAGAATCTGATTTTGGGGAGGGAGATAATTGACTGGCGGGACAATTAATGGAGGCATGTGAAGGCGGCCCCCTTTGGTTGAATCTTTGGCGGCGGGATTCACAGGAGGACAGGAGTGGGTTGTGGTGGACCACATGGAGCCGGCCCACCAGTGAAGTTTATGCGCCATAGGGCAGATTTAAATTTGTATTTTTTTTTTATTTTATTTTTTTTAAACAAGAAGGACCGCCGCACTAGGCGGCGGAAAAGAGAGGGAGATAGGCGATCCCAGATGAATATCGCCCGGAAAACTCAAAAATGCAAGAGAAGAGTATGAAGAATGTAGAGAGAAGGTAGAGAAAAAATCTAGAGAGAGAGAGAGCATGAAAATTTTTGAATTTTTTTGAATTAGTTCATACTTTTTTTTTTTTTTTAAAAAACGAAATTTATAAATCAGATCAGCAATGTGGGGGGACGAGGCCCACTACACGCCCAAATAGATCGAGGGAGGACGAGCCCCTCTACACGCCCAAACTTAAAACATAAGCAATTTAACGAACCGGCCCAAACAAAGAAAGACCACAATCAAATCTTTTTACTCCTAATATAAGGAAAGCTCATTTTATCAAGCCTAATCAGCCCAACAATTTTGCCTTTAAGATCACGGCCATCTGAACAGTAAAAATCCCGAAGATGACATCCTTGATTAGCCAAGATGTCGGCAACACCATTTGCTTCTCTATAAATGTGGGAGATGCGAATATTGGCCTTGGACAGAAATTTCCGAATTTTCACCATCAAATTTTGGATTTTCCAATGGCAATTGGCATTGTCATGAATGAGACGAATAGCAACTTTAGCATCCGTTTCCACCCAAATGTTGTCCCAATTTTTATCCAAACAAAGGTCGATTCCCCTCCATATCGCATAAAGTTCCGCATAAGTGTTAGTTTGGTCCCCCAAAAATTCCGAGAAATAAAGCAACGGGACCCCTAAATGGTTACGAATAATGCCACCCGACCCCGCACAACCCGGATTACCCTTGGCCGCACCATCCGTATTAAGTTTAACCCACCCCAAAGACGGTTTAGCCCATCTAACCGCAAAAAAATGTAATGATTTGTTTGGGGCAGCCTTCGCTCCAAGACGAATCGCATAGTTGGCAGCCCCCTTCCAAAAAGATCCATTGATTTTATCGGGTATTTTAAGAGCCCGGAGATAGTTCCAAATCCGACCACACACCCTCTCGGCCGTGAATGGTATGGCTTTCATCCTTTTGTCATTCCTACAACACCACAAAAACCAAGCAATAAGGATTGGGATGATGTGGAAAATATGAATTTTACCTCTCAAATTGTTGAACCACGGAGCCAAGGCCATGGCAATATTGTTGGTGTTCGGCCTCTTGAAACCGGCAATAGTGTGGAACACATCCCAAACTTTTGTTGCGACGGGGCCACTAAGTAGAAGATGAGATAATGTTTCCGGCTCGGGACAACAAAAACAAGGGATATCAATGATCATCCCTCTCCGAGCAAGACAGTCCAACGTCGGAATCTAGCCATTAAAAACA
Source organism: Orobanche coerulescens (assembly GCA_033398695.1). Lineage (NCBI taxonomy): Eukaryota > Viridiplantae > Streptophyta > Magnoliopsida > Lamiales > Orobanchaceae > Orobanche > Orobanche coerulescens. Next base: position 155,336,658 of record CM065813.1, on the reverse strand, counting down.
CGAACCATAAAAAAGGAAATGGTAGGGGTAATCAAAGGATTCCAACACTTCTTAAGAAAATTATGTTCATTTTTACATTGTCTAGTACTTTCCCAAGCACTTTTAAAAGTGAAATTACCATTAGAAGAGGTTTTCCAGCATGGTTTAGTGAAGTTATAACAAGTTGGGAAAGCACTAATGTAATCACACAAATGGCTAGGGAGAACCGATAAAAGTTTCTCCCTATCCCAATTCGAACCATCCCAAAAAGAGGCAAGAGACAATTTTGATTTAGTCGGGAAAATAGTGGAGAGTGGGCTAAACTCACACCATCTATCATGCCAAAAAGAGACATTACCATCCCCACTACTCCACCAAATATTATCATCCGCATGGGTTCTTATTGAACAAAGTGAATTAGTTCATACTATTTTTTTTTTTTTAAAAAAAAAACGAAATATATAAATCAGATCAGAAATGTGGGGGGACGAGGCCCACTACACGCCCAAACAGATCGAGGGAGGACGAGCCCCTCTACACGCCCAAACTTAAAACATAAGCAAATTAACGAACCGGCCCAAACAAAGAAAGGCCACAATCAAATCTTTTTACTCCTAATATAAGGAAAGCTCATTTTATCAAGCCTAATTAGCCCAACAATTTTGCCTTTAAGATCACGGCCATCTGAACAGTAAAAATCCCGACGATGACATCCTTGATTAGCCAAAATGTCGGCAACACCATTTGCTTCTCTATAAATGTGGGAGATGCGAATATTGGCCTTGGACAGAAATTTCCGAATTTTCACAATCAAACTTTGGAGTTTCCAATGGCAATTGGCATTGTCATGAATGAGACGAATAGCAACTTTAGCATCCGTTTCCACCCAAATGTTGTCCCAATTTTTATCCAAGCAGTCGATTCCCCTCCATATCGCATAAAGTTCCGCATAAGTGTTAGTTTGGTCCCCTAAAAATTCCGAGAAATAAAGCAACGGGACCCCTAAATGGTTACGAATAATGCCACCCGACCCCGCACAACCCGGATTACCCTTGGCCGCACCATCCGTATTAAGTTTAACCCACCCCAAACACGGTTTAGCCCATCTAACCGCAAAAAAATGTAATGATTTGTTTGGGGCAGCCTTCGCTCCAAGACGAATCGCATAGTTGGCAGCCCCCTTCCAAAAAGATCCATTAATTTTTTCGGGTATTTTAAGAGCCCGGAGATAGTTCCAAATCCGACCGCACACCCTCTCGGCCGTGAATGGTATGGCTTTCATCCTTTTGTCATTCCTACAACACCACAAAAACCAAGCGATAAGGATTGGGATGATGTGGAAAATATGAATTTTACCTCTCGAATTGTTGAACCAAGGAGCCAAGGCCAAGGCAATATTGTTGGCGTTCGGCCTCTTGAAACCGGCAATAGTGTGGAAAACATCCCAAACTTTTGTTGCGACGGGGCCACTAAGTAGAAGATGAGATGAAGTTTTCGGCTCGTGACAACAAAAGCAAGGGATATCAATGATCATCCCTCTCCGAGCAAGACAGTCCGATGTCGGAATCCAGCCATTAAAAAGACGAACCATAAAAAAGGAAATGGTAGGAGTAATCAAAGGATTCCAACATTTCTTAAGAAAATTATGTTCATTTTTACATTGTCTAGTACTTTCCTAAGCACTTTTAAAAGAGAAATTACCATTAGAAGAGAGTTTCCAGCATGGTTTAGTGGAGTTATAACAAGATGGGAAAGCACTAATGTAATCACACAAATGGCTAGGAAGAGCCGATAAAAGTTTCTCCCTATCCCAATTCGATCCATCCCAAAAAGAGGCAAGACACACTTTTGATTTAGTCGGGAAAATAGTGGAGAGCGGGCTAAACTCACACCATCTATCATGCCAAAAAGAGACATTACCATCCCCACTACTCCACCAACTATTATCATCCGCATGGGTTCTAATTGAACAAAGTCTTTTCCAAATAGAAGAATCATACGGATTACTTTTAACAATCATCGGGTGGAGTCTTTTACAGTACTTGGCATTAATAAAATTCGACCAAATATTTTTAGTAGTGCGGAACCTCCACCACATTTTCAGTTCAGCCGCACGAATGGTGTCATTAAGATCCCGACAGCCAATGCCACCTTCATTAGTGGGAAAGCACAATTTATTCCAAGAAGCCCAATGAATTTTATGCCTATGCTCATTAGATCCCCACAAAAATTTGTTAAAAAGTCTCTCAATAAACAATATAATATTACCGGGCGGTTTTATCACTTGTAAACAATAAAAGATGATCGAGATACTTACACATGCATGGCTTAATCTTTGAGACAAGCATATGACTACTGGCAGGATCAACCAGGTAGCATTCCTTAAAGACGTCGGCAACGCATGAGCTAAGCCACAAGGGCTCATTCAAAACGTGCACGGTCGTCGTTCGCACGAAGCGCCGAACGCATGATTCGAGGTAAGCGGCGATTGAACACCTCTTAACTACTAAATATTCCGTATCCAAGAGATCGTACACCGCGCCATGGGCCAACATCTAAGGCACACAAATTGGGGCATTAAACGTGGAACACAACAGGTGGTTTGTGGTTCACCCAACACCGCATCCACAAAGGGGAGCAGCACAAGGCGAAAAACTTGACACTTCAATCATTCAAATGCCTTCAAGATAGGTACTCAACACAGGAAACCAACAGCAGCCAAGACATGCTTGAGCCAATAACTGAAGAGGCATATATGAGACGGCATCGTTGCCCGAGCAAGGATCCAACGTACTCATATAAACCAATCACCACTCATGCACCATACGTATACAATTCCCGAACACAAGGAATTATAAGCCATCACGAAACATAATATGTGCATCATGACAGCAAACAACAACTCACACCCAAGCATTGCCCCGATAGGCACGTAGGAAACAAATCACTAGCAGCACACATGATCATACCAGAACATGGTTTCGAATTCAAAAGAATTTCCAAAAACCAATGATGCTCATTCTTAACCAACATTCGACTTCTCCGAATGCACCCATTACCGATACCCACAAGGAGCTGACAACAAAACATAGCATCCAATCGAGCTCACAATCAAGAAACTTGATTTTTATTTCACCGTAGCAACTCCAAACGTGAGATAGGAAGACACAATCTGTAATTATTAGGGACAAGGGACCAACAAACTTGAATATTTCTTTGCAACACCACCATCCGATAGGAACAAGCCATCTTTAAATATTAGGGACAAAGGACCAATCAACCGACCGAGCATTTCAAGAGCAATGCTTGACTCAAGAACATAGCACTCCACTCCGATGTCTTACCCAAACAAGCGATCGCCTCACCGTGATCGCCCGACCACCAATTAGGTTATCGACGCCCACGTGCCGGTCGTCATTTGCAAAGGCTACCCACAAAAGTAGCTCATCAAATCTTGTTTGCAACAACGCCAAAAAAGCCCACGAGCAAAAGGGACCGCACTACCGAAGCGGAGCATTTCAAGAGCAATGCTTGACTCAAGAACATAGCACTCCACTCCGATGTCTTACCCAAAAGCGACCGCCTCACCATGCTCGCCCGACCACCAATTAGGTTATCGAACGCCCACGTACCGGTCGTCATTTGCAAAGGCTACCCACCAAAGTAGCTCACAAATCTTGTTCGCAACATTGCCAAAAAGCCCACGAGCAAAAGGGACCGCACTAGAACCACGGAGCATTTCACTAGCAACGCATCAACTCAAAGAACATAGCTCTCCACTACAATGTTGCCCAAAGAAGCGACCGCCTCACCGTGCTTGCCCGACCACCTAGGTTATCGAACACTCACGTGCAGTCGTCGCTCCCTCGAGCTACCCAAAGCGGCTAAGCGAAATCTCGGCCGAATAATTACTAGGAAATGCCCACAAGCGATGGGGCACCGCTTTCACCGAACCCACCGAGCAATTTCCGAACATGCATCTAATCGCGAACATGGCGAGTCCACTACGATGTTTTGCCCCAACAAGCGACCGCCTCACCATGCTCGTCAAGCGACCCAATAGGTTATCAAACGCTCACGTCTGCGTCGTCGCTCACCGAGGCCGCCCACCCAAGCGGCTTACCAAACTCCCGTTCGAGACAATGCGAGAAAAAAGCCCACGAGCGGCGGAGGTTACCGCTCGGCCGAACAACCAACTCACGGACAAGATCTCAAATACAAAATCTAGCTTCTCTCTGCGATGTTTGCACAAGCAAGCAACACCGCACCATGGTCGCCCGACTACCGGGTTGGTTATCGAACGCCCACGTTAGAGAATGCCGCTCGCCCATACTACCCACCGAGCAAGTCGCGGAATCTTGTTCTCGACAACTGTAGGAAAACTTTCTTGTGTGTTTCTTTAGAGGGCGGGCTGCTTGCCTCGGCCCTTGAAAGTTACTCGCAAGTAAGCGGCCCATTGACACCCTCTCACACACCCTCCCCTCCTATAATAGGCTTAGAAGAATAATCCCTTGTGAGTGCAGTAGACATTGAAAGGCTGAGGAACCCACTCCGAATTTAAAGCCAATATAAGTTATTATAAATTAATTATTATATAAGTTTATATTGATAAAAAATATAAAACATTATATTTACACAATAATAAGTTATTTATAATTTTATAAATATTAAATAAATAAAAAAACCCAATAATTATTGAAAATATAAAAAAAATTAATAAATAAATCAAAATATGAATTAAAAATTACGAAAGAATAATTTTTACTTTTAAAATTTATCTTGTTTATTTAATAATTATAAATAATTACTAAAATATTATTATTAATATAAAAATAACTAAATTACTTTTTAATTTAGTTAAAATTACGAAATAGTATGTTTTAAATGTATCTTTTTATCTTAAAATAATAATTAATTGCTGCAAAATTATTAATACTATATAAAAATAAATTATTAATTTATTTTTAATTTAGTAAAAATTACAAAATAAATACTTAAAATAATAATTAATTGCTGCAAAATTATTAATAATATATAAAAATAAATTATTTATTTTTAATTTAGTAAAAATTACGAAATAAGAGTATTTATTTTTAAAATATATCTTTATTTAATAATTGTTGAAAATTATTTAATAATATATAAAAATAAATAATTTTTTTAATTTAGTTAAAGCAGACGAGTCATTAGACATTGAAAGGCCGGAGAACCCACTCGCAATTGCGTTGCGGGAATGCAAAACTTTGGAAGGTCATAACTGCGTAGAAATGTCCGTTTTGGGACGAATTTTTTTGATTTCGGGTATCTCGGCGAGATCTACGTTTACAAACCGCCTATGGCGGTTTGGCCTCAATTTTCAAAAAAATGTGTTTTTCATATGTTAATTTGGTTTTTAAGTAAAATTATACGGTTTTAGATTTTCAAACTCTACATACCATCGATCCGAGATCAATTTTACGAAATTTCAAATTTGCACAACAATGCTCTTGACCTTAATTTTATGATGTGATTGGTCGATTTTGGAAAAGGCAAATTTCAAGTTACATCAACCCTATATATAAAAGTGTTCCTCTATCCACAAATTGCATATGTGGTGTAGTGGTTGAAACTTTTATTGTTTTGCATGAGGTAGGAGTTCAAATCCCCACAAGTACAACTTTTGTTTTTGGTATATATTGGAGTCTTTTCCACCCATGACACATAGAGAAAAAGTCTTTGGAGCCAATAACACATTTTTACCGACGACTTTCATTTGTGCTTGTTGTACACACTCCTTGATGATAATAACATCTGCGACTCCGAGCACACAACCTATGAGACTTTTCTCCCGACAAAGTCGTGATGCCTTCTCGAATTTCATAATGTGCACTATTGGCACTCCACGATCTCAAAACAAGATATTTTTATCGACTCGTCGGCATGCCTTCCCGACTTTCGATCGTGCTTGTTGTACACTCCTTGATAATAATAACCATTGCGACTGAGCCGATGCACAACCCAACAATATTTTACCACACTTCATGTTGTGCTTGTGCACCATCTCGAAGTAAGTCGGGACTCATTTGGCTCGGCACTAGATGCCTTGATCAACCCTAGATTGATAAAAGACTTTGAGAAAACTTCTCGTAGACAAGCGGGGACATAGAGAACCTTTGGACTCACGCATTTGTAACCTCCGATATGGTTGGGTGAGAGGAAATATATGTTAAGTTGATGGGGAGAGACTTGGGGGTCGAATCGAGGCGACAAAGTGAATCTCGGCGGATCGTGGCGGCAAGGCCACTCTGCCACTTACAATACCCGTCGCGTATTTAAGTCGTGCGCAAAGGATTCTACCCTCCGCTCGATGGGAATTGTACTTCAAGGCGGCCAACATGGCTATTACTGCGTGGTGGCTTCGCCAACGACACGTGCCCTTGGGAGCCCGAAGGCCCCTCTTTGGGTCGGCAAGCGGACGGCGGGCATATGCATCGCTTCTAGCTCGGATTGACTTAGATGCGTTCGGTCATAATCCAACGCATGGTAACCCAGCGCCATCGGCTTTTCAACCAAGCGCGATGACCAATTGTGCGAATCAACGGTTCCTCTCGTACTAGGTTGAATTACTATTGCGACACGATCATCGGTAGGGTAAAACTAACTGTCTCACGGCGGTCTAAACCCGACTCACGTTCCTATTGGTGGGTGAACAATCCAACACTTGGTGAATTTCGCTTCACAATGATAGGAAGAGCCGACATCGAAGGATCAAAAGCAACGTCGCTATGAGCGCTTGGCGCCACAAGCCGATTATCCACTGTGGTAACTTTTCGACACCTCTAGCTTCAAATTCAAAAGGTCTAAAGGATCGTTAGGCCACGCTTTCACGGTTCGTATTAAATCTTGGAAATCAAAATCAAAGCGAGCTTTTACCCTTCTTCCACACGAGATTTGTTCTCGTTGAGCTCATCTTAGGACACTGCGTTATCTTTTAACGGATGTACGCTGACCAAACTCCCACGACAATGTCTTTCGCCGGATTGGCCCGGAGCGAGCCTTGGAGTCCAAAAGAGAGTGTGCCGCCTCCGATTCACGGAATAAGTAAAATAACGTTAAAAGTAGTGGTATTTCACTTTCGCCTTCGGATCCCACTTATCCTACACCTCTCAAGTCATTTCACAAAGTCGGACTAGAGTCAAGCTCAACAGGTCTTCTTTCCCTGCGATTACGCCAAGCTGTTCCCTTGGGTGTGGTTTATTTGGATAGTAGACGGGGGACGGTGGGAATCTCTTTAATCCATTCATGCGCGTAACTAATTAGATGACTAGGCATTTGGCTACCTTAAGAGAGTCATAGTTAATCCATCCGTTTACCCTCGCTTGATTGAATAACTTAACTTTGACATTCGAGCAGGCGAGAAATCACATTGCGTTAGCATCCGCAGGACCATCGCAATGCTTTGTTTTAATTAAGCAGTCGGATTCCCCTTGTCCGTACCCGATTAAGTCATCGCTCGACGCCCGGGAAGGCCCCGAAGGAGCGTTCCAGCCCCTCCCCGGCCCGACACGTGACAATCCGCTCTCGCGCGGGGCGGCTTCGGCGATTCGCCAACGGCCGACGGGTTGGGCCAGGACCCCGTGCCTGACCCTCGGGCGATCCTTTTCCCGGGTTACGGATCCATTTTGCGACTTCCCTTGCCTACATTGTTCCATCGACCAGGTCATTCACCTTGGAGACTGATGCGGTTATGAGTCTGACCGAGCACGGACGGCACACGGTCCTCCGGATTTTCAAGGGCAGCGAAGCTGCCGGACACCACGCGACGTGCGGTGCTCTTCCAGCTGGACCCTATCTCACGGTGAGCCGATTCCAGTGGGCGGTGTTAAGCGAAAAGATAACTCTTCCGAGGCCCCTTAACGTCTCGGACTCCTTAACGTTGCCGTCGGCCGCCGCGTCGGTTCGGGAATTTTCCCGATTCCCTTTCGAACCTGCTGAACGCACTATCTGTCGGGCTTCCCGACCCTTAGGATCGACTAACCCACGTGCAAGTGCCGTTCACATGGAACCTTTCCCTCTTCGGCCTTCAAAGTTCTCATTTGAATATTTGCTACTACCACCAAGATCCGCACCGACGGCCGCTCGCCCGGGCTCACGCCCTGGTTTTTGCAGCGACTGCAGCGCCCTCCTACTCATCGGGGCTTAGCTCTTGCCACGAAGGCCGGTTATTGGTCGCGCGCTTCAGCTGCATGCATTTTCGGGGATAGTTGATTCGGCGGTGAGTTGTTACACACTCCTTAGCGGATTTCGACTTCCATGACCACCGTCTGCTTGTCTTAATCGACCAACACCCTTTGTGGGATCTAGGTTAGCGCGCAATTGGGCACCGTAACCCGGCTTAGGTTCATCCCGCATCGCGATTACGCTTACCAAAAATGGCCCACTTGGAGCTCTCGATTCCACAGCGTGGCTCAACAAAGCGGCCACACCTTCCTACCTATTTAAAGTTTGAGAATAGGTCGAGGTATTACGCCGGATGCCTCTAATCATTGGCTTTACCTTGTAGAACTCGCACTCGAGCTCCGGCTATCTAAGGAAACTTCGGAGGGAACCGGCTACTAGATGGTTCGATTAGTCTTCGCCCCTATACCCAAGTCGGACGAGCGATTTGCACGTCGGTATCGGCTGCGGGCCTCCACCAGAGTTTCCTGCAGCCGCCCCCGCTCGAGGCATAGTTCACCATCTTTCGGGTCTCGGCAGTATGCTCACTCGAACCCTTCTCGGAAGATCAAGGTCGGTCGGCGTTGCACCCCTCTAGGGGATCGCGCCCGATTAGCTTCCTTGCGCCTTACGGGTTTACTTGCCGTTGACTCGCACACATGTCGGACTCCTTGGTCCGTGTTTCAAGACGGGTTGAATGGGAGCCCACGAGGCCAACACCGGAGCACGCGGTTGCCACAAAGCACGCGAGGCGCTGGCATCCGCCACGATCGGGCGACGGCATTCCACGGGCATATCATTGTCCAGGGCTTTGACCGCCGCCTCAATCCATGGCTGTCCGCGCCCGAGTCGATCGGCGATCGCTCTCGCCGTTCCACATCCGGCCAAGGACACACCGCCGGCCCCCATCCGCTTCCCTCCGACAATTTCAAGCACTCTTTGACTCTCTTTTCAAAGTCCTTTTCATCTTTCCCTCGCGGTACTTGTTCGCTATCGGTCTCTCGCCCGTATTTAGCCTTGGACGGAATATACCGCCCGATTGGGGCTGCATTCCCAAACAACCCGACTCGCCGACAGTGCCTCGTGATGCGGCAGGTCCGGCACAATGGGGCTCTCACCCTCTGTGGCGCCACCTTCCGGTGGACTGCGCCCGATCCGCCGCGAGGACACTTCTCCAGACTACAATTCGGACGGCAAAGCCGCCCGATTTTCAAGATGGGCTATTCGGTTCGCTCGCCGTTACTAGGGAATCCTTGTAAGTTTCTTTTCCTCCGCTTATTGATATGCTTAAACTCGGCGGTAATCACTTTGACACAGGGTCGCGATCGAAAGCACAAGCGGCTCGTGCCTATGGGTCTATAATAGAGCCCAACAAGCAACACCATCGACACGACGACGAGAGTTGAAGATTCAACCACCACCGGTCGTGACGTGAGTCGCCGCGGGTTCGCATTTAGACCCGGCCGCACATTGTTGTGCACGGAGGCCATTATCCGCCCCACCAAAACACGCCCGTAGGGACGGAGAGAGGAGGGTGACGCGATGTGTGACGCCTAGGCGAGGCGTGCCCTTAGCCATAAGACTTCGGCGCAACTTGCGTTCAAAGACTCGATGGTTCACGGGATTACGCAATTCACACCAAGTATCGCATTTCGCTACGTTCTTCATCGATACGAGAGCCGAGATATCCGTTCTTGAGTAATTTTGACATATTCTAGAGACATCCTTTCCCCACGCTCACCGCGAGCAGGGCAAGGGGGCGAGGCAGCTTCTATCGGTTTTCCTTGGCGCATACCGCGAGGTTCGTTAGCCCGCACAACGCACACCTAGGTGCCGCATGCGGGAGTGGAATGCGACGTGATCGCCACAATTCCGTATAGTTGACATGTTCGCGATGCAGCTTTATAGGTATCGACAATGATCCTTCGCAGTTCACCTACGGAAACCTTGTTACGACTTCTCCTTCCTCTAAATGATAAGGTTCGGTGGACTTCTCACGGCGTCGCGGGCGTGAACCGCCCGTCGCCTCGATCCGAACACTTCACCGGACCATTCAATCGGTAGGAGCGACGGGCGGTGTGTACAAAGGGCGAGGGCGTAGCCAACGCGGTGATGACTCACGCTTACTAGGAATTCCTCGTTGAAGACCAACAATTGCAATGATCTATCCCAATCACGATGAAATTTCAAAGATTACCCGCCTATCGGCCAAGGCTATAAACTCGTTGAATACATCGGTGTAGCGCGCGTGCGGCCCCGAACATCTAAGGGCATCACGGACACATTGTGCCTCAAACTTCCGCGGCAAAAGGCCGTAGTCCCTCTAAGAAGGCGGCCACGTAGGGATACCTCCGCATAGCTAGTTAGGAGGTGAGGTCTCGTTCGTTAACGGAATTAACCGGACAAATTGCTCCACCAACTAAGAACGGCCATGCACCACCACCCATAGAATCTAGAAAGAGCTCTCGGTCTGTCAATCCTTACTATGTCCTGACACAGTAAGTTTCCGTGTTGAGTCAAATTAAGCCGCAGCTCCACTCTGGTGGTGCCCTTCCCTCAATTCATTTAAGTTTCGACCTTGCGACCATACTCCCCGGAACCCAAAGACTTTGATTTCTCATAAGGTGCCGGGAGTCCTAAAAGCAACATCCGCCGATCCACAGTGGCATCGTTTATGGTTGAGACTAGGACGGTATCGATCATCTTCGAGCCCCAACTTTCGTTCTTGATTAATGAAAACATCCTTGGCAAATGCTTTCAGATTGTTCGTATTTCATAAATCCAAGAATTTCACCTCGACTATGAAATACGAATGCCCCGACCACTGTTAATCATTACTTCGATCCCGAAGGCCAACGAAATAGGACCTAATCCTATAATGTTATCCCATGCTAATGTATACGAGCGAAGGCTTGCTTTGAGCACTCTAATTTCTTCAAAGTAATGCTTAGGAGGAAACGACTGGCAATTAAGACCGAGCGCATCGCCGCGAGAAGGGACAAGCCGGCCGTGCACACCCAAAGGCGGACGAGCGACCCAACCCAAAGTCGATTACGAGCTTTTTAAGCGCAACAACTTAAATATACGCTATTGGGCTGGAATTACCGCAGTGCGGCACTAGACTTGCCCTCAATGGATCCTCGTTAAGGCATTTAGATTGTACTCATTCAAATTACCAGACTCGATAAGACCGGTAATGTTATTTATTGTCACTACCTCCCGTGTCGAGATTGGGTAATTTGCGCGCCTTCTTGCCTTCCTTGGATGTGGTAGCCGTTTCTCGGGCTCCCTCTCCTAATCGAACCCTAATTCTACGTCACCGTCACCACCATAGTAGGCCACTATCCTACCATCGAAAGTTGATAGAGGCGAAATTTGAATGATGCGTCGCGGCACAAAGGCCGTGCGATCCGTCGAGTTATCATGAATCATCGCAGCAACGAGCGAGCCGTGTCGACCTTTTATCTAATAAATGCATCCCTTCCAGAAGTCGGGGTTTGTTGCACGTATTAGCTCTAGAATTACTATGGTTATCCGAGTAGCAGGTACCATCAAACAAACTATTACTGATTTAATGAGCCATTCGCAGTTTCACAGTCTGAATTAGTTCATACTTTTTTTTTTTTTTAGTTCATACTTATTTTTTTTTTTTTAAAAAAAGTAGGGGGGCTTATTCCCTTACTAGCCAATTTTGACGAAAAATAAGGAATAAAAATACAAAGTTTTAGGGGGCCAGATCCCTAACACGGCCAATACTAACAAAAGGAAATACAAAGAAATCCCTATTACGAACAGAAACCCATTAGCTTGGGTTTTTCTTCTCCTTGACTTTTTTCTTTTTGTTTTTACCCCCGACCTCAATGAATCCCTCAACATCTTCGGATGTGCCAATGATTCCATTTTGTGAATCCAATACTCGATCATTTGTCTCGACACATACTACCGCTATTTCGGTTTCTGGTTCCACTATTCGATTATTTGCCTCGATACATTCTACCACATTATTTGGATTTGCGTTGACATCCTTTGGTTTTCTCGTAATTTTTGCCTTTGTTTTGGCGCATGGAAAGATCGCATATGATTGTAAGATATCATCTCTAATCTTTTCAGCAATCGACTTCTCGAGTGTTGGACGCTTGCGAGAGCGTAAATTTTCATCTGATCGAAGAGAAACAGAGTCATCATTAGATTCCTGAGACACGGCCGGGGCAACTACCTGGACATTAGGCTGCCCGGAACTGATCTGCTGGGACGCGGCATTAACCTCCGGATGAGGTGGGCTGCTCAAAAACGTAGCAGGTTGGGCTGATGCAGTCGGTGTTTTCAAGGATTTGCAGACCGTCGTATCATGACCGAGGTGCTTACAAGATGAACAATATTGTGGGATGTTCTCATACTCGACAAGTTGAATTAATGTTTTCCCATCAAGATTGATTTCCACTTCATTCAACAATGATTGACACAAATTAATTTCAACACAAACCCGTGGAGTAGAAGCTCTAGATAAATCAGCTGTGGCGCTATCAATCCTAAGAGGTTTACCAAGCGTTGAAGCAATAGTAAGCAGACTTATTTTGTCAAACAAATGAACCGGAAGGTAAGGAAACTTCACCCAAACCGGGGCATACGGGGCTTCAACTTGTGGACAAAAATCTGGAGTCCATTTGAAGACTCGCATCTGGAACCCAGCTATGAACCAAACTTGACGACACCATAGACGTGTGTAGTCTTCCTCACAACGAATACGTATAAGCACATGCCTCTCTTCAAGAAGTGAGACAGAGAAATCGTCTTTAAGATTGAGATTTCCCATTATCAACCTAAGAGTCTTCATCGTAGGAAAACCGTGAGAAAATTTCCCAACCAATGCATACTTGAAAGGAGCTACAAGTTCCTCGAGTTCAAGTGCAGAAAAGGATACAATTCTCCTGCCATCCCTATTCAAAATCTGACCAAATGCAGTGGGTTCATCACCATCATGAAAACTCCTGCTTAAGTTATTTTTTGGTCCATTGAAATGATTGTTCTCCCCAGCTGATTTGTTATCAAGATGAGTTGCATCCAACTTATTTTTAAGCACATCAGCAAAGCTCCGACCCTGAGCTGCTCCAATGGGCTGTGTACTACTATTAGGAGGTTTAGAACGGAGCATGCCAGAAAACCGGCTGGAACCAGGCTTCACAGCAGGAATTATCCTGCTAGGACTTTCATCGGACAGCTTAAGTGCAGCTTTAGGCTGACTTTGGCAGACATCAGCTTGTTCAAGATTAACACCCAAATCCGAACACAATAATGGCGTAGGGTCCTCATCCCTGCAAGTGGATGATCCACCCTCGCCCAATTTTTGAAAAGGAACAGCCATCATACCTTGTTTCTGAAAACGAACAGCCATCGGACCAGCAGGGAGAACGGGATTCGAATCCTGACCGATTGCCAGCGACTTCCCTACCGAGCGGGCGACCATAGGTGGATGGAATACAAACGCGGTAAGCTTCGGACGGGTGGTAATTGATTTGATGGTTGGTCGGAGTTGAAAAATTCACGGGCAGAAATTTTGGGTTCCAGCTTGAGTAATGCGAGCAAGAGCTGCGAATGAATGGAAGATGCCCACCGCACAAGGCGGCGGACTGAAGGAAACCGACCGTATCAATCAATTAAGGAGAAGAAATCCGCCGCCGGTTGAATTTGGGAGGAACCCTTAGCAGTAGTCGCATTTTCTAGAGAGAAGGCAGAGGTTATTCCTTAGAGAGAGAGTCATTTTTTAACTGTGAATTAGTTCATACTTTTTTTTTCTTTTTTTTTTTTAAAAAAAAGGTCATCATATAACATGAAAGAGGAAAAAAAGGGGGGCCTATTCCCAAACAAAGCCGATATTTTTCTGGGGGGCCAAATCCCAAACACAGCCACTAAACGAAAAGCAAAGAAAACATTAATATTGGGGCCTGAAGGCCCAAACAGAGCCTTACAGCTACGACCCACTTTCTAGCTTTTTTCGAGCTTTTTCTTCCTTTTGCTTTTTTTTGCTCATAACCGTTTGAAATCCCAAATCCAAATCCAATTCCAATTCATGGTCTAGAACCTTATTTCTCTTTCCAACAGATATAACCAGTCCCAACGAATCCGTTCCGACTCGGTCCTCAACCTTCTTGGACTTGACGGTATCACTCTTTACTTGTTTCTGAACTTTTTTCTTTGGTGGTAACACAATAGGTTCCGATTCTGAGTCTGGGCAATCATCCTCCGAGTAAGAATTCTTCGCAACATAACCGCCATAATTATAATAAAAATGATTTCCAATCGTCATACGCTCGGAGTCCACTTCTGAAACGTTATCAAACTGCTCATAAGATTGAAGGATAACCTCTCGAATATCTGAACGGTTCACTAGCTTGTTCGTTGGGTTATTAGGACCCGGAGTAAAAGAGATGTTCCCTTTTGAGTCTAATGAAATGAAGTCATCCAGAACCGGGGCATCGGGGGGCTGGGGGCTGATCTGGCAGCAGCCCCGAACCTGGTCCAAATCCGCCACCAGAACCTAGTTAGGATGCCTGACTTGGGAGGTATCACGACAACCCGGTGCCGACACTTTGTTGAAGGTTTTGCAGCTCTTCCTATCATGCCCAATATGCTTGCAAAATGAGCAATAGGTAGGAAAGTTTTCATATTCCACTTGTTGCATCTTAATTCTACCACCGAGCCTAATTTCAATTTCTGGCAAACGAGCTTGAGTTACATCAATTTCAATACAAACGTGCGGAGTGGAAGCGCGAGATAATTCGGCCGTGGCACTATCAATTCGAAGAGGTTTCCCCAAAATGGAAGCAATTTGAAAAAGACTTCGCTTGTCGAATAAGTGGACAGGAAGGTACGGAAACAAAACCCAAACCGGAGCAAATGGGGCCTCGACTAATGGATCAAAATCCGTTGTCCACTTAAGGATACGCATCGGAAAACCGGCCATAAACCAAACTTGGCGACTCCAAAGTCGAGTATAGTCTTCTTCACATGAAAGCCGGAACAATACATGTTTTTGTTCAAGAAGGGCGACCGAGAAAGAACCTTTAAGATTTAAATTTCCCATCACGGACTTTAGAATTCTCATCGATGGGAAACCATGTGAGAATTTTCCAACCAAAGCAAACTCAAAGGGAGCTGCAAGTTCATCTAGTTCTTCTACCGAAAATGTGACGACTTTACGTCCATCAATTTCTGAAATCTGACCGAATGTACTTGAGCTTCCGAAATCATGGAAACTCTTGTTTTTCGTGGCAGTGGGCTTATCTAAAGGGGCTGCCACATTCTGATTTTTAAGGACAGCAGCATAGCTGCGTCCCTGGACTGTTCCGGTGGGCAGTGAGTAACGAGAAGCAACATTACGGGCACACAAGTCTGCAGACTCAAGAAGAGAAGCCTGATCAGGGCCTGGAGTCATCTCAGGCATATTAGCAAACA
This sequence comes from Orobanche coerulescens, assembly GCA_033398695.1. NCBI lineage: Eukaryota > Viridiplantae > Streptophyta > Magnoliopsida > Lamiales > Orobanchaceae > Orobanche > Orobanche coerulescens. The sequence continues at coordinate 155,321,031 of CM065813.1, read as the reverse complement.
CCTTTTGGGCAGGTGAATTTTTTCCATTTCCTGAAACAATTTTGTGAAGCTCGGCCCCAACTTTTGAGGAACAACCGATTTCCGAACTTGGAACAACAGCAGAAACGTGATTTGAAAGGGGAAGTAGGTCATCTTCCCTGCAAATGGAAGTTCCACCCACATCCCCAATCGCATCTCCAACAAAACCAACCATTGAAATCCGATTTGCAGCAGGAAGTAGAGTGTTTAGATCCTTACCAGGAAAAGCTTGTTGAATCGCTGCATATCTGTTCTTCACCATGGCAGCAAACGAGTAGATAGAAGGACGACCAGCGTTTTTGAAAGAAAACCCACTATTGCGGACGATTACAGAGGCGACGTTCAGGTTGGGCAAAATAAGAAAGAAATCCGCCGCCCTAGGCGGCGGACGGCAATGAATTAAGCGACACTGATAATTGAATTGAGATAATTCACTGCCAGAGGCTGAAAATCGGCCAAACTTTCTAGAGAGAAGGAGGAGCGTATTTCTTTAGAGAGAGAGAGCGTCCCATTTTTCATACTTTTTTTTTTTTTTTAAATTTTAACAGTTTTTGAGGGCGAACGAACCCCTCTACACGTCCACAATTAAATCAAAAAGCGATGGCCATGAAGACGCCAACTAAGAAGAAAACAATTTTTTACATCTTAAGTAAGGGTAACACATTTTATCTAACCGAATAAGACCAAGGATCCTCCCCTTGAGATCATGGCCATCCGAACAAAAATAATCTCGATGGTGGCATCCTTGGTTAGCAAAATAATCGGCCACCGCGTTCCCTTCCCTATAGATATGAGAAAAGCGAACATTAATGCAAGTAGAAAGTTTGTGAATTTTGCAAATTAAGCTTTGAACAATCCAAGGAGATGAAGAGTTCTCCTTGAGTAATTTAAGAGATATGGAGGAATCCACTTCAACCCAAACATTAGAAAAACCTTTCTCCACACAAAGGAGAAGCCCTCTCCAAATGGCATGAAGCTCCGCGAAGGTGTTAGTTTGCGAACCAACAAATTCCCAAAAATAAAAAATGGCCGACCCGAGATGATCCCTAAGAACCCCGCCGGCGGCCGCGGGACCCGGGTTCCCCTTGGCCGCCCCGTCCGTGTTGAGTTTAACCCACCCGGGCGTCGGTTTCAACCAACGAACACTAACCAATTTGCGAGTGAAATTAGACTTAGCATTGAAGCCGAGAAAGCCCGCCAAAATGTCGGCCCCTTTCCAAAAATATATCCGCTTCTTCCCCTCGACTTTGATGGATTTTAAGTACGCCCAAATCCGGGAACACACACGATCAACCGTAAATGGAATTTGCTTCATTCTTTTATCATTCCTACAACACCATAAAAACCAACATATAAGCACGGGAATGATATGAAATATATGAGTCTTACCAAAAGTTTTGTTGAACCAAGAAGGAAAGATAAGATTGAGATCCTTGGTGATGAGTTTCGGCCATCCCACCAAAGAATGGAAATAGTCCCACACTTTGCTAGCCACGGGCCCATCCCACAACAAGTGGATGAGAGTTTCGTCCCCGTTACAACAATAACGAGTGTCGGCAACCATCCCCCTACGAACTAAACAATCGGGCGTGGGGATCCAATTATTAAAAACCCGGACCATAAACACCGAGATGGTTGGAGTGATAGCAAAATTCCAACACTTCTTAAGAATCAAATGGGAGGGTTTTTTTTGGCGGACTTTCTCCCAAGTATTATTAAACGAGAAATACCCGTTAGAGGAAAGCTTCCAACTCGGTTTGCAATTGGCTACATTACATGGAAGAGAGCAAATATAATCACAATAGCCTTGGGGAAGGATCTCCTTAAGCTTGGAGTAGTTCCACTCCCCGTTATTCCAAAATTTATTAAGACACTCTTTAGACTTCGTGGGAAACAAATTCGAAAGGGGACTAAAGTCGCACCAATTATCATGCCAAAAAGATGAATTAGCATTGCCACTATTCCAAAAAATGAATTTATCAACCTCCCCACGAATGGCACATAACCTTTTCCAATTGGGGGAATCAAAAGGATTAGGTTTGACCACCATGGGGTGGAGCCTTTTGCAATATTTAGCCATAAGAAAGTTAGACCAAATATTTTTATTGGTCCTAAATCTCCACCACATTTTAAACTCCGCCGCTTGGATTAAATCATTTAAATCACGGCACCCTATCCCACCTTCGTGAGTAGGGTAACAAAGTCTTTTCCAAGCGGCCCAATGCATTTTTTTCTTACGCTCGTTAGAACCCCAAAGGAATTTATTAAAAAGCCTCTCAAAGAATAAGATAACATTAGCCGGAGGTTTGATAACTTGAAGATTATAAAAGAGGATGGAATTAATAACCGACTTGATAAGCTCGATCCTCCCTCCTAAAGAAAGGAGGTGATGATTCCAAGTACAAATTTTGTTTTGGATTTTAAGGATGGCGTTACTAAACATATTGAAAGTGGGATTGCCTTTCCAAATAGGGACACCCAGGTAATTCATGGGGAGTTCCGAAAAAGAAAAACCCATGATATCCTTAACACGAGCGACATCACCGGCGGTCGGGTTATGCATAAGAAAAGTACTTTTAGCATTATTAATTTTTTGCCCCGAAACCGCTTCAAAATGGTGGAGGCACCGTCTAAGCAAAATTAGGTTATTTTGAGACGCATTAACAAAAAGTAGCATGTCATCGGCAAACGCAAGATGAGAAATATGAACGTTTTTGCGAATAGTGAAAAACATGGTCGGGTTTATATTGAAAGTATGATCAATGTTCCTCGAAAGGTAATCCTCGGCCAAAATAAAAAGAAGAGGGGATAAAGGATCCCCTTGTCTAAGACCCCTCTCACTTTTAAAAAAACCCACGGATGAGCCATTAATAATGATGGAAAACCAAGCATTGCAAACACATTGACGAAATAATTTAATAAGATTAGGGGAGAAACCAAAACTAGTAAGCACTTTGAAGAGAAAACCCACGGATGAGCCATTAATAATGAGCCATTAAAAAAACCCACGGATGAGCCATTAATAATGATGGAAAACCAAGCATTGCAAACACATTGACGAAATAATTTAATAAGATTAGGGGAGAAACCAAAACTAGTAAGCACTTTGAAGAGAAAACCCCAATTAATTCTATCATAAGCTTTTTCCATATCAAGTTTAATAACCGAGTTATCCTTAGAACGAGATATGTCATGGACGACTTCTAAGGCCGTGAGAATATTATCCGTGATTAATCGGTCCTTTATGAAACCCGATTGAGCGGGATTGATGATCCTCGGGAGGATAGAGCTCAACCGTTTGCTAAGAATTTTGGAAATAATCTTGTAAGTAGTATTGCACAAACTAATCGGTCTAAAATCTTTCCAAGAGTTGGGGGAGGGGATTTTGGGAATGAGCGTTATAGCCGTAGAGCAAAACGCTTGCGAAAGATCGCCCCCCCCCCCCCCAAAAAAAATCTAACACCACCTCCAAAACATCACCTTTAATAATATCCCAACACGATTGAAAAAATTTCGCATTAAAGCCATCGGGACCGGCCACACTATCCCCCTCCATATCAAAAACAATTTTCTTAATCTCGTCAAGGGTAGGGAGACAACACATAAAAAGATTGTCACAATCAAGAATGACATTGGTAATAAGATCTTCGTCAAAATGGTCAATGTCAACTGGTTCGTTTTTGAATAAATTCGAAAAATACCCCACGGCCGATTGATGAATACCAACCTCATCCGTGATGATGGACCCATTATCATGAATACTATGAATGTGATTGTTGTGCCTTTTTTTCTTAACCAAGTCATGGAAAAATTTACTATTTCTTTCTCCTTCCATTGTCCATTTCATACGGGCCTTTTGTTTCCAAAAGGACTCTTCCATAGACAATGTGCAAATAAGGGAAGCATTGAGTTTTTTAAGATTTACCATGTTGGCAATGGTAGGATCGGAGTCAAAAATCTCTTCGGCCTCGGCAACCTCCGTTTGAATTCTCTCAACATTTTTAAAAATGTTGCCGAAAGTAAATTTGTTCCATTCTTTGAGAGTTAGTTTGAGGCGTAAAAGCTTGTTCGACAATTTAAGAAGGCCCGAGAAGGGCGAGGGAATATCCCAAGAGTCTTTAACAGTTTGGAAAAAAAGATGGTGTTGAGCCCACATGTTTTGAAAACGAAAAGACGCGTTGGGCCGATTAAAATCCGGGCTAAAATTGCACAAAAGAGAATTATGGTCAGAGGTATGCCTCGGGATATGTCTCACACAACAATGAGGAAATTTGTTCACCCATTCCGAAGAAAAGAAAATCCGATCCAATCTTTGCCACACCGAATTACTATACCAAGTGAAAGAGGATCCCACATATCCTCCGTCCATGAGGTCGCATTCAAGGACCGCGTCCCTAAATTCCTCCATTTCGGAAAGGATAGGAGGGGTGTCCCCTTTTTTTTCCTGTGGATATAGGATGATATTGAAATCACCGCCTACCATCCAAGGGATATGATTTTGACTAACCGAGATAAGATCCTCCCAAAGAGAACGTCTCTCAATTTTGGTATTCTTGCCATAAACAACAGTGAGTAAAAACGGATGAGTCAAGACCTTATAATTAATTTGGGTATGGAGCATTTGATCCGCATTATGTAAAACACGAATGTTAGTGGCATGGTCCGAAAAAATCCAAATATGATTATTAGCATTCGCCACGAAATTATCAAAACCAAACAACCTACAAAAAAAAGACGCGTTTAAAGCAACTTTAGGCTCAATAAGGGCCAAAATATTAGGACGATGATCCTTCTTAAGCAATTTAACAATTTTTTGGGCCGATTCATTCCCGATGCCTCTCACATTCCAAATAATGACACTAATCATTGATTACGAGATCATCTAGTTTCCATTTTAGATGAGACGGCCGACTGTTTATTAGTATTATTTTTTTTATTGTTTTTATTTGTTTTTTTACCGGGCGATTCCGATTTAGATTCCAAAACATTAGAAAAAGGAAGAGCAATGACTAACTTTCTCCGCCCTTTACCTCCTCCTTTACCATCCGATAAAGATTTAGAAATATCATCATCTTTCGGTTCAAAAGATGGTTCGGATCCCGCATCCTCAAGATTATCCTTCGAATCTCTATGTACGGAGTCACTATCCGAGGATAATAACTCCTGTTCATTCGTGATTCGTAGGGGTTCTTGGGGCGAGCCACTGTGGGTATTTGATCCCCCGCTAGCGGCCGAGGGGCCCGAACCCGAAGTCGAGCCAACCGATTTTAAAACAGCATCAGGAGCAAAAGGAGGAGATTTAAATACCTCATGTTTTGAACCCGGCCCATTATGACAAAAGTCATGCGGCCCAGTACTAATCTGGACAGTGGAGGTTACCTTTGGGTTATTAAAAACTCCACCAGCAACAAGATTAAAAGGAGCAGAAATAACATCATCAGCATTAATAGTCGGCCTTTTGTTAGTGCTGACAGCCCGCTCAGAGCAATTATGCTCATTTAATTTTTCCTTTTTGTTACCTGACTTCGGGGGAGACAAATTATTTTTCTTACTGGAGGAGTGGTTCTCCCGAATTTGTTGTTCCATTTGTTCCAAATCTTCGGCGTTCTGGAGGGCAGCAAACATGTTATCTATCGGGATATCGTCATCCTCATTGGATTTCCCTGTTTCATCCTCAACAATACACACGTTAGAGGGGGGGGGGGATGGGGATGTCTGGGATAACTCCACACACTTGCCCCTTCTCGGTTATGGTCGTTATATTTTTGTGATTTCCCGCACGAACTTGAACCCATTCCTCCTTTTTCTTATCTTTTTTAGCATTGGTCATGTTTTCAAACTTATTAACAAACAATTTGGGTTTTAGTTCCGGATTTCTAACATAGCACATATCAATATCATGACCAATGTGGTGACAATGGTGACAAAATTTAGGTAATTTTTCATATTCGACTTCGAGTTTATTAAAAACATCACCACAACGAATAGCAACCGTTTCCGGAGGCTTAATTTTCAGATTTACTTCCACACGAATCCTCGCAAAATTTAATCGGGACCGGTTAAGAGTAAGGTTATCCGCCTTAATATAATTACCAACAAGAGACCCGACCGTTTGTAAAGCCCTCGGATCAAACCATTGAATGGGCAGCGCAAAATTTTTTATCCAAATTGGGGCCGAGGTTGGTTCATGTTTGAAGTTGAAAAAGGGATCCCATTTAAACAGCCTCATCGGGTAACCAAGCAGATTAAATTCCCGTTTCAGCCACAATTTGGCATACAAGTCTTCATTTTGCATAGATATCAAAACATGTTTAAAATTCAAGAATTGAACTTTACAGACACCAAAACCGGAATTTTGTAAGAATTTAGCAATAGAAATATTATTCGGTTTTCCAAACGAGAATTTTCCAATAAGAGCATTTTTGTAGATGTCCGATACCTGAGCACATTCTTCCGGAGAGAAGACGGCCGTCGGCAGCTCACCCGAGAAATCAGTAGTACCCAAAGTTTCCGACAAGTGAGATGTTTTGTGAACAATATCCACGAAAGAACGCTGAGGCTTCTCCACCATACCGAAAGGAGCGCCGTCACGGGAGGGGGGATTTTTTCCTTGGTCGCTTTTGGGAGTTTCCGGAATAAACTCCTCAACATCTGGGATCTCCCCTTCTTCCAACGGAGGGACACCAACAGAGATTTTTAGCTGCTCCAAATCCGGCGAATCCTCTGCCCGACCCAGCGACGGGTCTGAAATTTTTCTTGAGGGATGTTGAACATCCATATTATAAAGTTCTCGATTTGACTGAATCGATGTATTTTGGGTGGCATGCAATTCCTTTTTCCCTTCTACCGTCGCCGATTTGGATTTGACGGAAGGGGATTTGTATTTCAGAAAATTAGAGGTCAGGTTTTTAGGAAGGTTGAAGGATGAGAAGTGAGGGATAACCCCCTCATCGATTTTATTGGACGAATCCATGGCCAAAATCGGCCTAAGCAGCAAGCAATTCCGAAGAGAACCGCCGCTCAGAGGCGGCGGTGGGAGAGAAAATGAGAGACGTTATCAGTAAAGATGAAGGAAACGGGTCTCTAGCGTGAAAAAAGAGAGAGCAGACGGCGGACAATTCTAGAGAGAAGGCAGAGAAAAAAACCTAGAGAGAGAGTGCTCAGCGAAAAAAAGTGTGAATTGTCCCATTTTTCATACTTTTTTTTTTTTTTAAAATAAATGAAATATATAAATTAGACCAGAAATGTGGGGGGACGAGGCCCACTACACGCCCAAAGAGAACGAGGGAGGATGAGCCCCTCTACACGCCCAAACTTAAAACATAAGTAATTTACCGAAACGGCCCAAACAAAGAAAGGCCACAATCAAATCTTTTTACTCCTAATATAAGGAAAGCTCATTTTATCAAGCCTAATCAGCCCAATAATTTTGCCTTTAAGATCACGGCCATCTGAACAGTAAAAATCCCGACGATGACATCCTTGATTAGCCAGGATGTCGGCAACACCATTTGCTTCTCTATAAATGTGGGAGATGCGAATATTGGCCTTGGACAGGAATTTCCGAATTTTCACAATCAAACTTTGGAGTTTCCAATGGCAATTGGCATTGTCATGAATGAGACGCATATCAACTTTAGCATCCGTTTCCACCCAAATGTTGTCCCAATTTTTATCCAAACAAAGGTCGATTCCCCTCCATATCGCATAAAGTTCCGCATAAGTGTTAGTTTGGTCCCCTAAAAATTCCGAGAAATAAAGCAACGGGACCCCTAAATGGTTACGAATAATGCCACCCGACCCCGCACAACCCGGATTACCCTTGGCCGCACCATCCGTATTAAGTTTAACCCACCCCAAACATGGTTTAGCCCATCTAACCGCAAAAAAATGTAATGATTTGTTTGGGGCAGCCTTCGCTCCAAGACGAATCGCATAGTTGGCAGCCCCTTTCCAAAAGGATCCATTGATTTTTTCGGGTATTTTAAGAGCCCGGAGATAGTTCCAAATCCGACCGCACACCCTCTCGGCCGTGAATGGTATGGCTTTCATCCTTTTGTCATTCCTACAACACCACAAAAACCAAGCAATAAGGATTGGGATGATGTGGAAAATATGAATTTTACCTCTCGAATTGTTGAACCACGGAGCCAAGGCCATGGCAATATTGTTGGTGTTCGGCCTCTTGAAACCGGCAATATTGTGGAACACATCCCACACTTTTGTTGCCACGGGACCACTAAGTAGAAGATGAGATAATGTTTCCGGCTCGTGACAACAAAAACAAGGGATATCAATGATCATCCCTCTCCGAGCAAGACAGTCCGATGTCGGAATCCAGCCATTAAAAACACGAACCATAAAAAAGGAAATGGTAGGGGTAATCAAAGGATTCCAGCATTTCTTAAGAAAATTATGTTCATTTTTACATTGTCTAGTACTTTCCCAAGCACTTTTAAAAGAGAAATTACCATTAGAAGAGAGTTTCCAGCATGGTTTAATAAAGTTATAACAAGTTGGGAAAGCACTAATGTAATCACACAAATGGCTAGGAAGAGCTGATAATAGTTTCTCCCTATCCCAATTCGAACCATCCCAGAAAGAGGCAAGACACAATTTTGATTTAGTAGGGAAAATAGTAGAGAGTGGGCTAAACTCACACCATCTATCATGCCAAAATGATACATTACCATCCCCACTACTCCACCAAATATTATCATCCGCATTGTTTCGTATTGAACAAAGTCTTTTCCAAATAGAAGAATCATACGGATTACTTTTAACAATCATCGGGTGGAGTCTTTTACAATACTTGGCATTAATAAAATTCGACCAAATATTTTTAGTAGTGCGGAACCGCCACCACATTTTCAGTTCAGCCGCACGAATGGTGTCATTAAGATCCCGACAGCCAATGCCACCTTCATTAGTGGGAAAGCACAATTTATTCCAAGAAGCCCAATGAATTTTATGCCTATGCTCATTAGATCCCCACAAAAATTTGTTAAAAAGTCTCTCAATAAACAATATAACATTACAAGGCGGTTTTATCACTTGTAAACAATAAAAGATGATCGAGTTCAAAACCGATTTGATCAGCTCAATTCTGCCCCCTAAAGAAAGGAGGTGGTGATTCCACATAGCAATTTTATTTTGGATTTTAAGGATCACGTTGTGGAACATAGCAAAAGTCGGGTTACCTTTCCAAAGGGGAACCCCGAGATATTGGATAGGTAAGCAAGAAGATTCAAAACCCGTAATCGCCTTAACCAAAAGACTGTCTTCTACACCCGGGCTATGTATCACAAAAAGACTTTTGGACTTATTAATTTTCGACCAAGTCCCTTCGTAATGATAAAGACAGTGGTTAAGAATCTGAAGATTAGTCTTGTTGGCTTTAATAAAAAGTAACATATCATCCGCATAAGCCAAATGAGTAATCCGGATATTTTTCCGAATAATAAAAAACATACTCGGATTTTTAGAAAATGTGTCCTCAATGAGTCTAGAAAAATAATCGGCCGCAAGGACGAATAAAAGAGGAGAGATCGGGTCCCCTTGGCGAAGGCCTCTACCACTTTTGAAATAACCCACCGGGGAGCCATTAATAATAATTGAAAACCAAGGTGAGCAAACACATTGTTTAATAAGTGATATAGCACAAGGCGACAAACCAAATAGCTCCAAAATTTTAAACAAAAAATCCCAATTCACCCTATCGTAGGCTTTTTCCATATCTAATTTAATGATGGTGTTAAGTTTAGACCGGGATATATCATGAGTCACCTCCAATGCCGTTAGAATGTTGTCGGTAATGAGGCGATCTTTGATAAAAGCCGATTGAGATGGGCTAATGATGCGAGGAAGAAGCCCACTTAGCCTTTTGCTCAAAAGTTTAGAAAGAATCTTGTAAGAAGTATTGCAAAGGCTAATGGGCCTAAAATCTTTCCAAGAATGAGGGGACGGAATTTTGGGAATTAATGATAGCGTCGTAGAAGAATACGCTTGAGTTTGTAGGTCACAAGTCGTCCAGGAACAAGTCTAGAGGGGGGGGGGGGTGAATAGACTTGTTGAAACTCTTGAACTCTTTTTCTCGAAGAGTGAGTTTCTTCAGCTGATGGTCAAACAAATGACTTGGAGTCGTTTGTTCTTGGATATGTGCGGAAGTCAGCTGATGACGAATATAAATTAACTTAATGAAACACTTAACAATGTATGCAGCAGTTAGAGTATGATGCAGTAAAGCAAGAAATAACACAGCAATTAATAGTGGTCTCGGAGGTGGGGTAATCCTCTACTAATCCACTTTTCTCCAAACCAGTTGGAGATGAATTCACTATAATTTTCAACCGGTGATAAATATTACAGTGATTCAACCACAATACAATGACTTCCAACGGTGGAAATCCGTGCCGTTGTACACACACTTGACTGCCTTGCACCTCTTGATCCTCGATCCTCGGATGCCTTTACAGTCTCTTACTTCAACCAGTGAAGTACCCCGTACTCAAGATTATAGACAAGAGTGTTTGTCTTCTCCAACTTAAGAGCTTCTTTAAGAATGAACTTTTAGATCTGCTCTTTTCACGATGCTATCTGATTGCTTGAGATTGCTTTGTTTGCTTTGATCGCTAGAATGTATGTTCGCACCGGTTGTTGCTCAGTTTCAAATCTCTGGATATATATAGATCACGATCTCTGAGCTTCTTCCTTGTAGCCGTTGCAAATCTGAACAAATCCGTCCGTTGGAGGGAGACTTCATTGTTTAATCTTTTCTGAACGTTGCAAGGCTGGATTCCCATTATTTAATTTTATCTTCCGACTGTTGTGAGGACTTCTGCATGTGAGCGCCGAATCTTTTGAATATAAAAGGATTTAAAGTCTTCACGGTGGGTCAGGATGATTTAAATAAATCATATCTCTTGCGGGAATCACTCCAATTTGTCTCTTCACGTTGCATGTGAGCTTTCCGTAATATTTGACTTTTCAAAGCATGCTGACGTGGACTTGGAGTACTAGGCTGTAGTTGGGTAGGTGATGTGCGGCTTACATCTCTGCAGTAGGTCCTCTCACTGCTCACTTTGTTGTGACTTGTCCGATCGTGTGACTTCCCGAGATACCTCGGTACTGCACTGGTCAAACTTCTCGATAAATTTTTGTTGACTGTGGCTACTCGACTGAGTCGGTCAGATTCTCTGATGGACTAGGCTGTACTTTAGTACTTAGCCGATTTTCTGCCTAACTAACTTTGGCCTACAGAAGACACTCATTTGGTTCTTCTTTACATTTTGCCAAGTTATACTTAACATATTTTGGCCTATGGAAGATACTCATTTGGTTCTTCCTTACATTTTGCCAATTAATAAACATTTGATTTTAAATTAATGACATCATCAAAATCTAACAAGTATTCCTAACAAATTCCCCCTATTTTGATGATGGCAAAACTAAGTAAGAAATCAAATAACCAGTTCTGCACTTAGGTGCGAGACAAAAAACTGAATTCAGTCTAATATTGAGACAACTGGAAAATTGTCATTCAACAGACTGTTCATAAAATTTTTCTGACTTATCATTGAAATTTTACAAGAATGTTTTAAGTACAGAAAATAAAATTACAAGTAAGAAAAATAACTGAAGTCATCTGCCTCTTCCTCTGCCTCTTCGAATAGGATGCTTGGCAGGCTTGAATGGTTTGGCTCCGATGGGTCTTACCTTGACTGGAGCAAGGCCATATTTTCTTTTCACCACAAGTGCTGCGAAATCCTGCTCTTGCTGAGATCTGAATTTGTTCTCGAGATAGACTAGCTTGATTTCCTTCTGAAGTTGTAGCTCATCAAGTTCACCATCCATGCGGATTGGTGCTTCTTCAGCTCTGAATAAGGGAATCATAGGAAAGGCATTTTGCTCCTTAGCGTGCTTCTTCAGAACAGCCCAAAGATTCGGATGGACTTCTTCCATGAAGTTTATGAAGATTTCCTGTGGGGAGAGTTTGTCATCTTGAAGTAGTTCCCAGACATAATAGTCTTTGATGAACCTCTTCTTAGCAGCTCCCCACATTTCAAGAGCTTCAAATGGGATGAAGTCCTCAACATACCATAGCTCCATCCCTTCCCATTCAAGAGTAGGTTCAAAGCTGCCTCTGGTCCTTCTTCTTTTCCTACAGCCGCATGACTGGTCTTCCTGGTCTTGACTTCCTTTCTTTTCGTGGAGGGTCCTTCAATCTGAGGGACATCCTGCTTCTTCTTGCTTCTGATTTCTCTTTCTTCCCCCTGAATCCTCACTTCCCCCTTTTTGCCAGCATCAATAAGGGTTGTCAACTGCTGTTCCATGCGGCTCATCCAGTCAGACATGCCAAAAGGCATTCTGTTGTTTGTAGGAGGAGGAGGTTGAGGGATCTTTCTCTGAAGTAGGGTGTCAATCTTGGCATTTATGGTCTGAAGGTCAGGAGTGACCTGGGTTGACAGCAACTCCCCAATAGTATCTCTGACAATTTGCTTGATCAGCTCAGTCATGGTAGGAGATAACTGAGCTGATGGGGAGTGCTCTCCTGAACCTTCTGCAAGAGAACCACTAGACTGCAGGCTCCTGGCTGCAGCTGGTAGATCAAATTGGGTTTTCTCCGGGTCCACGACTGAGTCTTCTCCCACTGCGTCTAGACCGTGTACAGCGGGTACCACGTACTTATCTCGAGTGCTCGCTCTGCTCTTGATCTGACTCCTTAGCTCCTTCTCTCTCTTCCTCTTTTCCTTCTTCTCCTCCAGATATTCCTTTTTCTTCTTCCTTTTCTTTTTCATTTTCTTTCTCTTTTTCCTCATCTTTTTCTTTTTCTTCGTCCTTTTCTTGTTCTGCTCCTCCTTCACCTCCATCATCATTATCATCATCATCATCATCATTTTTATCATCATCTTTCTCCTTTTCTCCTTCATCATCTTTTTCTTTTTCATCTTTTTCCTGCTCTACTTCTTCTCCTTCTTCTTCATCTCCTTCATCAGCTACTTCTTCTGTCTTCTCAATCTCCTCTGTTTGTTTTTCAACTGGTATATTTTCGTCAGATTCTTTTTCTTCTTCATCTTCTTCAGCCAAATCAATAATTTCATTGTCTCCATTAATTTCTTCAATCCTAATCTCCTTTTCTAATTCCTCCTCTTCCTCCTCTCCAAAGACACCATTAAAAATACTGAGCATTATAGAGTGGATAAAGTGGTCCATGTTTGTCTCAAAATGTGACATGAACCAGTTATCCTGGAGGAGTAAAGCTAAATCTGACTCTTTGCAAAAATCAGTCAGAACATCCTCAGTGGCTTGGGGATATTCCCAACCACTAGTTTCAACAAAGATTTGAAAATTTGTAAAAGACATGGTTTTGAGAGTTTTCCACTCTTTAAAAATATTTACAAAGGAGTGTTTTTCTGCTTGTGGTTTGACAAGCTGAAGTTGTTCAATGGAGAGATTAAAAGTATTATTTTCTAAAAGGTTGAAAATGTAATCTGCTTCAGGAACAGAGATAACAAGACCTGCTTCCTCTTCTTCGGTTATGTACACAGGAGGTGTAATAACGGGTACAATCCGAGTTTCAGTATCTGGTGCAGGCAAGTCCGGATGGATTGGTGACTGAACTGATAGGCTGATATGGTGCTCAGGCTGCTCTCCCTCGCTGAACTGCAACTTCCTTGGCCTCTTAGGAGAGGGTTCAGGTGATGACTGCAGGTGAGAGGGTCCTTCTGGGGCTGGTCCCCGTCTCTTGAATCGGATGGCGATTGGTGTATCGTCAGACTCATTCCCGGACTCCACTGCAGTTCCGATCTCAGCTGCAGGTTGGTCCGATTCCTCTGATAAATCGTATCTTGGGCAATACGGAGAGTCTGGCAAATCCTTCAACAACTGGGCTGCTCTCCCAGTGACTCCAACTCTCTTCCTGTCATGGTCCATGTGACCTAGCCTCTTGTTTGGGTGGAAAGGGTCAATGTTTCCCTTTGCCACTCCGATTTTCTCCAAAAGCCAACTAAGATGCGTTCCGAACGCCAACTTAGTTTTGAATTTCTTCTCACCTTCAAGCCATTCGACTTTGTTCACCTCGCGAACAAGTTGCCTGAAAATATAGTCCGCCCAATCAACTTCTTCTTCTTGGATCAACGCACCCAACACCATGAATTTGGATGATGACAGTTGGTCATAGCTGCCTGCCATCCCCATCACTATCTTGTTTGTGATGTCCAAGGCAACTCGATAAATCCTTTTCAACTCATTCCTCTTCGCTGTAAACTTCAATTTCTCTGGGATGTTCTCGGCTTTGATCGTTTTCTAGGTTTCGGCGGGTGATTGTTTAAGAGCTTCGACCGCCAAGCCGCGATGTTTCATCCCGAATACGGAACGGATCTTCTCTCGATCTATGGTGAAAGAGATTCCGCCGACTGAGCTGTTAATCCCGTGCTGAATCAGAGAGGCATTACGATAAAATTCAACGACGTCTTCATTGAACAAATGTTGCGGGTTGATGTCGAGAAACGGGTAGATTCCGTTCAGTTTCATCGCCCGGATTAAATTAAGCATATCGAAGTCCTCTAGATTTGCTTCCAATAAACCTTCGAAGTCGACGACCATGGAGAAGATGACTTGGTCCTTCATCGCCTTCAAGTTTGCTCCTTCAAGAGATGCCATTTCTGCAAAAAAGGATTTTTGGATTTTTAGTGTATATTTTGCTCTGTAAATTCTAGGGTTCCTGTAGGCGTAAAGGGTAAAGTGAAAGGTTTTCTTCCTTATAAAGAATATGAAAAGACGTTTGGATTAGTTCATTATAAATTTAAACGGTGGTACGCCTTTTGATATCCTTTTGAATTTCAAATTTGAATCGGTGGCCCCATTTAAAATTTGACGGTTGATTCTGATTGGCCACCGTAGAGGTTAATTAAATAGGCGTGTGACGCGTGTATTTAAAATTGCCACTTGGCTCATAAAATGTATATTTTAAATTCCATTTTAGCCAAAATAATATTATAAATATGACAGATAATAATTAAAAATTTAGAGATTAGTTTAGAGAACTTAGCTGGTCTGATTTCGTTGACTGTTGACTGTTGACCACTCTGCAATCAGGTGAGTTTGACTTCTCGCCTGGTATTCTGTACAGCTAAGTTGCTTCGTCTGGCCTTCGTCTTCTTGCCTGCATCAGCTTAGGCTGATTCTGAGGGTCCGTCCTTCCTTCAATTTGCTTCAGTACTAGATTCCCAATCTAGTAATCCAAGGTCTCTGCTCAGCTCTAGGAATCTTTCTTCTGGCAAGGGTTTAGTGAAGATGTCAGCTATTTGGTAGTCTGTACTGACTCTTTCAACTCTAACCCTTTTGTTAAGCACATGGTCTCGAATGAAATGGTGCTTAACGTCAATGTGCTTCGTCCTTGAGTGCAAAACCGAATTGTTGGTTATTGCAATAGCACTATTGTTGTCACACCAAATAGGAACTTCGTTGGCAATAATATTATAGTCCCTTAACTGTTGTCTGATCCATAGAATCTGTGCACAACAGCTACCTGCAGCTAGGTATTCTGACTCTGTAGTGGATATGGAGTTAGAAACCTGCTTCTTGCTAAACCAGGATATCACCGTTCCTAGGAATTGACACGTTTCACTAGTGCTCTTCCTATTGATTTTGCATCCTGCGAAATCCGCATCTGAGTATCCTGATAGCTCGAAGTTGTCATCCTTGGGATACCACAGTCCAACATTAATGGTATACTTTAGGTATTTAATTATTCTCTTGGCTGCATCTAGGTGTGATTGCTTCGGCTTGGACTGGAATCTTGCACAAACTCCAACTGCATATGATATGTCTGGCCTGCTTGCGGTGAGGTACGAAGAGATCCGATGAGTCCTCTCAGAGGGGTTGAGTCCACCGATATGCTCGCCTGCTCGCATCCGTGAGTACTTGTGCTCATTAGAATTCTTGCGGGCTTGGTGATTCCATTCCATATCTCTTGATAAGATCCTCAGTATTCTTTGCTTGGTTGATGAAAATTCCTTTTTCCATCTCGCTAACTTGTAATCCGAGAAAGAAGTTAAGCTTTCCCATCATACTCATCTCAAATTCTCCTTGCATGAGGTTGGAGAATTTCTCGCATAGTTCGGATTGGTTGACCAATATGATGTCATCCACATAAATCAACTATTAATATGTGGCCTTCGTGTTCCACTCGAATAGGGTCTTGTCCACTTTTCCTTTGCAAAATCCATTTTTCTCAAGAAACACAGATGTGTTTCATACCATGCTCTCGGTGCTTGCTTGAGTCCATACAGAGCCTTCAATGACTTATAGACTTTGTCTCCTTTGACAAAACACAGGGGTTGCTCTACATAGACTTCTTCTTCTAGGATTCCATTCAAACGCACTTTTCACATCCATCTGGTAGACTTCAAAGTCCTTGAATGCAAGATATGCGAGGAATAGTCTCGATGGCTTCTAATCTTGCAACAGTGCATAAGTTTCATCAAAATCTATTCCTCACACTGTGCATATCCTTTTGCTACGAGTCTGCTTTATTCCTAACAACAGCTCCGTCTTCATCACTCTTGTTTTTATACACCCATTTGGTGCCAATAACTTTCTTGTGATCAGTGCATCTGTTAGTTCCCAAACTTTGTTCCTTTCCATCTGCTCCAATTCCTCTTGCATGGCATTAATCCATGAATAATCTTCCAAGGCTTGTTCGCTGCCTTGGGTTCAATTTATGACATGAAACATGAGAACATCGCCATTCCTGCCGGTAGAGTTTGATCGTCTTGTCTTGACTCCATCGATCAACTTTCCGATGATTTGCTGAATTGGATGATCCTTGAGCCATTTGGGGATCTCGTCCTCTTCGGGTTTGTTCCCCTGTTGGATTGCTCTGGTGGTTATCTGCATCACTGGATTCTCGTCCGCAATCGGATCGGCTACCGCCTTGTCATCTGCAGCTTGGTTCTCAACTGAGATGAGTCTTTGTCGGCTTCATTTGGTCTTCTTCAAGAAGAATCGGATCAGATAGGTTTGGTGATCCTGTCTGATCTGCAGTTGGGTCTTCATTAGCTGCAGTTGGGTCATCAGGCTGATCTACAGGTGAGTCCACCATTCCAGTGTCATGTATGATGACTTCTTCAAGGGTTGCTGACTTGAGCTTGTTCTCAATTTGCTCAAGTTGTTTCCTGTACTCAACAGTAGATTCATCAAAAACAACATGGGGTGTTTCTTCCACAACTAAGGTTCTTTTGTTAAAAACTCTATATGCCTTGCTTCTTTGGGAATATCCCATAAATAGACCATCATCAGTTTTAGCATCAAAGGCATTTAGCTGTGTTTTACCGTTGTTGTGGATGAAACACTTACAACCAAAAACATGAAAGTAAGCAACAGTAGGAGTTCTATTATTCCAAACCTCATAGGGAGTTTTGCCATGTCTCCCTACTATCATACTCCTGTTCTGGGTGTGGCAGCCGTGTGATGACTTCATCCTGCAACCTTTGGGTAGGTCCGCTTCGCAATCATGGACCTTGCCGCTTCCTTCGGGTTCTTCCTTCTTTCAAGAACACCATTCTCCGGGGCGTCACCGCCGCAGAGCTCATGCTTGGATCCCATTCTCGATCAGAAATCGCTTATCGCCTTGTTGAGAAACTCTCCTCCTCTATCCGATCCGATCTTGATTATGGAGAGGGATTTCTCATTCGGATCTTTCTCACAGCTCGTAACTTGGTCGTGGTTTCACTTTTCTTGAATAGAAAAATGATCCAAGTGTACCTTGAATAATCATCTACAATCACAAGAGCATGCTTTCGCGCTCAAAGTCCTTGGTTTGATAGGACCAAATAGATCCATATGTAGTAGATCTAAGATCCTTGTTGTGAGCGTTGTAGTCGAATCTGGATTGAACGATGCCTTGGTCTCGCTTTCCTTCGACATGCATCACACAAAGTGCTTCCTTCTTGAATACTTCATTTGGAAGTCCTCTCGACCACTTCCGGGAGCTAATCTTGTTGATGGCTTTGAAGTTCGTGTGACATAGTCTTTTGTGCCACACCATCCATTCTCGCCATACGCTTGGATAGAAAACAGGAGTTAGGTGTCCCTGTGTTCCAATCAATCATGTATACATCTCTTCTTCTGAAACCTTGTAGCTTTATTTCTCCAGATAAGATGTCTATCACCATACACTTCAAGATGGTGAAGACTACTAGATTCTTCTCGTCACAGAACTGGCTGATGCTCAGGAGGTTGTACTTGAGCCCTTTGACATAATGAACTTTGGATATTACAATGTTTCCTCGGTGCAGCTCTCCAAAGCCTTTTGTCTGTCCTCTAGAGCTATCTCCAAAGGTTACATCGGGACCTCTTTCTTTGATATATTTGGTCAGCATCTTCTTGTTCCCGGTCATATGCCTTGAGCATCCAAAGTCTACAAACCATTCTTCACCTCCAAAATTTGAGCTTGAGGAGATGTGGTTGTAGTCCTTCCATCTTTTCTGTAATTAAACAAGCAGAGATTTAGGTACCCAAATTTGTGTGGGTCCTTTGGGGTTAGTTGGTTTCCTGGAGAATTGATTTCTCCTTGGATTATAGGAATTGTTATTATTATTATAAGCCTTATAAGGTGCCTGTGGTCGAGGTCTAAATCTCCTGATTGGATTGTATACCGGATATTCCTCAAAATAGTGTGGGCCATTTCTAAATCTAGGCTGAGACCATTTATTAAATCTTTGTGGTCTCCACACTTGTTCATTTTGGTAATTTGGATAACCTTGAGGTTTCCATCTGCCCCTCCCATTATGAAATCTATTTTTGGGGAGTTGTTGGTAATAGTGGGCATGTTTTCTGATCTTGCTTTTGCACAGGCCGCTAGTCGCTGTCTAGGTGGTCATGCAGTGTAACTCGACCGCAACCTAGACGTTTGACTTGTTGCTGCTTTTGAAAATCGGTTTATACAGGCTCGTGATCGAGACCATTGTTTCTCCCTTGATAAACTTGGTTTCGTAACTAGAGGGAGTGTGAGAATCATATCCAAGGCCTGATTTGGTATATAATGACCTTTTATAGGTACACAATTCGCCCAGAGTTGAAGACGCCTTCAGGAGGTTATTTCCTGCGCTGAGTTTTATTTATACATGCGGCTTAGTAAACTCGGCTTTGGCATGAGCAAGTGCGGTGACTTTTCTTTAAGTAAAATATTTAGCCGGTCTATCTCAAATTGTATTGACACTTGCTCAGTTTTTAAAGTCGATTGTAGTTGTCTCAACCTTATTTAAATCTAGCCGAGTTTTTGAAATCATTTTTCAGCTGCCTATTCTCATCTTGCAGCTGAGTCTTTTCTGCTGATACAACTTGGTGTGCAGATTTAAGTGTTTCAAAATCTTTGAATAACTGATTTACCGATTCATGTAAATCCATATCTTTCGACATGGCTGAGCTATTATTTGAACCGGTAGGTTTAGAGGTTACCTCTTCATCAGCTAAATTTGCCATCAGGCAATCATACTCCTCGTCTTCATCAGAAAAGAAACCGCCGCTTGATTCGACATGCTCCTGGTCTTCTCCGATGAGAGCTTTTCTTCTGTCTTCCTCTCTGCCCACCTCCTTCTTGAGCTCGGGACAATCCATTTGGATGTGTCCTATTTTGTGACAGTTGTAACATTCAACTTTCCAGTTTCCAGCCTTCTGGTTCCTTCTAGGATTCTCCTTGTGGTTTTTCTTATACTTGGAGTAGTTCTTTCTGAAATTGCTGAACCTTTGCATTATGAAAGCCATTTCTTCCTCAAAATCTAGTGGATTTGGAGGTTTCACATCAGATAGGCTCTTAGCAGGGGACTCGGCCGCAAATGCGATTCCCTTCTCTCGTGAGCTCGATTGAGGATGAGTTTGGAAGCTCGAACTCATAAGCCTTTAGATCAGAGAACAGCTCCTGGATTTTTATCTTATTCAGGTCTTTGGACTCTCTCATAGCTACAACCTTCATGCTCCATTCGGGATTTAGAGATCTGAGGACCTTAAGTGCCATTTCCCTGTTGCTATAGGTTTTGCCCAGGGAGTTGATTTCATTGATAATTTCAGTGAACCTTGTGTCCACTTGGTCTATAGATTCTCCATTCTTCATTTTAAAGTTGTCAAACTTTTGGATAGCTATTGACAACTTGTTTTCCTTGATCAGCTCCGTTCCTTCACACATTAGAGCTAATGTGTCCCAAATCTCTTTGGCATTCTTACAATTTTTGATCTTGACCATTGTGGATTTGTCAAGAGTTTGGTATAGCACATCTCTGGCCCTGTTGTCAAGATTGGCCAGCTTTCTCTCTTCGGGGGTCAGCTCCGTTCTCTTCTTAGGAATCTTTTCGGGCCTCCCAGCTGCGATCTCCTCGGCTGTATTGTCCTTCTCGAAAATGAATGGACCGTCTTCAATGATGCACCACATATCGTCATGGATTGAAGATAAATGTGCCTGCATTCTTATCTTCCATAGATCATACTCGTCAACTGAAAAGACAGGGAGTCTAGAGTGCATGTGTTCCATTATAACGTGAGAGATAAGATATATATCTAGTATAGATCTGGTTCGTGAGAAAAAAATGAACCAACCTCTCTGATACCACTTGTAGGTCACAAGTCGTCCAGGAACAAGTCTAGAGGGGGGGGTGAATAGACTTGTTGAAACTCTTGAACTCTTTTTCTCGAAGAGTGAGTTTCTTCAGCTGATGGTCAAACAAATGACTTGGAGTCGTTTGTTCTTGGATATGTGCGGAAGTCAGCTGATGACGAATATAAATTAACTTAATGAAACACTTAACAATGTATGCAAAGGTTAGAGTATGATGCGAGAAACAAGAATAACACAGGCAATTAATAGTGGTCTCGGAGGTGGGGTAATCCTCTACTAATCCACTTTTCTCCAAACTACTTGGAGATGAATTCACTATAATTTTCAACCGGTGATAAATATTACGGTGATTCAACCACAAGACAACAGCTTCCAACCGGTGGAAATCCGTGCCGTTGTACACACACTTGACCGCCTTGCACCTCTTGATCCTCGATCCTCGGATGCCTTTACAGTCTCTTACTTCAACCAAAGAAGTACCCCGTACTCAAGATTATAGACAAGAGTGTTTGTCTTCTCCAACTTAAGAGCTTCTTTAAGAATGAACTTTTAGATCTGCTCTTTTCACGATGCTATCTGATTGCTTGAGATTGCTTTGTTTGCTTTGATCGCTAGAATGTATGTTCGCACCGGTTGTTGCTCAGTTTCAAATCTCTGGATATATATAGATCACGATCTCTGAGCTTCTTCCTTGTAGCCGTTGCAAATCTGAACAAATCCGTCCGTTGGAGGGAGACTTCATTGTTTAATCTTTTCTGAACGTTGCAAGGCTGGATTCCCATTATTTAATTTTATCTTCCGACCGTTGTGAGGACTTCTGCATGTGAGCGCCGAATCTTTTGAATATAAAAGGATTTAAAGTCTTCACGGTGGGTCAGGATGATTTAAATAAATCATATCTCTTGCGGGAATCACTCCAATTTGTCTCTTCACGTTGCATGTGAGCTTTCCGTAATATTTGACTTTTCAAAGCATGCTGACGTGGACTTGGAGTACTAGGCTGTAGTTGGGTAGGCTGATGTGCAGCTTACATCTCTGCAGGTAGGTCCTCTCGGCTATTCACTGTTTGTGACTTGTCTGATCAGGTGACTTCCCTGAGATACCTCGACTGCAGTCTGGTCAAACTTCTCTGATAAATTTTTTGTTGACCAGGGCTACTCTGACTGGAGTCGGCTGTACTTCTCTGATGGACTAGGCTGTACTTTAGTACTTAGCCGATTTTCAGCCTAACTAACTTTGGCCTACAGAAGACACTCATTTGGTTCTTCTTTACATTTTGCCAAGTTATACTTAACATATTTTGGCCTATGGAAGATACTCATTTGGTTCTTCCTTACATTTTGCCAATTAATAAACATTTGATTTTAAATTAATGACATCATCAAAATCTAACAAGTATTCCTAACAGAGTTAATTCCGCCCCTTTAAAGAAATCAATAACCGCATCAAGAACATCAAATTGGATGATATCCCAACACACTTGAAAGAATTTAACATTAAAACCGTCAGGCCCAGCAACACTCCCACTATCCATGTCAAAAATCACACCTCTAACCTCCAACGAAGGGATACCACAAATCATATTATTATCTACGAGGTCAATATTTTTAGGAATGATGTCAAGCCTCACATTCTCCCACTCGGTGTTCTCTTTGGTAAAGCAATTATCAAAATAATGGACCGCCGAGTTGGCAATATCCGTAGGGTCCGAGAGATTAGTACCATTATCAACAATATTATGGATGAAGTTCATTTTTCTTTTCTTATTAACAAGATCATGAAAGAATTTGCTATTTCTCTCCCCTTCCAAAATCCACTTCGTTTGCGTTTTTTGTTTCCAAAACATTTCTTCAAGAGAAAGAGTCCAGATTAGATTCTCATTCATTTTACGAAGATATTCCTTATTGGCATCAGAAGGATCATTGTCAAAATTGTACTCCGCTTCGGCCGCACGATTTTGAGCCTCGGCCACTTTAACAAAAACATTCCCAAACACACTCCTATTCCATTCTTTAAGAGCAAGTTTAAGACGGGAAAGTTTTTAGAAAGTTTGGAAAGACCCGTATATGGAATCGGAATGGACCAAGAATCTCTAACCACCTCCAAAAACTCGTGGTGTTTAGTCCACATATTTTGGAATCGGAAGGAAGATGGGTGTTTAATACGAGAGGAGGAGAATTCACAAAGTAGAGCATGATGGTCTGAAGTGTGTCTAGGAATGTGCCTAACAACACAATTATTGAATTTATTATACCATTCCGAAGCGAAAAAAATACGATCCAACCTTTGCCAAATAGAATTACTATACCAAGTAAAAGGAGAACCCACATACCCTCCATCGGTGAGGTCGCATTCAAGGATAGCATCCCTAAATTCTTCCATCTCGGACGGGATAGGTGGGTTTTCCCCTCTTTTTTCACAAGGATGGAGGACGATATTGAAATCACCGCCCACCATCCACGGAGTGTGGACTTGACTAACTGAAATTAAATCCTCCCACAAATCCCGCCTCTCAACTTTCGTGTTCTTACCATACACAACTGAAAACAAGAAAGGGTCTGGGGAAGAATTATGCAGTACAGTCGTATGGAGCATTTGGTCGCTGTTCTTAATTACAGAAATATTAGTGTTGATATCCGAAAAAATCCAAATATGATTATTCCGATTAGCAACAACTTTATCAAAGCCAAATAATCTACAGAAATACGAAGCATTTAGATCAACTTTTGGCTCAATAAGTGCCAAAATATTAAGTCGATAATCTTTTTTGAATCGTTTAACAATTTTTTGGGCAGACTCGTTCCCAAGACCTCTAACATTCCAGATAATAGAATTAACCATTCTTACGGGTTCGACGGGTGGATACTTGGGATTTGTTAGTGTCATTGCTCGTTGACTTAGATTTTTTAGATTTATTAGTCGGTTTAGGTTCTTCCGGTTCTATCTCTACTCTAACCGGAAGTGCAAGCACAAGTTTATTTATAGTTTCCGTTTGATTAGATTCATTCCCTTCCGACAAGGATTGTTCAAACATATCCTCCTTAGAGTCGAAAGAAGGTTCCGAGGTGCCCTCGTCAACATCGTCCTTAAACTCCCCAGGTTCAGATTCCTCATCCGAGGATAAATGATTCTGAATCAAGGGGAATTTTTGGGGATCTTGAGTGATGCCCCTACTGGTCCCAAAAACCTGTGCGGGTTGGGTTCCCGAACTATTAGATGATTCATCACATACATTATCCATCACATCATC
This sequence comes from Orobanche coerulescens, assembly GCA_033398695.1. Lineage (NCBI taxonomy): Eukaryota > Viridiplantae > Streptophyta > Magnoliopsida > Lamiales > Orobanchaceae > Orobanche > Orobanche coerulescens. Next base: position 155,297,152 of record CM065813.1, on the reverse strand, counting down.
ACGCATATTATCAAGTAAAATGAGGGGAGGGACATTCAAAGGTGATTGGGTCAGAGAAGTACCTGTCCCAGTAGATTGATCCAGCTTAAGGGCCGAAGGAGAATTAGGCCGAGCAGCAGGAGCCTCCAATTGAGAGTCATTCAAAGAATCATCACAAATATCCAAAATGACTGGAGGGGAGGCTAGGGTGGGATTAACAGAACATTCACCAGTCATTTTGGAGGGGAGGGAATCAACCACGATAACATCCACTCCTATAGGTGGGGAGGGTTTATTACAATCAATATTTATTTTTTGGGGAGGAGATAAAACATGAACATTAATGTTTTGATTATCTACTATCTCCTTATTTTTGGCTTTCAATTCCTCCTCAATCTGTAACAACTCGAACATATTGCTTGTCTCAATGCCTTTGTCAGCAGCATTGAAACCCTGTTCGGCCATAGGATCTATTTCTTTCGATCTGTCCGACGCGTCACGACCTTCCGCTTCACCTGACAATTTATTAACTACATTTTGGGGGAGGGACAAGTTATTAATAAATGGTCCCCTGACCTCCTGCTCCTCCAAGTTTTGGAGCGCTTTGAAAGCATTTTTCTTTTTGATTGGCTGCCACGCTTGTTGAATTTTAGAGGGCCCTGTAACATTCTCCAAGCACAAATTAAGACTAAGCTTTTCTTTTGCCACAATAGGAACCGGTTCTTTCAATATAATAGATTTAGCATTATCAGTATTAATAGTAGCTGTTTGACGCGATTGATTGAATTTAGGGAACTCTTTTGGTTTCAGTGATGGATTTTTAAAATAACACATATCTATATCATGCCCGATATGATGACAATGCGAACAATATTTTGGGAGTTTTTCGTACTCAACCGAATGGATTGACGAAACTCCATCGCATTTTATAGCAATCTGTTCGGGAAGGTTATTTTGCAAATTAACTTCAACACACACCCGAGCATAATTCAATCTAGTCCGATTAAGAGTTTGTTGATCCGGTTTAAGAAAATTTCCAATTAACTCCGACACAGTTTGTAAAGCACGCAAATCAAACCATTGAATTGGTAAAGCCAAGATTTTAACCCACACAGGGACAATATCCGGTTCATGTTTGAAGTTAAAAAATGGCGACCATTTAAATAATCTCATCGGAAAACCCAGCACATGCGATTCACGACTAAGCCAAAGTTTAGTGTAGGCAGCTTCACTCCCTAACGAAATAAGTACATGTTTAGCGTTTAGAAACTGAACCTTACACACACCAAATCCAGAATTTTTCAAATGATTAGCTATCGATTCGTTCGGGGGTTTGCCAAATGAAAATTTTCCTATCAACGCAAATTTATACACAACAGATACCTCGTCACATTCAAGTTTAGTAAACACCGCCGTCGGAATCTCCGCCGACGAATCAATAGACCCCAAACGGGATCCGGATGCAGAATTCTTAGCAACAATAGAAGCAAAAGAATGAATCTTACTGACGGGATTAACCGGAGCACCATCAGGAGTACCGACAACAGGCCTTTTGGGAGGAAAAACAACATCATCAGAGGATTTTTTACCGATCACAAACTCACCTTCCTCCAGATCAGCAGCAACGGGCGTTACGGCCGGCGGGAGATATTTGAGAACACTATCGGCGATCACCACCGCCTGCTCCCGCAGGTCTCCGGCCAAAAAAGGTTTAGGAGGCGGATCCCCGCCTAACAAATCCGAGCTCGCCAGCCGGACGACCGAGCCACCAGGAAGAGAATCAACAGCCGATTTGGAGAAACCACCCGACGGATTAGGACCCCCAACCATCACCGAAGGAGGACAAACCGAGGGAACACGAGCAACCGGAGGGGCTTCAACACCAGGAGCAACCGCCGCGGGAGGAGAGACCGCCGCGGAAGGAAAAACCGGCTCCGAGGGGACCGGAACACCCGCGACCGCCGGGGAAGGTGCGACCCGAACCAGACGAGGGAGCTCATCGGAGGGGAGAAAGTCATCGCCCAGAGAAATCATTTGGGAGGAATCATTGTTTAGAGAAGATCCGGTCACACTTGGGTAGGCCTCGTTATTTTGAGGAAGGAGAGGCTGGACCGAATCCTTTGCTCCTCTTCAAGTTTTCTGTGAGAGAGTGTTGACTTGATTGTGGGGTAACACCTCACATGTGATATTACCATCAGCACCGCTTTTTGTGTTAAAGAATTCAACAGTATTTTTTTGACCGTTTGTCATGTGAATCGGACTGGAAATCTGGGGAATATCCCCATGTGCAATGTTTTTTGGCGTAACTTTATCCCCGTAATTAGTGGAGTTCACGGGATGAATAATTTTTAAAGAATCACATGACCGAGATCTGTTTTTGGGGGAGGGGGAGAGTTGACGGTCGGGAAAAGCCGCCCCAGATTTAATATTTTTGTCTGCCATAATGCAGGGATATTTAATGCGGGACCGCCGCACGAAGCGGCGGAAATGAAAAAATTCGAGACGTTATCAGTTGAATGTCTCCCGGAAAACTCAAAAAATGAAGAAGAGTGTATGAATATTGTAGAGAGAAGGAGGAGAAAAATTCTAGAGAGATAGAGAGCATTCAGAAAAAAGACCCATTTTTTTTTTTTTTTTTTTAAAAACAAACGCGAGCTTTATTCAACGAAACAGAGATGTGGGTGGACGAGTCCCACTACACGCCCAAAAAGTTTGAGGGAGGACGAGCCCCTCTACACGCCCCCTGAAGAAGGAAGGTAAAGCCTACTTATTTCTTACATAAGGAAAAGCACTTTTGTCGAGTCTGATTAGGCCTCTAATCTTTCCGGACAGCTCCGAAGGATTGTAGAGATGAAAATTTCTGGACCTATAGCCTTCATTGGCCAAAAAATCTGCAATGGCATTCCCTTCCCGATAAATGTGAGAGAAAGATACTTCCATAGAGTGACACAGATTGAGAATTTTCTGACGGATGCTTTGGACTTGCCAGTTACCAATGTTGGACGAGGTGACGAGAGATAAGGCAAAAGCGGAATCTATCTCCACCCAAACCTTAGTAATGCTCCTATCATGACACAGATCGAGAGCTCTCCAAATTGCAAAAAGCTCAGCAAAATTATTAGTTTGGTTGCCGATGAATTCATGGAAAGCAAAGAGTGGGTCGCCTTCATGGTTCCTAGCAATCCCTCCTACGGCCGATTCTCCTGGATTTCCATTGGACGCGCCGTCCGTGTTGATTTTGGTAATTCCGCAATTCGGTTTAATCCATTTCACTATGGTAGTTTTTCTATGTTTTTTGTTGTTACAGTGACAAGCAAAATGATTATTGAAATTGCAGGGGCATATAAAGACACCCAGAATGTCCGTAAGTGCTGGAATGCGAAGCCAAGACCGCGGTTTAAGGCTCCTATGACATTTGATCATAAAAAGAAAATCCCAAATGCGATCACATACGCGCTGAGCCGTGAAAGGAATCCTTTTGACCCGCATGTCGTTCCTAGAACACCAAATAAACCACAAAATAAGAACGGGGATGATATGAAAAATGTGGACGTCTCCCGACGCCTTATTAAACCAACTAGCAAGGACCAAGATAACAGATCTGGTTTCCAAAAAAGGAACCCCCACTAACGAACAAAAATTGGTCCAAACCGCCGAGGCAACCGGCCCCGTGATAAAAAGGTGAGGAAGGTCCTCCTCACCACCACAACAAAAACAAGTAATATCAGCGGATATACCCCTCGACCTAAGGCCATCCGGAGTGGGAATCCATTTTTTTAAGAGCCTAACCATAAAAAACGACATAGTTGGGGTAATAATCGGGTTCCAACAATATTTGAGAATAAAGTGAGTATCTTGACGTTGCCGAACCGCCTCCCACGCGCTTTTAAAAGAGAAACAACCATGGGGGGTTAATTTCCAGACAGCTTTGCGGGCCATCGGGGCAGCCTCCCCATGGGTGGGGAAAGTCAAAACATAATCAACTAGGTCCGAAGGGATCGCGGTGAGGAGTTTTGACCTATCCCATCCGTTGGAGGACCAAAAATGGTTGATATTGGCATTCGAGCGGGGGTTAGAGGCCCATTGAGAAAGCGGGCTGAAATCACACCAATGGTCGTGCCAAAATGAAATGTCCCCGTCCCCAATATTCCAAAATATAAAATTATCCGCGAGAGACCGAATTATGCAAAGATTTTTCCAAGTAGGCGAATCGTAAGGGTTGGATTTAACCACCATAGGGTGAAGCCGCGTACAGTATTTATTTTTCATGAATTGGGACCAAATATTATTAGAGGTACGGAACCGCCACCAAAGTTTAATTTCAGCCGCTTTAATGATGTTACTCAAACTCCTACATCCTAGACCACCTTCCTCCTTGGGGTAGCAAAGCCTAAGCCAAGCTGCCCAATGGAGTCTTTTTCTATTGTCGTTAGTACCCCATAGAAATTTGTTGAAAAGCCTTTCGAAAAAAATGATGACATTCTTGGGGGGTTTAAGCACTTGGAGACAATAGAACGGAATCGAGCTCAAGGTAGTTTTGATAAGCTCAAGCCTTCCACCCGAGGTTAGTAAGAGATGGTTCCACGACTGGTATTTGGAACACGTTTTGGAAATAAGATCACCGTACATTTCAAAAGTTTGGTTACCTTTCCACAAAGGGACTCCCAAATAATTAAATGGGAGATTCGTTTGAGAAAATCCAGTCGTTTGTTTCACCATACGAACCAACGGGTTGTTAGGCTTGGAAAAAATAAAGGAACTTTTGGAATTGTTGATTTTTTGACCAGAGCTCGATGTGTAGTGGTCCAGACAATCGATGAGAGTGAGGAGGTTATTGTAGGAAGCATTAGCAAAGATTAACACATCATCGGCATACGCCAAATGTGAAATTCTAGCGTTCTTCCTGATTTTAAAAAACATATCGGGGTGGGCGTGAAAAGTATTATCCAGCAATCTAGATAAATAGTCCGAAGCAATCACAAAGAGAAGGGGGGATAAAGGGTCACCTTGCCTGATACCCCTCTCAGATTTAAAAAATCCAGCGGGGTTTCCATTAATAAGAATCGAGAACCAACAATTTGAAATGCATCGAGAGATCATGTCAATCCACCCCTCCGAGAACCCAAAGGCTTTTAAAATATTAAACAAAAAATTCCAATTGAGTCTATCGTAAGCCTTTTCCATATCCAATTTAATCAGCATATTAGAATCGGATCTAGAAATCTCGTGACAAATTTCTTGGGCCGTTAAGATATTATCCGTTATAAGCCGGCCCTTGACAAACCCAGATTGGGCTGGGCTAAGAATTCTAGGGAGAAAACGACCCAGCCTATTACTAAGGATTTTGGCAATAATTTTAAAAGTAGTATTACAAAGGCTTATGAGCCTAAAATCTTTCCAAGCAAGGGGTGGGGAACATTTGGGGATAAGGGATATAGTAGTACAAGAGAAGGATTTCGGCATGGGGTTTCCAGAGAAAAAGTCCCACACGGCCTCACAAACATCCTGTGCAATAATATCCCAACATTTGTGAAAAAATAAAGCATTAAAACCGTCCGGGCCAGCCACGCTGCCCGGATCAATACTAAAGACAGCAAGTTTAATTTCATCCACATCAGGTAAGGCACAAAGAATGGCATTGTCATCCGAATTAATTAAGCAAGGGATAATGTCCGATCTAATATTAGTGGGAGTAGAGTCACAAGACTTAAACACATTAGAGAAATAATTCACAGCCGAATTCTGAATATCAACGGGGTCGGTAAGTTGGACATTGTCCATGATTTGGAAAATCCGACTTTTGCTTCTTTTGGCTTTGATTAAATCGTGAAAAAATTTAGTGTTCCGCTCCCCTTCAATACACCATTTTAAATTAGTTTTCTGTTTCCAAAATTCTTCTTCCATAGCCATTTTCAGATTTAAGGTGGCTCTAGATTTATTTAAAATAATCAGGTTATCATCCGACGGATTGTTGTCAAAATTGCGCTCGGCATTCGAAACAATCTCCCTCGCTTCGAAAACTTTAGAGAAAATGTCACCAAAGTGGGTTTTATTCCAATCTTTCAAAGTAAGTTTGATTCTCGTCAATTTATTAATGAGTTTGAACATCCCCAAAGAGTGAACCGGGATCTCCCAAGAGTCCCTAACCATTTGAAAAAAATCTTTATGTTTAGCCCACATGTTTTGAAACGAAACGAGGGCTTAGGCTTAAAGTTGTTGTTACCAAAACAACAGAGAATCGCCGAATGATCCGAGTGAAGACGAGATAGATGTTTCACACTTGAATCCGGAAAAGTATCAAACCAAGCCGGAGAGTGTAAAATTCTATCAAGTCTTTGCCAAATTAAATTTCTATACCACGTAAAGGCAGGCCCAAAGTATCCGAAATCCACCAGGTTACAATCAAAAAGAGCGTCTTGAAAATCTTCCATCTCCGAGGGGATGGGGGGGTGCACCACCTTTTTTTTTCAAAGGGGTGTAAAATGATATTAAAATCGCCTCCGACCATCCAAGGTCCCTGATTATTGCTAACCTCAAGAAGGTCATCCCAAAGAGCCCTCCTTTCGACCCTAGTATTTTTCCCATACACAATGGTTAAATAATAGGGGACAGGAGCGGCCTTTGAAGTAACTTTCATGTGGAGCAAGTGATCAGAGTTTTTTAAAATTTGGAACGAGTGGTGGCAGTCAAAGAAAACCCAAATATGGTTACTTTGGTTAGCCATGGCTTTATCAAAATTTAAATATCTACAAAAGTAGGATGAATCAAGTGAAATTTTTGGTTCAATTAAGGCCAAAATATTCACTTGATGATCCCTACTAAGGTTTTTAACATTACGTTTGGCATCTTTCTTACCCATCCCCCTAACATTCCAGATGAGGGTGTTAATCATTAGAAATAGTAGGGGGTTTTTGGATTCTAGCGCTTCTTCTCCTGCGATCCGTGTTGTTGACATCATTCGGGTCATTGGATGGACCAACGAGGCCCTGGGCCTCCCTTTCCAATTGTCTCCCATATTCAATATCACGTAACCGTTGTTCATCCCTTTCACTCCGGGGGGGTTTCTGGGGTAGAGCTAGCACCACTTGCCCTGCAACACGATCAGAGTCAATATCAGGGCCAACGTCAGGGATGCCCAATTCAGACTCAGCGTTGCCACAAGAATCAGATGAAGCAGAGTAAGTGTCCCGAGAGAAGTCACTATTCTCTACTTCGTTAGGTTTCTTGTGAGCACACTCAGAAATATCCTTGGGCACTCCTTCCGTCTTGGGGAGGGGATTACCGACATGTTTAGGGGGGAGTCCCCTACTGAGCCAAGTCTGAAGTTCAGGGGAGAGTAAGTCTCTCCCAGGCATGTCTGGCTTGTCAGCCAGGGGATGAGTCAAAGAAACGTCCTGCAAACCATGTTCATCAGTAGGTTCAACCGAATCTAGCACAATAATTTCATCATTCTCAACATGATTCAGAACATGAAATGGGTTATTATATAGAGCATCCTTGACCGGACAGGCCTCTTCCTGCACACCACGAGATAAAGTAGTTGTGTGCAAGTCAAGGTCAATATTATCATTCTCTTTATGTTGAAATATTTGTTCTTCCTGTTCAATCAACAGTGGGGTTTTTTCAGTCTTTTTTTTATTTTTGGCAGCCTGATTGTCATGAGAAAGCTTTTCAGCAAGGCGTTTATTTTTTTCAGCAAAGTTCGGCCTGAGTTTATGGTTCTTAATATAACAGTCCATTTCCGCGTGGCCAATATGATTACAAAAATGACAGTATTTTGGTAGCCGTTCAAATTGAACATTTATAGCAACAGATTTCCCATTACAGGATATTTCGAATTTCTCAACCGGGGGAGTTTCCAGATTTATTTCAACACAAAAACGAGCGTAGTTTAGACGAGATTTTGAAAGAGTAGCCTCGTCAGCCATGACAAATTCACCAAAAACACTGGCAATTGTTTTTAAACTCCGGACATCAAACCATTGAATAGGGAGAGCAAATGCTTTAAGCCAAACCGGAACAACCGGTGGTTCATTTTTAAAATCGAAATCTGGTGTCCATTTCAACACCCTCATCGGGAGTCCGGCTATCGGTATTTCACGTTGAATACGTAGTTTAGCAAATTGTTCCTCATTAAAACATGTAATTAAAACATGGCGGAGGTTAAGATACTGAACTTTACACGGTTTATAACCGAGATTATGAAGGGTAGTTCGGATTACCTCATTAGCTGGTTTACCATAAGAGAACTTACCGACCACCGACAAACGGAAAGCTTCTGATGCTTTATCGCACTCCGGCTTCGAAAAAACCACTGTAGGGACCGCACCAGACTGATCCACCGAGCCAAAAGCCCCCTGCAGGTGCTCCGCGCCGCCAGAAATAGCGGCCGCATAAGATTTAGCCGCCGGAATGATGGGAGGAATAAAAACACCTTCAGAGAGAGGCCGGCTTTCAGTATTTTTAGGCTGGGAAACCGAAGCAAAAATGCCCATGGGTTGGGATTTCGGGTTCAAAGTAAGATCCGGGCCACCACACACAGGAGGCATGGCTTCTTCAAGATCTTGCGCTGCTTCTTCCGAACCGGCCGCAGCCACAAAGTCGATGGTTGCAGGAGACGGGAAGTCATCGAGGGAGACCGGATTGCCTCCAATATTAAGTTCCGAACGGTCAGAAACCGCCGGATTTGGGATAGGGACGGTCGCCTGTCCTCCGTCATCGAGGGAGACCGGATTGTCTCCAATAATAAATTCCGAACGGTTAGAATCCGCCGGATTTGGGATAAGGACGGTCGCCTGACCTCCGTCCGAAGGGGAAACCGTGTGGTTTGCGGGGTTAATTATCTGGGTTCCTTTTGATGAAGACGGGAGAAGAGGGTTGGAGGCAAGTGTTAGGTTAGAAAAATCAGGGTGAAAAGTAGGTGAAGAAGGGAGAGAGGAATTCACGGGAGTTGAGTGATTCACGGTAGAAGAAAGAATATTAAAAGCACCGATTGATTTAGGGGGGAGGGAAAGTTGACGGGCGGGGGAATTGATACCAATATCACGTGGGTTAGGAGGAAAAGCGGGGTCACATGTTGGGAATCTAGATCTGTTGTTGGGGGAGGGAGAGAGTTGACGGTCGGGGAAGGGAGGCCCCCCAGATTCATTATTTTTATCTGCCATCGGGCAGAATATTAATTGATGGACCGCCGCTCAAGGCGGCGGAAATACGAAAAATTTGAACGTTATCAGATGAATGCCGATCGGAAAACTCAAAAATGCAAGGAAGGTGTATGAAGATTGTAGAGAGAAGGAGGATAAAAATTCTAGTGAATTAGTTCATACTTTTTTTTTTTTTTTTTTTTTTTTTAAAAAAAAAAAACGAAGTTTATAAATCAGATCAGAAATGTGGGGGGACGAGGCCCACTACACGCCCGAAGAGATCGAGGGAGGACGAGCCCCTCTACACGCCCAAACTTAAAACATAAGCAAATTCACGAACCGGCCCAAACAAAGAAAGGCCACAATCAAATCTTTTTACTCCTAATATAGGGAAAGCTCATTTTATCAAGCCTAATCAGCCCCACAATTTTGCCTTTAAGATCACGGCCATCCGAATGAAAAAATCCCGACGATGGCATCCTTGATTAGCCAAGATGTCGGCAACACCATTAGCTTCTCTATAAATGTGGGAGATGCGAATATTGGCCTTGGTGAAATTTCAATTTTCACAATCAAACTCAAGTTTCCAATGGCAATTGGCATTGTCAAGAATGAGACGAACGAGAACTTTAGAATCCGTTTCCACCCAAATGTTGTCCCAATTTTTATCCAAACAAAGGTCGATTCCCTCCATATCGCATAAAGTTCCGCATAAGTGTTAGTTTGGTCCCTAAAAATTCCGAGAAATAAAGCAACGGGACCCTAAATGGTTACGAATAATGCCACCCGACCCCGCACAACCCGGATTACCCTTGGCCGCACCATCCGTATTAAGTTTAACCCACCCCAAACACGGTTTAGCCCATCTAACCGCAAAAAATGTAATGATTTGTTTGGGGGCCTTCACTCCAAGACGAATCGCATAGTTGGCGGCCCCTTCCGTAAGGATCCATTGATTTTTCTGTATTTTAAGAGCCTGAGATAGTTCCAAATCCGACCGCACACCCTCTCGGCCGTGAATGGTATGGCTTTCATCCTTTTGTCATTCCTACAACACCACAAAACCAAGCAATAAGGATTGGGATGATGTGGAAAATATGAATTTTACCTCTCGAATTGTTGAACCACGGAGCCAAGGCCATGGCAATATTGTTGGTGTTCGGCCTCTTGAAACCGGCAATATTGTGGAACACATCCCAAACTTTTGTTGCAACGGGCCCACTAAGTAGAAGATGAGATAGTGTTTCCTCGGGACAACAAAAACAAGGGATATCAATGATCATCCCTCTCCGAGCAAGACACTCCGACGTCGGAATCCGGCCATTAAAAACACGAACCATAAAAAGGAAATGGTAGGGGTAATCAAAGGATTCCAACATTTCTTAAGAAAATAATGTTCATTTTTACATTGTCTAGTGCTTTCCAGGCACTTTTAAAAGAGAAATTACCATTTGAAGAGAGTTTCGGATGGTTTAATAAAGTTATAACAAGTTGGGAAAGCGCTAATGTAATCACACAAATGGCTAGGAAGAACCGATAAAAGTTTCTCCCTATCCCAATTCGAACCATCCCAAAAAGAGGCAAGACACAATTTTGATTTAGTCGGGAAAGTAGTGGAGAGTGGGCTAAACTCACACCATCTATCATGCCAAAAAGATACATTACCATCCCCACTACTCCACCAAATATTATCATCCGCATTGGTTCGTATTGAACAAAGTCTTTTCCAAATAGAAGAATCATACGGATTACTTTTAACAATCATCGGGTGGAGTCTTTTACAATACTTGGCATTAATAAAATTCGACCAAATATTTTTAGTAGTGCGGAACCACCACCACATTTTCGATTCACCGCGAATGGTGTCATTAAGATCCCGACCCAATGCCACCTTCATTAGTGGGAAAGCACAATTTATTCCAAGAAGCCCAATGAATTTTATGCCTATGCTCATTAGATCCCCACAACAATTTGTTAAAAAGTCTCTCAATAAACAATATAACATTACCAGTGGTTTTATCACTTGTAAACAATAAAAGATGATCGAGTTCAAAACCGATTTGATCACCAATTCGCCCTAAAGAAAGGAGGTGGTGATTCCACATAGCAATTTTATTTTGGATTTTAAGGATCACGTTGTGGAACATTGCAAAAGTCGGGTTACCTTTCCAAAGGGAACCCGAGATATTGGATAGGTAAGCAAGAAGATTCAAAACCCGTAATCGCCTTAACCAAAAGTGTCTTCTACACCCGGGCTATGTATCACAAAAAGACTTTTGGACTTATTAATTTTCGACCCGAAGTCCCTTCGTAATGATAAAGACAGTGGTTAAGAATTTGAAGATTAGTCTTGTTGGCTTTAATAAAAAGTAACATATCATCCGCATAAGCGAATGAGTAATCGGATATTTTTCCGAATAATAAAAACATACTCGGATTTTTAGAAAATGTGTCCTCAATGAGTCTAGAAAAATAATCGGCAAAAGGACAAATAAAAGAGGAGAGATCGGGTCCCCTTGGCGGAGGCCACTACCACTTTTGAAATAACCCACCTGGGAGCCATTAATAATAATAGAAAACCAAGGTGAGCAAACACATTGTTTAATTAGTGATATAGCACAAGGCGAGAAACCAAATAGCTCCAAAATTTTAAACAAAAACTCCCAATTCACCCTATCGTAGGCTTTCTCCATATATAATTTATTAATTGTGTTCGATTTAGGCGGGATATATCATGAGTCACCTCCAATGCCGTAAGAATGTTGTCCGTAATGAGGCGATCTTTGATAAAAGCCGATTGAGAGGGGCTAATGATGCGAGGAAGAAGCCCACATAGCCTTTTGCTCAAAAGTTTAGAAAGAATCTTGTAAGAAGTATTGCAAAGGCTAATGGGCCTAAAATCTTTCCAAGAATTAGGGGACGGAATTTTAGGAATTAAAGAAAGCGTCGTAGAAGAATACGCTTGAGATAATTCCGCCCCTTTAAAGAAATCAGTCACCGCATCAAGAACATCAAATTGAATGATATCCCAACACACTTGAAAGAATTTAGCATTAAAACCGTCTGGCCCGGCAACACTCCCACTATCCATATCAAAAATCACACCTCTAACCTCTTCCAATGAAGGAATACCACAAATCATATTATTATCCACGAGATCAATTTTTTTTTGGAATGATGTCAAGCCTCACATTCTCCCACTCGGTGTTCTCATTGGTAAAGCAGTTATCAAAATAATGGACCGCCGAGTTGGCAATATCCGTAGGGTCCGAGAGATTAGTACCATTATCAACAATATTATGGATGAAATTCATTTTTCTTTTCTTATTAACAAGATCATGAAAAAATTTGCTATTTCTCTCCCCTTCCAAAATCCACTTCGTTTGCGTTTTTTGTTTCCAAAACATTTCTTCAAGAGAAAGTGTCCAGATTAGATTCTCATTCATTTTACGAAGATATTCCTTATTGACATCAGAAGGATCATTGTCAAAATTGTACTCCGCTTCGGCCGCACGGTTTTGAGCCTCGGCCACTTTAACAAAAACATTCCCAAACACACTCCTATTCCATTCTTTAAGAGCAAGTTTAAGACGGGAAAGTTTTTTAGAAAGTTTGGAAAGACCCGTATATGGAATCGGAATGGACCAAGAATCTCTAACCACCTCCAAAAAATCGTGGTGTTTAGTCCACATATTTTGGAATCGGAAGGAAGATGGGTGTTTAATACGAGAGGAGGAGAATTCACAAAGTAGAGCATGATGGTCCGAAGTGTGTCTAGGAATGTGCCTAACAACACAGTTATTGAATTTATTATACCATTCCGAAGAGAAAAAAATACGATCCAACCTTTGCCAAATAGAATTACTATACCAAGTGAAAGGAGAACCCACATACCCTCCATCGGTGAGGTCGCATTCAAGGATAGCATCCCTAAATTCTTCCATCTCGGACGGGATAGGTGGGTTTTCCCCTCTTTTTTCACAAGGATGGAGGACGATATTGAAATCACCGCCAACCATCCACGGAGTGTGGACTTGACTAATCAAATTAAATCCTCCCATAAATCCCGCCTCTCGATTTTCGTGTTCTTACCATACACAACAGAAAACAAGAAAGGGTCTGGGAAGAATTATGCAAGACTCAGCCGTATGGAGCATTTGGTCGGTGTTCTTAATTACGAAATATTAGTGTTGATATCCGAAAATCCAAATATGATTATTCCGATTAGCAACAACTTTATCAAAACCAAATAATCTACTGTATACGAAGCATTTAAATCAACTTTCGGCTCGATAAGTGCCAAAATATTAAGTCGATAATCTTTTTTTGAATAGTTTAACAATTTTTTGAGCGGACTCGTTCCCAATACCTCTAACATTCCATATAATAGAATTAACCATTATTACGGGTTCGACGGGTGGATACTTGGAATTTGTTAGTGCTATTGCTCGTTGCCTTAGATTTTTTAGATTTATTAGTCGGTTTAGGTTCTTAGGTTCTATATCTACTCTAACCGGAAGTGCAAGCACAAGTTTATTTATAGTTTCCGTTTGATTAGATTCGTTCCCTTCCGACAAGGATTGTTCAAACATATCCTCCTTAGAGTCGAAGGAAGGTTCCGAGGTGACCTCGTCAACATCGTCCTTAAACTCCCCAGGCTCAGATTCGTCATCCGAGGATAAATGATTCTGAATCAAGGGGAGTTTTTGGGGATCTTGAGTGATACCCCTACTGGTCCCAATAACCTGTGCGGGTTGGGTTCCCGAACTATTAGATGACTCATCACATACATTATCCATCACATCATCACGCATATTATCACGTAAAATTTGGGGAGGGACATTCAAAGGTGATTGGTTAAGAGAAATACCTGTCCCAGTAGATTGATCCAGCTTAAGGGCCGAAGGAGAATTAGGCCGAGCAGCAGGAGCCTCCAATTGAGAATCATTCAACGAATCATCACAAATATCCAAAATGACTGGAGGGGAGTCTGGGGTGGGATTAACAGAACATTCACCAGTCATTTTGGAGGGGAGGGAATCAACCACGATAACATCCACTCCTATAGGCGGGGAGGGTTTATTACAATCAATATTTATTTTTTGGGGAGGAGATAACACATGAACATTAATGTTTTGATTATCTACTATCTCCTTATTTTTGGCTTTCAATTCCTCCTCAATTTTTAACAACTCGAACATATTGCTTGTCTCAATGTGAGACCTCTTGCCTTTGTCAGCAGCATTGAAACCTTGTTCGGCCACAGGATCTATTTCATTCGATCTGTCCGACGCGTCACGACCTTCCGCTTCACCTGCCAATTTATTAACTACATTTTGGGGGAGGGACAAGTTATTAATAAATGGTCCCCTGACCTCCTGCTCCTCCAAGTTTTGGAGCGCTTTGAAAGCATTTTTCTTTTTGATTGGCTGCCACGCTTGTTGAATTTTAGAGGGCCCTGTAACATTCTCCAAGCACAAATTAGCAGCACTAACTGTTTCTTTTGCAACAATAGGAACCGGTTCTTTCAATATAATAGATTTAGCATTATCAGTATTAATAGTAGCTGTTTGACGCGATTGATTGAATTTAGGGAACTCTTTTGGTTTTAGTGATGGATTTTTAAAATAACACATATCTATATCGTGCCCGATATGATGACAATGCGAACAATATTTTGGGAGTTTTTCGTACTCCACCGAATGGATTGACGAAACTCCATCGCATTTTATAGCAATCTGGTCGGGAAGGTTATTTTGCAAATTAACTTCAACACACACCCGAGCATAATTCAATCTAGTCCGATTAATAGTTTGTGGATCCGGTTTAAGAAAATTTCCAACTAACTCCGACACAGTTTGTAAAGCACGTACATCAAACCATTGAATTGGTAAAGCCAAGATTTTAACCCAAACAGGGACAATAGCCGGTTCATGTTTGAAGTTAAAAAATGGCGACCATTTAAATAATCTCATCGGAAAAACCCAACACATGCGATTCACGACTAAGCCAAAGTTTAGTGTAGGCACCTTCACTCCCTAACGAAATAAGTACATGTTTAGCGTTTAGAAACTGAACCTTACACACACCAAATCCAGAATTTTTCAAATGATTAGCTATCGATTCGTTCGGGGGTTTGCCAAATGAAAATTTTCCTATCAACGCAAATTTATACACAACAGAAACCTCATCACATTCAAGTTTAGTAAACACCGCCGTCGGAATCTCCGCCGACGAATCAATAGACCCCAAACGAGATCCGGAAGCAGAATTATTAGCAACAACAGAAGCAAAAGAATGAATCTTACCGACGGGATTAAACGGAGCGCCATCAGGAGCACCGTTAGAGGTACCAGATGTGTTCTTCGTAACCACCGGGTTAACAAAATCAGCGTCCCGATGCTTAGCCCCAGCGGAGGGAACAGGAAGCATAGGCACGTGATATTTTAAGACACCGTCGGCGACGGCCGACGCAATAGAGTGGTCGCAAAAAACAGAAGATACATTTCCCGAACCCTCAAAAGGAACAGGAGAGGACTTACCCGGAGGAGAAGACCCGGCCGAACAACCAACCGGAACCGCACCCCCAGCAACCGGAGCCACGACCACTGCAGGAGCAGAGCTCCCAAAAATCTCTCCCTCCTCAAGCTGCTCCGGAGGCCCACCAACCAGCGCGGGATAGACGACTGCCCCGCGACCAGCACCGCCGCGGGAGGAAGAGGGGCCGGCCGACCCGACCGGACCGATCTGGAGAGCAGGATCAGATAAAACCCGATTTCCGGACGGCGCCATCATGATATTAGTCTGGGTGAGCGAGACTCCATTTCCGGCTGATTTGTCTGAGTCAGCACCGGGTAGAATACGGAGGGTAGGAGATGAATTTACCGTTTGTCCGCTGGATTTGTCCAGGGTTATATCTGCATCTTCCACAATGGGATTAGAGTATTTCGTCCCATTACCGAGGGATGAAGTATTATTTTTAAGATGTTCAGTGGATGGATCTTGAAAATTATGAGGAGGTGGGTTTTGTAATATCCGTATTTTTTCTTTCCCTTGTATTTTCGTTTTTGGTGTGTTTCTCGATTGTAGTGACCCTCGTGTACTTTTCAGCGTGTCCTTCCTGTCAAACTGTTGAATTGTATTCTCGTTATTGTTCATTGTTTCAACTTTCCTCATATGAATTCGACTTTGTTAGATCACCATTAATTTTTGGTGACTCCAAAAATTATAAATCTTTGCAATATTATAGAACATCGAGTTAGCTTTCCAATGGTTCAAGCGGTGAGTCAATCGGAGTCCGGACGAGAGAGTTATGGTCGTTTTAGTGGAAGACTGTCAGCTGTCGGGCACCGTCCAGGAGCCTTTCGGCCGATAGGGTGGGCCGATAGACTCTACTGCCGGCATTTCTGTATGGGTATCGGCCGATCACTTCCAGGATCCTTTCGGCCGATAGGGTGGGCCGATAGACTCTACTGCCGGCATTTCTGTATGGGTATCGGTTGGGCCTATCGGCCAGCCTATCGGCCGATAGGTTCTGCTGAGTTACATTATAAATGTGTCGTTTTGAGCGTGAACAGCTCATTTCTTCTTTTTTCTTCCACTGCATCGCGAGAGGGGATATAGAGGGGGAGAGTTCTTCATCCGGGGGTCGATTTTTCATCATTTCTTTTCGGTTGTGAGGCTCGGATAATCAATCTAACGCGAGTTCTACGGATCTTAGTTCTTGAATCTCCAAAGGTAATGTTCTAAAACCCTACTTTTTTGGATAATTGGGGATTTTGGGGTTTTGTCCGATTCTTTCCGTTTCGTTGATGGATTCATGATGAATATGATTATTCTTGTTGGTATTCTTAGTTTCCCTACGGATTCATGGTATATTTTCATGGTTTTGCGAAATCGAGAGGGTTTGGTTGTGGTCCGCCCTCGTTGTTATTTTTGTATGAATATACATGAATCGTAGGCGGGTTTCCGGGTGTATTCCATTTCCGTAATCGTTTAGAAGTGGTTGTGATTGTGCTATTCGAATCGTTAGGTTCATTCTCGTCGGTTCCTCGTGGTTGTGCTTGATCCTTCGTTTAGGAACCGCCGCTTTCCACCGGACCGTTCGTAGTCGTGTTTCATCTCTGTTTCTTCAAGAATGTCTCAAAGGCAAGTACTTTACATTTGTTTACATGTTCTAGTATTTGAATTATGGCTATACGTGGTTGTTGTGGGAGGATATGTGTATGTTCACCTAGGGACGGTCCGCGGGGCCTCTAGGGATACGTATTGCCGTGTGTGTGCGTATCACGAATCGTGGTTGACCACCCGGGGATGTCCGACGGCTCTGCGAGTACGGTGGCCGTGAGTCACGTACCAAGGTTAACTTTGAATTGTTTTGGTTGGAGGAAAATGTGTTTTGTGCTTGTGCATCGTAAATATTCCTAATATAAAATGTCTTCTAAAATGATTTTGGCGCATTATTCATCCGATTAGAATGTAGTTCAAATGGATTGTACTTGCACTAGCGATTGTCGCTAACCCCTTAAATGGGGAAATACTTTTGTATTTCAGGTATTGATCGTGGGGACAAGCGAGCACTCGAGCCGTATGAGGATGATGGGCAAGCATGATATTGTCCAAGAAATGATTTTCGGTGTCATGTCCGCTGTTATTGTTATTGATGTCGATTTTGGGATTTATGTATTATAAAAATTGGTTTAAGTACTCGAGTACTTCTTTTGTAAAATTGTTAATGTTGTGTTCCGTTTTGGGAAATGGATTGTTGGATCCTATTGGACGGATTGTAGTCTTTTATTTTGAGTCGTCATTTTATTGATGATTGTTGTCGTTGGCAAAGGTCTTGTTGGTATGTTAGCGGGTGGATTCCACGGTGTGGGGTCCACGGCTGTAATATGCCCCGAATGTCTTGGGGTGTTACGAATATGGCATCGGAGCTTAGGTTTATGGATACCTAGCTTCGGTTATTTGGGTCTAGTTAAGTGTCGTTTTGGGACAGTATCACCGCTATGCCATCATCTCGATGCGCGGTGCTCGTAAGTTTCTCTAACTTGACTCGTTTCCCGTTACGCTCTATTTCGTCTTAGTATCTTTTGCGTTTTGAGTTTGAATAGTACTTACCCGTTGCTCCTTGAATTCCTGCGGTAGAGGACGCGACGCCAGTCGCGACGCGGTAGGGGACGTGGCGCGGCCGGTGGGGCGGCCATGTCCGATCACTCGAACCGGTCGGCGATGCCCTCTTTGTCGAGCAGTGTTCCCCTAGTTCGGAGTCGGCGAGGACCCGATCTGCTAGCTCCGTAATGCTCATGAGAATGTTGGAGTGGCCAACATATTGCGGCAAGTAGCGAACCGCATGACGCTGCGACTCGAGCCGCTCAGTCGGCCATGCTAATGCCAACCCGGTTCCGCCTCTGGGTCCGGCAATGATAAGCTACTTCAGACGTGATTCGTATGCGTCCTCCGCGATTTGATGGTGCTTCCGACCCTTAGGTTGGGAGAGTTGGTTGTTTGAGATGGAGAAAGTGTTTGAGGTCGCTAATTGCCCAGGAGAGGAAAGTACCCATTGCTCAAGACTTCCTCGCCAAGGAGGCGGCGACGTGGTGGCAAGCGGTGAAACCGCGTGGCCGGCGACCACGTGGGCGAGTTCCGGATCGATGGAAGACGAATTGCATCAGTGGCCGGTGAAAGAGGAGGATCCGAGCCTTCTTTGAGGCTAAGCCCCAAGATGTACCTATATCTCAAGCCATCAAAGACTACAATCAACAATTACATTACGTGAGAAACCAAGTCCGCGATGAGCTCGATAAGATCCGCCACTTTGACATGCGGATGAAACCGAGAGTGCGCCACTACATGTCCGGCAGGGTGCACGACTTTGAAGGAATATCGAGAATAAAGCTATGGCTTATGAGATGTCGTTTTACTGCGGCAGAGACGGCAACCGAAGGAAAAGCAGAAAACCACCGTCGGTTTCGGGAGGCAAGTCAGAGGATATCCGAGGACTCGATGCTGGTTCGCGAGTCTTCGGGAGTCGATTGCCATCGGTTGGTCGAGGAAACGGTTCTAGATGCACTCCTGGGTTCCGTTCGTGGTCCTACGTGCTTCAACCGCGATCGTCCGGCCACATGATGAGTGAGTGTGATAGGCCTCCGATCCAGTGTCTTGCTTGTGGTCGTATGGGTCACCGTGCTAAGTTTTGTACGGATGCGGCTCGGGCTCCAGTTACTCGGATATCTGCTCCAGTGCAGGAGAGCCGAGTGTGAATCAGCACTGACAGTTCCTCGGCCCTTGCAGAGTTTTGGTAGAGGTCGAGGTCGTGGTCAGCCTTCTAGAGGGGAGCTTCTAGTGCGGGGTCATTCCGCCCGTGTGTATGAGATGAGACGAGCAGAGATCCGACGCGACGGTGGCCACAGTACCGTCCACATCCTTGATCATCCTGTTTCCGTATTGTTCGATTAAGTGCTACGCATTCTTTTATATCTATGGATTGTGTGCGTTGCTGCATGTTGATTGCCTTGTTACTTGTGAGCCTTTTGTTGTTAAACTTCCTAGTGGGGATAGCATCGTGGGGATCGTGAGGTTAGAGATTTTCCGGTGAGTATCGCGGGGAGGGTTTGGCCTTCTAATCGGTGCGGTAGATATTAGAGATGAGGATTTGATTCGGGTGAGGATTGGCCGGACCGTCATGGGGCGATCATGAATTATAGAACGAGGACTGCTTCGATGTTAGCCTCGATGGTACCGAGCATTCTTTTGTGGGGCGTAAGCGGGGTAGCGAGATTACCGATCAGCGCTTTGAGGCGGTGAGACTTCTTCGAGGAGGTTGCGGGTTATTGGTGTTACGCTTTGAGATCGGAAGAAGAGGGAGTCGAACTCTCGTCTATTCCGGTAGTATGTGAGTATCCGACGTTTTCGGATGAGTTGCGGGTTTGCCGCCGGCCGAGAGGTTGAGTTTACTGTCGATTTAGAGCCGGGTGCGGCACCTATCTCTAAGACGCCATACCGTATGGCGCTGCCGAGATGCTTGAGTTGAAGAAACAATGGGAGAGTTGCTAGACATGGGATATATTCGACCGAGCGCTTCGCCTTGGGGCGCACCGGTCCTATTCGTAAAGAAGAAGGATGGGTCACTTCGTTTGTGTATCGACTACCGAGAGTTGAACAAAGTGACCATCAAAAACAAGTATCCGCTCCCGAGGATTGATGACTTGTTTGATCGATTGCGAGGGCAACCGTGTTTTCGAAGATTGATTTGAGATCGGGGTATTATCACTCCGAGTGAAGGATACCGATATTCAAGACGGCCTTTCGGACGAGATACGGTCACTACGAGTTTGTGGTTATGCCTTTTGGGCTAACTAACGCACCCGGCCGTGTTCATGCGGCTTATGAACAAAGTCTTTATCGAGTACCTCGATAAGTGTGTAGTCGCTTTTATCGACGACATCCCGATTTACTCGAGGAGCGAGGAGGAGCATGCCCGTCATTTACATATTGTGTTAGACATTTTGAGAACTCGGCATCTTTGCTAAGTTCTCGAAATGTGAATTTTGGCTACGGAGGTGATGTTTCTCGGTCATGTGATCTCGGCCGAGGTGTTCGTGTGGACCCACATAAGGTAGAGCGGTGTTAAATTGGGCGCCGCCCAAGAACGTGAAAGAGGTCCGCAGCTTCGGGATTAGCCGGGTATTACGTAGATTCGTCGAGGGGTTCTCTAAGCTCGCTCGACCGTGACTCGATTATTCTGAGAAGTCGGAGAAGTTTGTGTGGACCGATGAGAGGCGTAATAGTTTTGAGGAGTTGAAGAAGCGGTTGACGACCGCTCCGTGTTAACTTTACCGAGTGGTAATGATGGTTACTCCGTTTATAGTGATGCTTGGGCCAAGGGCTCGGATGCGTACTTATGCAAAGACGGAGGACGATTGCCTATGCTTCCGTCGGTTGAAACCGTATGAATTGAATTACCCTACGCACGATCTTGAGTTGGCCGCGATTGTGTTTGCGTTGAAAATCAAGGCGTCATTACTTGTATGGCTCGTCGTGTCGATTTTCACCGACCACAAGAGCTCAAGTACATCTTCACGCGAAGGAGCTTAATATGAGACAGAGGAGATGGTTGGGCTGATTAAGGATTACGATCTTGAGATCCTTTATCATCCGGCAAGGCTAATGTGGTGGCGGATGCCTTGAGCCGGAAATCGCATCGCTTGGACGCTTGAGTTACTTACGGCCCGATCGGGACTTCAATGAGAGTTTATGAGGTTGAGCATTGAGATTGTCTTGCCAGAGAGTTCCGGCGATTGCGTACTCTTGAGATTTCTTCATCTCTGGTCAAGACATTAAGTCGGGACGATTAGAGGATCCGATGTTTATTCGGCTTCGAGAGAGTGTAGGAAAGGGAAAGCCCGGGATTCGTTATTCATGAGGACGGCGTGTTGAGATTCCGAGGTCGGTTGTGTGTTCGAACGACTGAACCGAGACAGAGCATTATGCGAGAGGCTCATGCGTCACCATACTCACCCATCCGGCTCGAGTAAGATGTATAAAGACACGAGGAAGAATTTCGGTGGAGCGATATGAAGAAGGAGGTAGTTCGGTTTGTAGCTAAGTGTTTGACTTGTCGCAAGTCAAGATTGAGCATCAGCCGGCGGATTATTGAAACCGCTTCGTCCGGAATGGAAGTGGGAGGACATCTCTATGGATTTTGTTACGAGTTTACCGAGGACGAAGACCGTATGAATATGGTATGGGTGATTGTAGACCGATCGACTAAGTTGGCACATTTTACGGGCATCAAGGATACTTGGGGTCCGTAAAAGGCGCTCGTATATTCATCGCCAGATTGTGAGGCTTCACGGTACTCGAAGTCTATTGTTTCGGATCGTGACGGCCGTTTTGTATCGCACTTCCGGGCGGTGCATAAGGCGTTGGGTACCGGTTGCGTTTGAGTACCTCTTTTCATCCCGATCGGATGGGACGGTCGGACGCACTATCCAAACGCTCGAGGACTTGTTACGTGCTTGTGCTCTCGATCGAGTCGGACTGGGAGGAACATTTACGCTGATTGAATTCACGTACAACAACGGTTGGCACGCGTCGGTCGGATGGCACCGTATGAGGCACTTTATGGGCGGCGATGTCGATCGCCGATTTGTTGGAATGAGGCGTCCGATTTAGTCGGGACCGAGCCGGATGTCGTTTTAGAGACGAGGCGGAAGATAGAGTTAATTCGAGAACGGATGTTGACTGCCCAGAGTCGACAGAAGTCGTATGCCGACATCCGTCGTCGACCCTTGGAATTCGAGGTGGGAGACCACGTTTTGCTGAAGGTGTCGCCGACGAAGGGAGTTTTCCGTTTCGGGAAGAAGGGGAAGTTGAGTCCGAGATTTATTGGACCCTTCGAGATTCTCGAGCGAGTCGGTGGATTAGCATACCGTTTGGCGTTACCCCCGGCCTTGAGTCATGTTCATAGCGTTTTTCATGTTTCCCAGCTGAGGAAATATGTTCCAGATCCTAGTCACGTCATCGATTATGGCGAGATTGATATTGCTGAAGATATTACTTTTGAAGAGCGTCCTCTGAAAATTTTGGAGCATCGTGAGAAACGACTGAGGCATAAGACCATCCCTTTGGTCAAAGTTCAGTGGTCGAGACACGGTGTCGAGGAGGCAACTTGGGAAACCGAGGATAGCATGCGTGCTAAGTACCCGGAGTTGTTTGTTTCTTAAGTTTCGGGACGAAACTTATTTTTAGAGGGGTAGAATGTAATATCCGTATTTTTCTTTCCATTGTATTTTCGTTTTTGGTGTGTTTCTCGATTGTAGTGACCCTCGTGTACTTTTCACGTGTCCTTCCTGTCAAACCGTTGAATTGTATTCTCGTTATTGTTCATTGTTTCAACTTTCCTCATATGAATTCGACTTTGTTAGATCACCATTAATTTTTGGTGACTCCAAAAATTATAAATCTTTGCAATATTATAGAACATCGAGTTAGCTTTCCAATGGTTCAAGCGGTGAGTCAATCGGAGTCCGGACGAGAGAGTTATGGTCGTTTAGTGGAAGACTGTCACCGGTGTCGGGCACCGTCAGAGCCTTTCGGCCGATAGGGTGGGCGATAGACTCTCTGCCGGCATTTCAGATGGGTATCGGCCGATCACTTCCAGGATCCTTTCGGCCGATAGGGTGGGCCGATAGACTCTCCGCCGGCATTTACGTATGGGTATCGGTTGGGCTGTCGGCCCGGCTATCGGCCAAATAGGTTCTGCTGAGTTACATTATAAATGTGTCGTTTTGAGCGTGAACAGCTCATTTCTTCTTTTTCTTCCACTGCATCGCGAGAGGGGATATAGAGGGGGAGAGTTCTTCATCCGGGGGTCGATTTTTCATCATTTCTTTTCGGTTGTGAGGCTCGGATAATCAATCTAACGCGAGTTCTACGGATCTTAGTTCTTGAATCTCCAAAGGTAATGTTCTAAAACCCTACTTTTTTGGATAATTGGGGATTTTGGGGTTTTGTCCGATTCTTTCCGTTTCGTTGATGGATTCATGATGAATATGATTATTCTTGTTGGTATTCTTAGTTTCCCTACGGATTCATGGTATATTTTCATGGTTTTGCGAAATCGAGAGGGTTTGGTTGTGGTCCGCCCTCGTTGTTATTTTTGTATGAATATACATGAATCGTAGGCGGGTTTCCG
Source organism: Orobanche coerulescens (assembly GCA_033398695.1). NCBI lineage: Eukaryota > Viridiplantae > Streptophyta > Magnoliopsida > Lamiales > Orobanchaceae > Orobanche > Orobanche coerulescens. Next base: position 155,273,332 of record CM065813.1, on the reverse strand, counting down.
GGTGTATTCCATTTCCGTAATCGTTTAGAAGTGGTTGTGATTGTGCTATTCGAATCGTTAGGTTCATTCTCGTCGGTTCCTCGTGGTTGTGCTTGATCCTTCGTTTAGGAACCGCCGCTTTCCACCCGGACCGTTCGTAGTCGTGTTTCATCTCTGTTTCTTCAAGAATGTCTCAAAGGCAAGTACTTTACATTTGTTTACATGTTCTAGTATTTGAATTATGGCTATACGTGGTTGTTGTGGGAGGATATGTGTATGTTCACCTAGGGACGGTCCGACGGCCTCTAGGGATACGTATTGCCGTGTGTGTGCGTATCACGAATCGTGGTTGACCACCCGGGGATGTCCGACGGCTCATGCGGGTACGGTGGCCGTGAGTCACGTACAAGGTTAACTTTGAATTGTTTTGGTTGGAGGAAAATGTGTTTTGTGCTTGTGCATCGTAAATATTCCTAATATAAAATGTCTTCTAAAATGATTTTGGCGCATTATTCATCCGATTAGAATGTAGTTCAAATGGATTGTACTTGCACTAGCGATTGTCGCTAACCCCTTAAATGGGGAAATACTGTTTGTATTTCAGGTATTGATCGTGGGGACAAGCGAGCACTCGAGCCGTATGAGGATGATGGGCAAGCATGATATTGTCCAGTAAATGATTTTCGGTGTCATGTCTGTCGGTTATTGTTATTGATGTCTGATTTTGGGATTTATGTATTATAAAAATTGGTTTAAGTACTCGAGTACTTCTTTTGTAAAATTGTTAATGTTGTGTTCCCGTTTTGGGAAATGGATTGTTGTTGGATCCTATTGGACGGATTGTAGTCTTTTATTTTGAGTCGTCATTTTATTGATGATTGTTGTCGTTGGCAAAGGTCTTGTTGGTATGTTAGCCGGGTGGATTCCACAGTGTGGGGTCCACGGCGCTGTAATATGCCCTGAATGTCTTGGGGGTGTTACAGGTTTGATGGGGCCGATTCAATAATAGGACAACCAGATGAAATATAAGCCGCCCCATGTGGCTTTAAGGCCGCATGTGCTGTTTCAACAGACAGATTCGTTTTTATTGAGTTTTTAATTAAGGAAAATGTAGCTGCTGCCCCATGTGTAGTAGTGCCATCTGGAGATAATGCTTTATTTTTACCAGTGCAAGTGGCGTTTGTGCTTCCAAGAGGATGAGCTGTATTCTGATGGGATGCATGTTGCTCGTTTTGCGGTTTGGATGCATCCGAAATTTGAGGGGTTTGACCGGATGCTCCGGCGAAATTAATAAATCTGCCATCGGGCAGATAATTTTAAAAGAGAAATCCGCCGCTCAAGGCGGCGGAAAAAGCAAAAATTGAAAAATTTATCAGAAGAATATACCGGTAACGGATGGAAAATTCAAAAAAGGTGAAGAACAAGGATGAAGAATGTAGAGAGAAGGCAGAGAAAAAAAACATAGAGAGAGAAAGTTGTTGAATTAGTTCATACTTTGAATTAGTTCATACTTTTTTTTTTTTTTTTTCCAAACGCGAGATTTATTAGACGGATCAGAAATGTGGGGGGACGAAGCCCACTACACGCCCAAATAGATTGAGGGAGGACGAGCCCCTCTACACGCCCAAAAACCCGAGGGTGGCTAGATCCTCATTAAGCCAAATGATTGGAAACCCATCATAAAAACTAAAAAGAAGACAGATTTCATGTTAGGGATCAAAGTATTTTCTACTCCTAATATAAGGAAATCCCATTTTGTCGAGACGAATCAGTCCACGAATCTTCCCTACGAGATCTTTACAGTCAGAGTAGGAGTAATTTCTATGAAGGCAGCCTTGATTCGCGAGGTGATCGGCAACCGCATTACCTTCTCTATAAATGTGTGAGTAACGAATATTAATATCGCTAGCCATTTTTTTAATTTTAGATTTTAAATCCTGAAGATGCCAATGACAAGCAGACTCGGAAGAAACCAAATTAATGACAGTGGTCGAATCGGCTTCCACCCAAATATTTTGGAGCCCTTTCTCCGCACAAAGGACAATTCCCCGCCAAATCGCAAAGAGCTCCGCATAAGAGTTAGATTGTTCGCCAATAAATTCATAGAAGCAGAATATAGGAGTGCCCCGATGATCCCGAAGGATCCCCCCGGCAGCCGCTAAGCCTGGATTATTTTTGGCCGCCCCATCCGTATTCAATTTTAACCACCCAACGGGAGGGGGAGCCCAACTAACAGTCGTGAGTTTAATTTTGGGAGGTGGGGGTATCGAAATACACAACCTAGCCGCAAAGCCTTCCCCCCGAAGCCAAAAGTGCCGAGCTTTCCTAGGCACCTTAATGAAGCGAAGGTAGTTCCAAACTCTCGCACAAACTCGCTTGGCCGTGAAAGGAATCTTTTTAACTCTTTTATCATTCCTACAGCACCAAAGAAACCAACAAATAAGCACGGGAATGATATGGAAGATATGAATTTTACCTTGCGCTTTGCTGAACCAACTCCTTAAAAATTGGTTAACACTGATAATGTTCGGGCGAGCCAGGCCAGCAATCGAGTAAAAGACATCCCACACTTTAGAGGCCACTGGCCCGGTCACAAGGAGATGAAGGAGACTTTCTTGACCCCCACAACAAAAACAAGAAATGTTAGACAATATGCCTCTAAGAGCCAGACAATCCGGAGTGGGGATCCATTTATTAAACACACGGACCATAAAAATGGAGATCGTAGGAGTTAAAATAGCATTCCAGCAAAGTTTAAGACAATTGTTAACCTCCTTTCGTTGTCTAATATGATCCCAAGTATTTTTAAAGGAAAAGTCCCCATTAGAGGACAGTTTCCAACAAGTTTTAGGATTCGCCACATCAGCGGGAAGAGCACAAATATAATCACAATAATCAGGCGGAATAGAGGCCAGTAACTTAGTTTTATCCCAAACCCCATTAGACCAAAAATCTTTAAGACGAGATTTGGACTTAGATGGGTGTAAACTAGTTAGAGGGCTAAAATCACACCACATATCATGCCAAAAATAAGCATCTGCTGTACCACTATTCCAAAAAATCAGCTTATCCGCAAGAAGCCTAATATTGCACATACGCTTCCAAATGACCGAATCAAATGGGTTAATTTTCACCACCATTGGGTGAAGCCTCTTACAATATTTAGCCATAAGAAATTGAGACCATATGTTATTAGAAGTGCGAAACCTCCACCACAGTTTATACTCAGCAGTTTTAATGATATCATCAAGATCCCGAAAACCCAAACCACCCTCACTCGTCGGGTAACACAGTTTAGACCAAGACGCCCAGTGCATTTTCTTTTTAGCATCATTAGATCCCCAAAGGAATTTATTGAAAAGCCTCTCAATGAATGTGATTACATTAGCCGGAGGTTTCACCACTTGAAGACAATAAAATGCAATAGAGTTGAGAACCGATTTAATAAGCTCGATCCGACCACCTAAAGAGAGAAGATGGTGGTTCCACGAGCAAATCTTAAGTTGAATTTTACGGACAATCTCATTGAACATAGCAAAGGTGGGATTCCCCTTCCAAAGAGGAACTCCCAAGTAGGTGATCGGTAAGCTAGACATTTGGAACCCCGTAATGGTGTGCACAAGATTAGCCAAATTAGGGGGAGGGCACTGCATAATATAAAGGCTTTTCGCATTATTAATTTTACGCCTTGAAACACTCTCATAGTGGTTAAGAAGATTATTAAGAATATGCAAATTACTCTCCGACGCCTTGAGGAAAAGAAGAGTATCATCGGCGTAAGCTAAGTGGGAAATCTTAACATTTTTGCGAATGATATACGCCATTTGAGGATTACGAGCAAACATGTCATCAATACATCGAGAGAAGTAATCAGATGCAATGACAAACAATAATGGAGAAATCGGGTCCCCTTGACGCAGCCCTCTCCCAGATTTAAAATAGCCGACCGAGCAACCATTAATTAAAATGGAGAACCAAGGCGAACTCACACATTGTTTAATCAAAGTGATCAAACGATCAGAAAAACCAAATTGAGCTAAAATTTTGAACAGAAAATCCCAATTGACTCTATCATAAGCTTTCTCCATATCAAGCTTAATAATGGTGTTCATCTTGGATCTAGAAATGTCATGGACAACATCCAAAGCTGTGAGGATGTTATCCGTGATGAGCCGGTCCTTGATGAAACCCGACTGAGAAGGGACAATAATGCGAGGAAGAATACGACTCAGCCTCTTACTAAGGATTTTAGAAATAATTTTGTAAGACGTATTGCAAAGGCTAATAGGTCTGAAATCTTTCCAAGAGTTGGGCGCCGAGATTTTAGGAATTAAAGACAAGGTGGTGGAGGAATAAGCTTGAGACAGCGCCGTTCCCCCAAAGAAATCGCACGCCGCTTCAAGAACGTCAGAAGCAATAATATCCCAACACTCTTGAAAAAATTTAGCATTATACCCATCAGGCCCCGCAACACTATCACCCTCCATATCAAAGACAACCTCACGCACCTCTTCGAGAGAGGGATTGATGCAAAGCTCATCATTATCAATCTCAGTAATAAGAGAAGGGATGAGGTTATCTTTAACTTGAGAGAGATCCGTGTCAGTATTTTGAAAACCATTGTTAAAAAATCTCACGGCAGAGTCATTAATATCATTGGGATTATCCAGGATGTTTCCGTCGTCATGAATATTATGAATAAAATTCTTACTCCTATTCTTATTGACAAGGTCATGAAAGAATTTAGTATTTCTTTCCCCTTCCATATTCCATTTCATACGGACTTTTTGTTTCCAAAAAGTCTCTTCAATGGCCAAAGCAAGGTTGAGAGCCATATTAGCCGACTTAAGATTGTCCATATTAGCAATGGTTGGATTGGAGTCAAAATTCTCCTCAGCATGTTTAACACAATCCTGGGCTTTAGCAACTTTATCGAAAACATTACCAAAATGAATATAGTTCCACTCCTTGAGAGTAAGCTTAAGCCGGGTAAGTTTAAAAGAAAGTTTCTTAAGACCATAAAAAGGAAGAGGAATATCCCACGATTCCTTAACGGTGCTCAAAAAATTATGGTGTTTAGTCCACATATTTTGGAACCGAAAAGAGGAGGCGGGAATATTCTTCAATGTACTAAATTTGCAAAGAAGAGAGTGGTGGTCCGAAGTATGCCTCGGAATGTGTTTGACTGAAGAAGAAGGAAAAGAATTAAACCATTTCGACGAGAATAAAATCCGATCCAACCGTTGCCATATGAAATTGCTATACCAAGTATAGGGAGAACCTTCAAAACCCCCATCGGTAAGGTTACATTCAAGGATGGCATCCCTAAATTCTTCCATTTCCGAAGGGATAGGAGGATTATCCCCTTTTTTCTCGCAAGGATGAAGAACGATATTAAAATCACCGCCTACCATCCAAGGGATTTGGGATTGACACACACTAGTGAGGTCTTCCCACAAGCCTCTACGCTCAATTTTGGTATTCTTCCCATACACAACCGTTAACAAGAAAGGTTTAGCAAGGGAAGCAGATAAAAGCGACGTGTGCGAGAATTGATCCGTGCTATTCAAGACCGAAATTTTAGTGTTGATATCCGAGAATATCCAAATATGGTTATTATAATTTGCAACCACCTTATCAAAGCCAAATAACCTATAGTAGTAATTAGCATTCAAGACTACCTTAGGTTCAATGAGAGCCAAGATATTAAGATTATGCTCTTTTTTTAGTAGTTTAACAATTTTTTGGGCAGAATCATTGCCAATACCTCTAACGTTCCAGATAAGCGTATTAATCATGTTTTCTGTTTTCGTTTAGTGGCCGTTTTTGTGGGAGCCTTCTTTTTATCATTATTTATATCATTTTTGACCCGCGTTTTCGAATGATCCTTTTTAACAGTATCTTCCGGTGGGACTGGAAGAGGGACTGGAAGAGCAACCACCGTCGCTTTAGCACGGGTTTTAGGAGCCCCTATTTTGTTAGTATTATCCCAATCAGATAAATAACCATCCACAACATTTTTAGATGAATCAAGGGAGGGTTCAGATCTGCAATCCTCAAAGTCTCCCTTAATAGTCCCATGATCCGAATCGTCATCCGAAGATGATAGTTTAAAATTTTTTGGGAGCACGGGGGGACTTTTGGAGTTCCCAGAACTTTCCCCTGATACACAATCAACAATCAACGCACAATCGATAACAGCTGTACCAACAGGATCCATTGTGGGAAAAAGGGAATCAGACGACATACCTTCCCCAGTAGAAAGATCCAGCTTATCAGGAGCCAAAGATGGCCCGATTAGTTCGGTGTCCGCGAGGCCATTCGAGGAATTACACGTGGTCGAACGACAAATATCCAAAATGACTGGAGGTAAAGTTGGGGTGGGATTAACAGAACAATCACCAGTCATTTTGGAGGGGAGGGGATCAACCAAGAAATCAACTACAGCTAAAGGCGGGGTGGGTTTAATACAAACTTGATTTTTTTGGGGTGGGGGGGAAACATGAACAGAAATGTTCGAGTTATCAACAATCGATTTATTTTTGTCTACCATTTCTTCCTCAATTTGTAACAGGTCGAACATATTAGTAGTCTCAATTTGAGGCCTCTTGCCCTTGTCCACAACAATGATCTCATGATCGGGCATAGCTTCAATATCCTCTGGTTCATCCCCCTCTAAAAGACCTTCAACATCACCTGCGCATTCAGAAACAACTTTTTTGGGGAGGGTAGCGTTATTAATAAGTGTTCCCCTGTTCTCCAACTCCTTCGGGTTCTGGAGAGCCTTAAAGGCATTTTTCGGTTTGTTCACCTGCCATACTTGTTGCATTTCTGAGGGGCCTGCAACATTCTCCAGACACAAATTCGTAATACTAGTCAATCCTTTTTCACCAATAGGGATCGGTTCTTTCACTCTAGTAGATTTAGCATTTTCTTTAATGATTGAAGTGGTTTTACTCGCTTGATTAAATTTAGGGAACTCTTTCGGTTTCAGCGATGGATTTTTAAAGTAACACATATCTATATCATGGCCAATATGATGACAGTGAGAGCAATATTTTGGGAGTTTTTCATATTCAACTGTATGTGTTGAAAAAACACCATCACATTGAATCGCAATCTTATCAGAAGATGATTTTGTAAATTAACTTCAACACATACCCGAGCATAATTTAATCTAGTTCGATTAAGGGTTTGCGGATCCGGTTTTAAAAAGTTACCAATCAAATCGCACACCGCTTGTAATGCACGTAAATCGAACCATTGAATCGGTAAAGCTAAAATTTTCACCCAAATCGGGAATGATGGTAGTTCGTGTTTAAAATTGAAAAAGGAGACCATTTAAATGATCTCATCGGGAACCCTAGAACATGAGATTCGCGGCCGAGCCACGTTTGGTGTAGGCGGCTTCGCTACCCAGAGTAATCGAACGTGTTTAGCATTAAGAAACCGAACCTTACAGACACCAAACCCGGCAATTTTCAAATGATTAGCAATAGCTTCGTTTGGAGGTTTGCCATATGAAAATTTACCTATTAATGCATATTTATAAAAAGCGAAACATCATCACATTCTTGTTTCGTGAAAACAATTGTCGGGATCTCAAGGCGGGATCAATGGAGCCCAAACGGGCTCTGAAGAAGAACAATTGGCAACAATATTAGCAAAAGATTTAACCGCACGAGATAGGCGGATTGGCCGAACATCCGGTATTTCCCCTTCTTCCGATCCATTATTTATAAAAACAGATTAGCCACGGGGAGGGGGAATCGGAACATCCGAACATGATATTTTAAAATACCACCGCGATGGCCGCCGCCTTATCCAGCGCCTCGGGCAAAAATTAACCTACTGGGAGAAGGGGAACAACGAAACCGGAGAACTTACGTGCGGGAGCAACCAACGAGCCACCCCCAGCGGCCAAGGGACGACCGCCGAGAAGCGAACGAAAGGGCGGAACCGCAAAGGCCGAGGCCGAGAGGACCACCGACCCGGAGCACCGCGCGGCGCTGGAACCGCCTGGGACCGACAAGGGGCTGGGCAAGACAAAACCGGAACCGCCGCGGAAGAAACACCGCGACAGAAAGCGCCACGGGAGGAGAAACCGCCGCGGAAGGAACCTCGCCCTCCACAAGCGGCTCGGAGACCCGCCAACCACCGCGGAAGAGGCAGCGAACCGTGCCCAGCAAAAACGGAAACCGCCGCGGGAGGAAAAGAGGCGCCGACCGACCCGACCTCCGCAGAAGGAAACGGAGCTAGCTGGAGACCAAGAGAAGAAGCCCGATCCGGAAGAGAGTTTATGATAGGGAGAAGTGGGGAAGGAGCATCGGTGGGAGAGACAGAAGAAGAACTGAAAATAATTAAGGCATCTCCAGATTTTTTATTAAATGAGAGAGTTGACTGGGGGTACTCCCCAGAAGAGACAATGGGAATCGGCTCACATGAGATGGGCAGATCAATATATGATTTTTTATTCTGATCATTCAAGTGGAGATTCTCAGATCCGGATTTTGCGATAGAAATTTCAGTAGTTTGAATTTTATTAAGACCGTTCGTCGTGGGAAACTGGTTTGAAGACTGGGCAGTATCCCCAGATGTATCACATGGGACTGCTCTGAGTGAAATAATTTTTTCTGCCATCGGGCAGTATAATATTAAAAGCACCGCCGCCCTAGGCGGCGGAAACAGCAAAGAAAACGGACGTTATCAGTTGAATACGCCCGGAAAACTCAAAAGATGAATGAAGAATGAATGAAAATTGTAGAGAGAAGGAGGAGAAAATATCTAGAGAGAGAGAGAGCATCCAGAAAAAATTTGTGAATTGGGGTGAATTAGTTCATACTTACACATGCATGGCTTAATCTTTGAGACAAGCATATGACTACCCATTTTTTTTTTTTTTTTTTTTTCATACTTACACATGCATGGCTTAATCTTTGAGACAAGCATATGAATACTGGTAGGATCAACCAGGTAGCATTCCTTAAAGACGCCGGCAAAGCATGAGATAAGCCACAAGGGCTCATTCAAAACGTGCACGGTCGTCGTTCGCACGAAGCGCCGAACGCATGATTCGAGGTAAGCGGCGATTGAACACCTCTTACCTACTAAATATTCCGTATCCAAGAGATCGTACACCGCGCCATGGGCCAACATCTAAGGCACACAAATTGGGGCATTAAACGTGGAACACAACAGGTGGTTTGTGGTTCACCCAACACCGCATCCACAAAGGGGAGCGGACAAGGCGAAAAACTAGACACTTCAATCATACAAATGCATACAAGATAGTTACTCAACACACGAAACCAACAGCACCCAAGAAATCCTTGAGCCAATAACTCAAGACGCATATATTAGACGGCTTCGTTGCCAGAGATAGCATCAAACGTACTAATATAAACCAATCACCACTCACGCACCATACTTATTCAATGCCCGATCACCAGGATTAATAATCCATCTCGAAACCTAATTTGTGCATAATGACATCAAACATCAACTCACACCCCATCATTGCCACGATAGGCACGTAGGAAACAAATCACTAGCGGCACACATGATCATACCGAACATGGTTTCAATTCAAAAGAATTTCCAAAAACCAATGATGCTCATTCTTAACCAACATTCGACTTCGCCGAATGCACCCATTACCGATACCCACAAGGAGCTGACAACAAAACATAGCATCCAATCGAGATCACAATCAAGAAACTTGATTTTTATTTCACCGAAGCAACACCAACCGTCCGATAGGAACACACCATCTTTAAATATTAGGGACAAGGGACCAACAAACTTGAATATTTCACTGAAGCAACACCAGCCATCCGATAGGAACAAGCCATCTTTAAATATTAGGGACAAGGGACCAATCAACCGACCGAGCGTTTCAAGAGCAATGATTCGACTCAACAACATAGCACTCCACTCCGATGTCTTACCCAAACAAACGACCGCCTCACCGTGATCGCCCGACCACCAATTAGGTTATCGAACGCCCACGTACCAGTACGTCATTTGCAAAGGCTACCCACCAAAGTAGCTCACTGAAATCTTGTTCGCAACACTGCCAAAAAAAGCCCACGAGCAAAAAGGGACCGCACTACCGAACCGACGGAGCATTTCAAGAGCAATGCTTTGACTCAAGAACATAGCACTCCACTCCAATGTCTTACCCAAACAAACGACCGCCTCACCATGCTCGCCCGACCACCAATTAGGTTATCGAACGCCCACGTGCAGTGCGTCATTTGCAAAGGCTACCCACCAAAGTAGCTCATCAAATCTTGTTCGCAAAATTGCCAAAAACGCCCACGAGCAAAAAGGGACCGCACTACCGAACCCACGGAGCATTTCACTAGCAACGCATCAACTCAAAGAACATAGCTCTCCACTACAATGTTCTGCCCAAAGAAACGACCGCCTCACCGTGCTTGCCCGACCACCTAGGTTATCGAACACTCACGTACCGGTACGTCGCTCCCTCAGGCTACCCACCGGCAATAATCGAAATCTCGGCCGAATAATTACTAGGAAATGCCCACAAGCGATGGGGCACCGCTTTACCGAACCCACCGAGCAATTTCCGAACATGCATCTAATCGCAGAACATGGCAGCCCACTACGATGTTTTGCCCCAACAAGCGACCGCCTCACCATGCTCGTCCGACGACCCAATAGGTTATCAAACGCTCACGTAGATGCGTCGCTCCGAGACCGCCCACCCAAGCGACTTACCAAACTCCCGTTCGAGACAATGCCGAAAAAAGCCCCCGAGCGGCGGAGGTTACCGCTCGACCGAACCAACCAACTCACTGACAGAATCTCAAATACAAAATCTAGCTTCTCTACTGCGATGTTTGCATAAGCAAGCAACACCCGCACCATGGTCGCCCGACTACCAGGTTGGTTATCGAACGCCCACGTTAGAGAATGCCGCTCGCCCACACTACCCACCGGAGCAAGTCGCCGGAATCTTGTTCTCGACACCGTCGGAAAACTTTCTTGTGTGTTTCTTTAGAGGGCGGTCACTCGGCCCTTGGAAGTTACTCGCAAGTAAGCGGCCATTACGACACCCTCTCACACACCCTCCCCCTATAATAGGCTTAGAAGAATAATCCCTTGTGAGTGCATTAGACATTGAAAATTTGAGGAACCCACTCCGAATTTAAAGCCAATATAAGTTATTATAAATTAATTATTATATAAGTTTATATTGATAAAAAAATATAAAACATTATATTTACACAATAATAAGTTATTTATAATTTTATAAATATTAAATAAATAAAAAAACCCAATAATTATTGAAAATATAAAAAAAATTAATAAATAAATCAAAATATGAATTAAAAATTACGAAAGAATAATTTTTACTTTTAAAATTTATTTTGTTTATTTTATAATTATAAATAATTACTAAAATATTATTATTAATATAAAAATAACTAAATTACTTTTTAATTTAGTTAAAATTACGAAATATTATGTTTTAAATGTATATTTTTTATATTAAAATAATAATTAATTGCTGCAAAATTATTAATAATATATAAAAATAAATTATTTATTTTTAATTTAGTCAAAATTACGAAATAAATACTTAAAATAATAATTAATTCTTTAAAATTATTAATAATATATAAAAATAAATTATTTATTTTTAATTTAGTAAAAATTACGAAATAAGAGTATTTATTTTTAAAATATATCTTTATTTAATAATTGTTGAAAATTATTTAATAATATATAAAAATAAATAATTTTTTTAATTTAGTTAAAACGGACGAGTGCATTAGACATTGAAAGGCGGAGAACCCACTCCGCAATTGCGTGCGTTGCGGGAATGCAAAACTTTGGAAGGGCATAACTGCGTAGAAATGTCCGTTTTGGACGATTTTTTTGATTTCGGGTATCTCGACGAGATCTACGCAGTGCAAACCGCCACGGCGGTTTGGCCCTAATTTTTCAAAAAAATGTGTTTTTCATATGTTAATTTGGTTTTTAAGTAAAATTATACGGTTTTTAGATTTTCAAACTCTACATACCATCGATCCGAGATCAATTTTCTGAAATTTAAAATTTGCACAACAATGCTCTTGACCTTAATTTTATGATGTGATTGGTCGATTTTGGAAAAGGCAAATTTCAAGTTACATCAACCCTATATATAAATGTGTTCCTCTATCCACAAATTGCATATGTGGTGTAGTGGTTGAAACTTTTATTGTTTTGCATGAGGTAGGGAGTTCAAATCCCCACAAGTACAACTTTTGTTTTTGGTATATATTGGAGTCTTTTCCACCCATGACACATAGAGAAAAGTCTTTGGAGCCAATAACACATTT
>CM065813.1:155216000-155253500 GCA_033398695.1 Orobanche coerulescens | reverse complement strand
AAGATGTTTTAGCTTCAACAGAATTCCTTCTAGAAGCGGCCGAACCTTTTTTTGATTTAGCATCTTCATCACATTCCTTTGTATTGCTAACAACATCAGCATAGCTACGCATTGGACCAGTTTTAGAAGGGAACGAGCAGTGAAGATCAGCCACTAAGCCGGGGAACAGATCGTCGAAGCAATTTTTGGTCGACTTTCTTGACCACCTTGAGTGCATCTAAAGTTTGACAATGGGTGGCGGCTGCATCTTGGATCTCCACCCAAACCGAAGGCAACAATGGCGGAGGGTCCCGTCCTGCAGATGGACGGTCCACCTCAACCAATTCATGATTCGCAACATCTACGACATTAAAATTCGACAAGGGATAGCCAAATTACCTTGTACAGCAACGGAATCAGGCGGCCCGACACTAGCCCGGGAGGCGACACGGAGATCGGCATTCACCATTCCCACTGTGCATCACGGAAATCCTTTGGATTCCCTTTATATCCGGCCATGAGTCACGGTGGATTTTGGAATTGCACAGGCGGAAGTAACCATTTGCGAGAAAAAATTTGGGCGCACAGACAGATTACTTGAAGTAGAAAATAGGAGAAAGCCCGCCGCACAAGGCGGCGACAGGTAAAGCGTCGGCTCTGATCGGGCGGTATGTGGGAAAAATCGCCGTGACGGCATGTACAGAGCAATCGGGCGAATTTTCTTAGAGAGAAGGCAGAGAGATTTCCCTAGAGAGAGAGAGCGACATTTTTTTTTGAATTAGTTCATACTTTTTTTTTTTTTTTTTTGGAAGAAGAGGTAATTATATCAACCAAACAAGATTTAGGGGGGCCTATTCCCTTACATAGCCAATGCCACCTTCATTAGTGGGAAAGCACAATTTATTCCAAGAAGCCCAATGAATTTTATGCCTATGCTCATTAGATCCCCACAAAAATTTGTTAAAAAGTCTCTCAATAAACAATATAACATTACCGGGCGGTTTTATCACTTGTAAACAATAAAAGATGATCGAGTTTAAAACCGACTTGATCAGCTCAATTCTGCCCCCTAAAGAAAGGAGGTGGTGATTCCACATAGCAATTTTATTTTGGATTTTAAGGATCACGTTGTGGAACATAGCAAAAGTCGGGTTACCTTTCCATAGGGGAGCCCTGAGATATTGGATAGGTAAGCAAGAAGATTCAAAACCCGTAATCGCCTTAACCAAAAGACTGTCTTCTACACCCGGGCTTTGTATAACAAAAAGACTTTTGGACTTATTAATTTTCTGACCCAAACTCCCTTCGTAATGATAAAGACAGTGGTTAAGAATTTGAAGATTAGTCTTGTTGGCTTTAATAAAAAGTAACATATCATCCGCATAAGCCAAATGAGTAATCCGAATATTTTTCCGAATAATAAAAAACATACTCGGATTTTTAGAAAATGTGTCCTCAATGAGTCTAGAAAAATAATCGGCCGCAAGGACAAATAAAAGAGGAGAGATCGGGTCCCCTTGACGAAGGCCTCTCCCACTTTTGAAATAACCCACCGGGGAGCCATTAATAATTATTGAAAACCAAGGTGAGCAAACACATTGTTTAATAAGTGATATAGCGAGGCGAAACCAAATAGCTCCAAAATTTTAAACAAAAAATCCCAATTCACCCTATCGTAGGCTTTCTCCATATCTAATTTAATAATGGTGTTATGTTTAGACCGGGATATATCATGAGTCACCTCCAATGCCGTAAGAATGTTGTCCGTAATGAGGCGATCTTTGATAAAAGCCGATTGAGAGGGGCTAATGATGCGAGGAAGAAGCCCACTTAGCCTTTTGCTCAAAAGTTTAGAAAAAATCTTGTAAGAAGTATTGCAAAGGCTAATGTGCCTAAAATCTTTCCAAGAATGAGGGGACAGAATTTTAGGAATTAATGATAGCGTCGTAGAAGAATACGCTTGAGTTAATTCCGCCCCTTTAAAGAAATCAATAACCGCATCAAGAACATCAAATTGAATGATATCCCAACACACTTGAAAGAATTTAGCATTAAAACCGTCTGGCCCAGCAACACTCCCACTATCCATGTCAAAAATCACACCTCTAACCTCTTCCAACGAAGGAATACCACAAATCATATTATTATCTACGAGGTCAATATTTTTAGGAATGATGTCAAGCCTCACATTCTCCCACTCGGTGTTCTCTTTGGTAAAGCAATTATCAAAATAATGGACCGCCGAGTTGGCAATATCCGTAGGGTCCGAGAGATTATTACCATTATCAACAATATTATGGATGAAGTTCATTTTTCTTTTCTTATTAACAAGATCATGAAAGAATTTGCTATTTCTCTCCCCTTCCAAAATCCACTTCGTTTGCGTTTTTTGTTTCCAAAACATTTCTTCAAGAGAAAGAGTCAGTTAGATTCTCATTCATTTTACGAAGATATTCCTTATTGACATCAGAAGGATCATTGTCAAAATTGTACTCCGCTTCGGCCGCACGGTTTTGAGCCTCGGCTACTTTAACAAAAACATTCCCAAACACGCTCCTATTCCAGTCTTTAAGAGCAAGTTTAAGACGGGACAGTTTTTTAGAAAGTTTTGAAAGACCCGTATATGAAATAGGAATGGACCAAGAATCTCTAACCACCTCCAAAAACTCGTGGTGTTTAGTCCACATATTTTGGAAACGGAAGAAAGAGGGGTGTTTAATACGAGAGGAGGAGAATTCACAAAGAAGAGCATGATGGTCCGAAGTGTGTCTAGGAATGTGCCTAATAACACAATTATTGAATTTATTATACCATTCAGAAGAGAAAAAAATACGATCCAACCTTTGCCAAATAGAATTACTATACCAAGTGAAAGGAGTACCCACATACCCTCCATCAGTGAGGTCGCATTCAAGGATAGCATCCCTAAATTCTTCCATCTCGGACGGGATAGGTGGGTTTTCCCCTCTTTTTTCACAAGGATGGAGGACGATATTGAAATCACCGCCCACCATCCACGGAGTGTGGACTTGACTAACTGAAATTAAATCCTCCCACAAATCCCGCCTCTCAATTTTCGTGTTCTTACCATACACAACTGAAAGCAAGAAAGTGCAGGGAAGAATTATGCGATCTGCCGTCGTATGGAGCATTTGGTCGGTGTTCTTAATTACAGAAATATTAGTGTTGATATCCGAAAAAATCCAAATATGATTATTCCGATTAGCAACAACTTTATCAAAACCAAATAATCTACAGAAATACGAAGCATTTAAATCAACTTTCGGCTCAATAAGTGCCAAAATATTAAGTCGATAATCTTTTTTGAATAGTTTAACAATTTTTTGAGCAGACTCGTTCCCAATACCTCTAACATTCCAAATAATTGAATTAACCATTATTACGGGTTCGGCGGGTGGATACTTGGGGTTTGTTAGTGCTAGTGCTCGTTGTCTTAGATTTTTTAGATTTATTAGTCGGTTTAGATTCTTCCGGTTCTATCTCTACTCTAACCGGAAGTGCAAGCACAAGTTTATTTTTAGTTTCCGTTTGATTAGATTCGTTCCCTTCCGACAGGGATTGTTCAAACATATCCTCCTTAGAATCAAAAGAAAGTTCCGAGGTGCCCTCATCAACATCGTCCTTAAACTCCCCAAATTCAGATTCATCATCCGAAGATAATTGATTCTGAATTAAGGGGAGTTTTAGGGGATCTTGAGTGATGCCCCTACTGGTCTCACTAACCTTTACGTACTGGGTTCCAGAACTATTAGATGACTCATCACATACATTATTCATCACATCATCACGCATATTATCAAGTAAAATGAGGGGAGGGACATTCAAAGGTGATTGGTTAAGAGAAATACCTGTCCCAGTAGAGTGATCCAGCTTAAGGGCCGAAGGAAAATTAGGCCGAGCAGCAGGAGCCTCAAATTGAGAATCATTCAACGAATCATCACAAATATCCAAAATGGCTGGGGGAGAATAGGGGAGGGAATTAACAGGACAGACTCCAGCCATTTTGGAGGGGAGGGATTCAATCAAAACATTGACGATAGGGGATGCCGGGGTGGGTTTACTACAAGAGACGGTCACTTTATTACTATCACTAATAGCATTGTTTGTTTTATCAGTTTCACAGTCTTTCACCAGATTTTGGGCTTCTGCTTCCTCATCTTGAAAAACCGCAAACATATTGTTCGTATTCACCAGCGCCTCCTTGTCTTTATCTGATACGGCCACTTTTTCTGCAACATCTCCCAAACTAACATTAGAAATCTTAATCGGCCTAACGGATGGGCCTGGTCTAACGTCCGGTATCGTAATTATAGCATTCTTTAAATTGTTATTTTTCGAAGGGGATTTAAAGTTAGTCTGACCAACCGTCACCCATTGTTCTTTTTATATTTCTTTACCCTTTTCCAAATTCGTTTTGTTTCGAAACTTATTCTCAAAAGTTTTGGGTTTTAAAGCTGGATATTTAATGTAACAAGCATCAATGTCATGACCAATATGACGACAATGCCGGCAATAACGGGGTAGTTTTTCATATTCGACTTCTAACTCGGTTAAAACACCATTACACTTGATGCCAACCGAGTTAGGTAACACATCTGTAAGACTAATTTCAACACAAATACGCGCAAATTGAAGTCTGTTCCTTTTCAGGGTGTTCACATCCGCTTTTACAAAAGTACCAATAAGGGAACCAACAGTATGAAGAGCACGAGAATCAAACCAATGTATTGGTAAGGCATGAATTTTAACCCAAATCGGAACTACAGCGGGTTCTTGTTTAAAATTAAAAAAAGGATCCCATTTGAATAATCTCATAGGATATCCTAGGATGTTGAGCTCCCGTTTAAGCCATAATTTAGCACAGAAATTTTCATTTTGGAGATTAATAAGGACATGTTTGAAGTTTAAAAATTGGACTCTACAGGGACCAAATCCAGCTTCTTGCAACTGTTTAGATATGGTATCATTCGTCGGTTTCCCAAACGAGAACTTACCCATAAGAGCATTTTTATAGATACCCGATACCTGTTCGCATTCCTCAACCGAGAAAACAGCGGTCGGGATGTCACCGGAGAGGTCCACCTGACCAAGCCGAGCGTTCGAGGAAGGCCCTCTGTTTACAGCATCGGCAAAGGAGACATGCCCCGGCGCGCCGATGCGAGACCTGTTTGGAGAAGAACCAGCAGTGTTAGAAGAAATCGGGTCCCAAAAAATCTCACCTTCTTCACGGACAGCCACAACCGGTGGGACGGCCGGGGGAAGGTATTTAAGCACACTGCCGGCGATGACAGCCGCTTTCTCCCGCAGGGCTCCGGAGGCACCGACCGAAGCAGGGGCGACCGCCTGCTGGAAGTCCGAGGCGCCAGAATCACCCGGAGCACAAGAAAGAGGACCGAAGCCCAAACCCGAGCCGCCATGAGAACCCGCAACCGAACCACCCACCACCGAAGCACCCGAACCAACCACCGGGAGATCGAGTCTGGGAGGGAGCACAGCAGATTCCGACGGGCCGGCCGACTTTATACCCAAGTTAGGGTTCGGGGGTCTGTTTGTTACGAAATTCGCCGTGAGGTTGAACGGGAACGCCGGGAAGGGAGAACAGCCGTGCTCGCCTGGGCTTACAGCGGCGGAAGAGACCGCAGAGGAAGGCACCGCATTTGTAGGGAGAAGGTGACTGTCAGGGTCTTCTTGAGATTCCTTTTTTTCACAAGTGGAGTTTATGTTTTTAATACAAACCGATTGGAATTTGTTTTGCTGGCTCGTTTTTTGTGCGTTTTTAATATTGTTATCACCAGCACATGCCTCTAGATCTGTGGGAGAAGATGACAAATGGGATGAAGATCCACAATTTGTGCTTGGAAAAGCACTATTGAGTTTTTTATTCTGAGCATCTTTCGTGCTAGCTTTCTCCCGATGTAAAATATTGATATCACATGGTGATGTTGGGTGAGGGGCGGGGTCAATATTGGGGCTACCAAAAGTAGCCGCCCCAGTTGGCAGCTTTGAATCTGCCATAAGGCAGAAAATGAATTTTTTTTAATAAAAAGGACCGCCGCACTAGGCGGCGGTAGGGATAAAAAATGTAGACGTTATCAGATGAGTTTTAGCGATCGGAAAACTCAAGAACAGATGAATATTGGATGAAGATTTTAGAGAGAAGGGAGAGAAAAAATTGTAGAGAGAGAAATCTTTGAGACAAGCATTGAATTGTAGTGAATTAGTTCATGTATAATTACTGAAACTTGAAGGGAATAGAACTATATTTTTCTGAATTAGTTCATACTTTTTTTTTTTTTAAAAACGCGAGATTTATTCAACGAAACAGAGATGTGGGTGGACGAGTCCCACTACACGCCCAAAAAGTTTGAGGGAGGACGAGCCCCTCTACACGCCCCCTAAAGAAGGAAGGAAAAGCCTACTTATTTCTTACATAAGGAAAAGCACTTTTGTCGAGTCTGATTAGGCCTCTAATCTTTCCGGACAGCTCCGAAGGATTGTAGAGATGAAAATTTCTGGACCTATAGCCTTCATTGGCCAAAAGATCCGCAATGGCATTCCCTTCCCGATAAATGTGAGAGAAAGATATTTCCATAGAGTGACACAGCTTGAGAATTTTCTGACGGATGCTTTGGACTTGCCAGTTACCAATGTTGGACGAGGTGACGAGAGATAAGGCAAAAGCGGAATCTATCTCCACCTAAACCTTAGTAATGCTCCTATCATGACACAGATCGAGAGCTCTCCAAATTGCAAAAAGCTCGGCAAAATTATTAGTTTGGTTGCCGATGAATTCATGGAAAGCAAAGAGTGGGTCGCCTTCATGGTTCCTAGCAATCCCTCCTACGGCCGATTCTCCTGGATTTCCTTTGGACACGCCATCCGTGTTGATTTTGATAATTCCGCAATTCGGTTTAATCCATTTCACTATGGTAGTTCTTCTATGTTTTTTGTTTTTACGGTTACAAGCAAAATGATTATTGAAATTGCAGGGGCATACAAAGACACCGAGAATGTCCGTAAGTGCTGGAATGCGAAGCCAAGACTGCGGTTTAAGGCTCCTATGACCTTTGATCATAAAAAGAAAATCCCAAATGCGATCACATACGCGTTGAGCCGTGAAAGGAATCCTTTTGACCCGCATGTCGTTCCTAGAACACCAAATAAACCACAAAATAAGAACGGGGATGATATGAAAAATGTGGACGTCTCCCGACGCCTTATTAAACCAACTTGCAAGAACCAAGATAACAGATCTGGTTTCCAAAAAAGGAACCCCCACTAACGAACAAAAATTGGTCCAAACCGCCGAGGCAACCAGCCCCGTGATAAAAAGGTGAGGAAGGTCCTCCTCACCACCACAACAAAAACAAGTAATATCAGCGGATATTCCCCTCGACCTAAGGCCATCCGGAGTGGGAATCCATTTTTTAAGAGCCTAACCATAAAGAACGACATAGTTGGGGTAATAATCGGGTTCCAACAATATTTGAGAATAAAGTGAGTATCTTGACGTTGCCGAATCGCCTCCCACGCGCTTTTAAAAGAGAAACAACCGTGGGGGGTTAATTTCCAGACAGCTTTGCGGGCCATCGGGGCAGCCTCCCCATGGGTGGGGAAAGTCAAAACATAATCGACTAGGTCCGAAGGGATCGCGTTGAGGAGTTTTGACCTATCCCATCCGTTGGAGGACCAAAAATGGTTGATATTGGCATTAGAGCGGGGGTGGGAGGCCCATTGAGAAAGCGGGCTGAAATCACACCAATGATCGTGCCAAAATGAAATGTCCCCGTCCCCAATATTCCAAAATATAAAATTATCCGCAAGAGACCGAATTATGCAAAGATTTTTCCACGTAGGCGAATCGTAAGGGTTGGATTTAACCACCATAGGGTGAAGCCGCTTACAGTATTTCTTTTTCATGAATTGGGACCAAATATTATTAGAGGTACGGAACCGCCACCAAAGTTTAATTTCAGCCGCTTTAACATGAAGTGTGGTAAAATATTGTTGGGTTGTGCTTCGGCTCGGAGTCGCAATGGTTATTATTATCAAGGAGTGTACAACAAGCACGACTGAAAGTCGGGAAGGCATGCCGACTGAGTCGGTAAAAAATATCTCATTTTGAGATCGTGGAGTGCCAATAGTGCACATTATGAAATTCGAGAAGGCATCACGACTTTGTCGGGAGAAAAAGTCTCATAGGTTGTGTGCCGGCTCGGAGTCGCAGATGTTATTATCATCAAGGAGTGTGTACAACAAGCACAAATGAAAGTCGAATTCGGTAAAAATGTGTTATTGGCTCCAAAGACTTTTTCTCTATGTGTCATGGGTGGAAAAGACTCCAATATATACCAAAAACAAAAGTTGTACTTGTGGGGATTTGAACTCCCTACCTCATGCAAAACAATAAAAGTTTCAACCACTACACCACATATGCAATTTGTGGATAGAGGAACACTTTTATATATAGGGTTGATGTAACTTGAAATTTGCCTTTTCCAAAATCGACCAATCACATCATAAAATTAAGGTCAAGAGCATTGTTGTGCAAATTTGAAATTTCGTAAAATTAATCTCGGATCGATGGTATGTAGAGTTTGGAAATCTAAAAACCGTATAATTTTACTTAAAACCAAATTAACATATGAAAAACACATTTTTGAAAAATTCGAGGCCAAAGCCGTGGCGGTTTCTGTGTGCGTAGATCTCGTCGAGATACCGAAATCAAAAAAAAATCGTCAAACGGACATTTCTACGCAAAGTTATGCCCTTCCAAAGTTTTGCATTCACGCAACGCAATTGCGGAGTGGGTTCTCCGGCCTTTCAATGTCTACTGCACTCGTCCGTTTTAACTAAATTAAAAAAAATTATTTATTTTTATATATTATTAAATAATTTTCAACAATTATTAAATAAAGATATATTTTAAAAAATAAATACTCTTATTTCGTAATTTTTACTAAATTAAAAATAAATAATTTATTTTTATATATTATTAATAATTTTAAACAATTAATTATTATTTTAAGTATTTATTTCGTAATTTTTACTAAATTAAAAATAAATTAATAATTTATTTTTATATATTATTAATAATTTTGCAGCAATTAATTATTATTTTAAGATAAAAAAAATACATTTAAAACATACTATTTCGTAATTTTAACTAAATTAAAAAGTAATTTAGTTATTTTTATATTAATAATAATATTTTAGTAATTATTTATAATTATAAAATAAACAAAATAAATTTTAAAAGTAAAAATTATTCTTTCGTAATTTTTAATTCATATTTTGATTTATTTATTAATTTTTTTTATATTTTCAATAATTATTGGGGTTTTTATTTATTTAATATTTATAAAATTATAAATAACTTATTGTTGTGTAAATATAATGTTTTATATTTTTATCAATATAAACTTATATAATAATTAATTTATAATAACTTATATTGGCTTTAAATTCGGAGTGGGTTCCTCGGCCTTTCAATGTCTAATGCACTCACAAGGGATTATTCTTCTAAGCCTATTATAGGGGAGGGTGTGTGAGAGGGTGTCAGTGTTGCTTACTTGCGAGTAACTTCCAAGGGCCGAGTGCGGCCAGCCCTCTAAAGAAACACACAAGAAAGTTTTCCTACAGTTGTCGAGAACAAGATTCCGCGACTTGCTCGGTGGGTAGTGTGGGCGGCGGCATTCTCTAACGTGGGCGTTCGATAACCAACCCGGTAGTCGGGCGACCATGGTGCGGGTGTTGCTTGCTTGTGCAAACATCGCAGAGAGAAGCTAAATTTTGTATTTGAGATCTTTGTCAGTGAGTTGGTTGGTTCGGTCGAGCGGTAACCTCCGCCGCTCGTGGGCTTTTTTTCGGCATTGTCTCGAGCAGGAGTTTGGTAAGGCCGCTTGGGTGGGCGGTCTCGGTGAGCGACGTGCAGTGCGTGAGCATTTGATAACCTATTGGGTCGTCGGACGAGCATGGTGAGGCGGTCGCTTGTTGGGGCAAAACATCGTAGTGGGCCGCCATGTTCGCGATTAGATGCATGTTCGGAAATTGCTCGGTGGGTTCGGTAAAGCGGTGCCCCATCGTTTGTGGGCATTTCCTAGTAATTATTCGGCCGAGATTTCGATTAGTTGCCCGGTGGGTAGCGAGGAGCGGACGTGCGGTGCGTGAGTGTTCGATAACCTAGGTGGTCGGGCAAGCACGGTGGCGGTCGTTTCTTTGGCGAGAACATTGTAGTGGAGAGCTATGTTCTTTGAGTTGATGCGTTGCTAGTGAAATGCTCCGTGGGTTGGTAGTGCGGTCCCTTTTTGCTCGTGGGCTTTTTGGCAATGTTGCGAACAAGATTTGATGAGCTACTTTGGTGGGTAGCCTTTGCAAATGACGTGCAGTGCGTGGGCGTTCGATAACCTAATTGGTGGTCGGGCGAGCATGGTGAGGCGGTCGTTTGTTTGGGTAAGACATCGGAGTGGAGTGCTATGTTCTTGAGTCGAAGCATTGCTCTTGAAATGCTCCGTCGGTTCGGTAGTGCGGTCCCTTTTTGCTCGTTGGGTTTTTTTGGCAGTGTTGCGAACAAGATTTCAGTGAGCTACTTTGGTGGGTAGCCTTTGCAAATGACGTACCGGTACGTGGGCGTTCGATAACCTAATTGGTGGTCGGGCGATCACAGTGAGGCGGTCGTTTGTTTAGGTAAGACATCAGAGTGGAGTGCTATGTTCTTGAGTCGAAGCATTGCTCTTGAAATGCTCGGTCGGTTGATTGGTCCCTTGTCCCTAATATTTAAAGATGGCTTGTTCCTATCGGATGGCTGGTGTTGCTTCAGTGAAATATTCAAGTTTGTTGGTCCCTTGTCCCTAATATTTAAAGATGGTGTGTTCCTATCGGACGGTTGGTGTTGCTTCGGTGAAATAAAAATCAAGTTTCTTGATTGTGAGCTCGATTGGATGCTATGTTTTGTTGTCAGCTCCTTGTGGGTATCGGTAATGGGTGCATTCGGCGAAGTCGAATGTTGGTTAAGAATGAGCATCATTGGTTTTTGGAAATTCTTTTGAATTCGAAACCATGTTACGTATGATCATGTGTCCGCTAGTGATTTGTTTCCTACGTGCCTATCGGGGCAATGCTTGGGTGTGAGTTGTTGTTTGCTGTCATGATGCACATATTATGTTTCGTGATGGCTTATAATTCCTTGTGTTCGGGCATTCTATACGTATGGTGCATGAGTGGTGATTGGTTTATATGAGTACGTTGGATCCTTGCTCGGGCAACGACGCCGTCTCATATATGCCTCTTCAGTTATTGGCTCAAGCATGTCTTGGCTGCTGTTGGTTTCCTGTGTTGAGTACCTATCTTGAAGGCATTTGAATGATTGAAGTGTCAAATTTTTCGCCTTGTGCTGCTCCCCCTTTGTGGATGCGGTGTTGGGTGAACCACAAACCACCTGTTGTGTTCCACGTTTAATGCCCCAATTTGTGTGCCTTAGATGTTGGCCCATGGCGCGGTGTACGATCTCTTGGATACGGAATATTTAGTAGGTAAGAGGTGTTCAATCGCCGCTTACCTCGAATCATGCGTTCGGCGCTTCGTGCGAGCAGCGACCGTCTGCGTTTTGAATGAGCCCTTGTGGCTTAGCTCATGCGTTGCCGGCGTCTTTAAGGAATGCTACCTGGTTGATCCTGCCAGTAGTCATATGCTTGTCTCAAAGATTAAGCCATGCATGTGTAAGTACTCAAATATTGTTGGCACCCTATGATTACTCCCACGATTTCGGTTTTTATGGTTCGTTTGTTAAATAATTGGATCCCTACATCGGATTGTCTTATCAAGAGAGGGATGATTGTTGATATCCCGTGCTTTTGTTGCGATAATATTGAAACGATGGCCCACCTATTTATCATTGGCCCTATTGCTACCAAGGTGTGGGCTGTTTTTTATAACTTAGCCAGGTTTCATGGGCCTATAACCGATAATTTTAATTTTATCTTGGCTTCTTGGTTCTCCAAGGCTAAAGGTAAGATTCATTTATTTCATGTCATCCCTATCCTTATTCTTTGGTTTTTATGGTGTTGTAGGAATGACAAAAGAATGAAGGGCATTCCTTTTACGGCCGAGCGTGTTTGCTCCCGGATTTGGAAGTACCTTCGCTCTATCAAAATTGCCAACAAATATTGTCATACCTTTTGGAAGGGTGCGGATGCTTTTTCAGCTCGATTTGGGGTTGAATCCCTGAAGAGGAGGATTTCTAAAATAATGGTCGTGAGATGGGCTAGACCGTGTAACGGTTGGGTCAAACTTAACACGGATGGTGCGGCAAAAGGAAATCCGGGATTTGCGGGGGCGGGTGGCATCATTAGAGACCATTGGGGCAGCCCCATACTTTGTTTTTCCGAACATATTGGGGTGCAAACCAACACTTTTGCGGAGCTTTACGCTATTTGGCGTGGGATCGAGCTTTGCTTGAACAAGAACTTTAACTATATTTGGGTTGAAGTTGACTCCTTAGTGGCTTTGAAATTGATTCAAAGGAAGTCTACTTGCCATTGGAACCTTCAAAACTTGGTGTCTAAATTCACATACTCTCGAATCAAGTGACCACACGTTTCTCCCACATCTATAGGGAGGGAAATGCGGTTGCCGACATTCTTGCGGATCATGGATGTAGTCGTCGTGACTTTTTCTGTTCGAATGGGCATGATCTTAAAGGTAAAATCCTTGGCCTTATTCGTTTAGATAAAATTAGTTTTCCGTATGTTAGAAATAAAAAAGTGTTTCCTACTTAATTTTCGGGCTTTTGTTTTGGGGCGTGTAGAGGAATTCGTCCTCCCTCATTCTTCTTGGGCGTGTAGAGGGACTCGTCCACCCTCAATTTTCGGGTTTGTTTAATAATATTTCGGTTTTTTTTTTTAAAAAAAAGTATGAACTAATTCATGAAGAAATCGAAGAATCATGAAGAAATGCGGTCATTAGTTATACTCTACGTATGGGGGCGTGGAGTCGGTTTGCCAATACGCATTGCAGTAATGAGGAAGTAGGTATTGATGGGGGATTTTGTTAGACCTTTATTCGTCTTTGGATATGGTCCGTTCGTATCTGCATATTCCAAGATATTCAGGGTATATTACAGCGCCGTGAGCCCCGCCGTGGAACCCACAAGGCTAAACATACGCGGAACTATAAACTTGACCGAGAAGGTCTACATACAATGGAAAGAAAGACGATACAAATGGTATTCAAAACCATAACCAATGAAACCATATACATCACGGCACAAATCAATACCTCGGCAACACAGGCCGGAACATCAAGGAAACTGAAATACAATACTCGAGTATTTAAAATCCATTCCAGTACAACAACACTGAATGGAGGAATCCAAATAGATAACCGGAGACAAGACACTATCACACTTTCCCATCATCTTCGTGCCGACCCGATACCCGCCTGTGTTCTCTCCTGGAACCTGAAATACATAAAAAGTATTTCCCCCATAAAGGGGTTAGCCGTCGAATAGCTAGTGCAAGTATAACAGTATGAAACACAATACTCTTCGACAATAAAGTAAATGTAATCCGTCAATTCATCAATTCAAGACTAGTATTCCGGAATAACTAAAATCTCATAAGACGTATGTGAATGCCGTAGAAACGGTTCGTTCACCTCATACGCCGTTACGTATGTGAATGCCGTAGAAACGGTTCGTTCACCTCATACGCCGATACATGTAGGAATGCCGTCAAAACGGTTCGTTCATTACATGCCAACAATATATCTATGAATGCCGTAAAAACGGTTCGTTCATGATATGCCATCAATATTTCTTACTTTCAAAGTCGAGAACGTACAATCATAAATGTATACTTGCCTTGAATAATCGACGACGCAACGAACGGAATGGAAAGTCACCGACGAATGCTAGGAACCATCGAAACCGAACCTAACGATTCGAAGAATACAATCACAACATATTCAAAACGAATACGGAATTGGAATACGCCCGGAAACCCGCCTACGATTCATGTATATTCATATAAAAACGACAACGAGGGCGGACCACAACCAAACCCTCTCGATTTCGTAAAAATCACGAAATATACTATGAATCCATAGGGAAACTAAGGTTACCAACAAGATTAATCATATTCATCATGAATTAATCAACAAAACGGAATGAATCGGACAAAAACGCGAAAACCCCCAAATCTCCCCAAGAGTAGGGTTCTAAAGATCTAACCTTGATTCGCTGGATCGAAGGATGTTATAGGATGATCGATCAATGATATGAACTCAGGAACTTCATGGATTTGTTGTTTAACAACATGGCTTCATCTTCTACGAAGCTCCAGCCGCGGACCGAAGAGAAAGGAAATGAAAAATGAGTGAGAAAGTGGTTGTTCTGTCATTTATATACTGGGCCGGAACTAGCGTGCGCTAGCCTTCCCGGACTAGCGTGCGCTATCGGCCCGATGCTCGGCCCGGACTCTCGGCCATGGCCCGCATGACCGGAACCACCGACCAATTCTGCGACCATGACTCGTCGCCCGACTCCCGCTAGCGTGCGCTCTGGCCGAAGCTTTGCACGCGCTAGCCGACACTGTCGATAGCCTCTCGGACTAGTAAGCTCATCCGTGCGTCGCTAGTCGGCCGATAGCGTCGCTACCTGCCCGGTCGGCGTGCGCAGCCGGCGATGGCGTCGCTACCCGACGATCCTACCCGAGTCGAACCTCGAAACCCTCTGCCCGGGCCGATAGCGTGCGCGGGGTGACTCGGCAGCGTGCGCTACACTGCCGAGCTAAGCGCGCGCCTCCGGCCGTAACGTGCGCTCGCCGGTTCCTACGTGCTGCTCGGTCGGTGCGACCATCGTCCGGCGAACTGCGACCGTCCGTCGGTGCCGACCACGTGGCTCGACGACTCGATTTCCGAAAATGTACGGAACGAACACGACGAAAAGTTCGCGGACAACATCAACGACCCGAAATGAAAGCATAATGTAATAATTAATCATACGCGACCGAGAAAAGAGTCGAGACAACGAATACAGATAGAATACCCATAACTTTGGGTAAATTACAAAACGGCCCAAAACGCCCGAAAATCACGATACGCGATCGAATAACCAAACCGAAGTTCACAACACTACTAACAAAGTTAAACGGACTTACGGGAAACTCGAAACAGCAGTTTAGAACGAGATTCGCAAGAATCAAACTCAAGTGTGGAAAAGTCGTTGAAAAGCACGGAACTCAACATAACGACACCGAAACTAACTCGGATGTCAAAAAGTGTATAATTAATCATTCTCAGGGTGACGAAACGGTCCCAAGCGAGTTGTCAAAACGGACTTCCGCCGAAAATAGAAAGTTACTGGAAATCAAAATTACGGGTATTACATTCTACCCTCCTTAAAAGAAGTTTCGTCCCGAAACTTAAAACAAGTAGGGAGAAGAAATATCCTGCCAGGAAAAACTCAACGAGATACACAAGAACCGAAAACTTGCGCCCAAACGGCGAATCATCAATATAGAACTCAACAATACATTACCCGAAGGTAAACCAAACCAATGCCGAAAAGATACGGATCACAATGCCCGAAGGCTCCAACGGAAAATAACGATACATCATAATGGCCTGAAAGCCCCTCAACCGAAGCTGTGTATCACGATGGCTTGAAAGCCGAACAGTCCGGAGCTGTAAATCATCACAATACAGATCTCAAAGAAACAAATCTGACTGTCGGACATATCCCTTGGCGTATGAACGACCAGTCGCAAATCGTCAGGCATATCCAATACATCATGGACTACGAATGACCAAACAATAAAGCTCAAGAGGGACATCACAGTACGCCCGATCCGGAAATGTGTCCGTGCACATGTCCACCCCGTATACGGAATCCAGAATATACGTGTGACAATGTACCTAATTAGCCTCAAGAACTACGTCTCGTGTGCACGGTCCAATGCGGAAACATCCACGCATGACCATCGAGTGCCTGGCTAAAAATCCTACACATAACCAATCGGCACGCAGACATGATTCCAGATATGCCATGATACAACATGACAACGAAACTCAAAGGATAAAACATCCAATACGGATCATACGACTCACCAAGTGAACGATGACACACGAATAATGAAAGATCGACACGACCAACGATATTCAAAACAACCATCCTGGGATCAGAATTCCCTAAGGACTGATTAACACGGCAATAACCACAACACCACAATTCGGGAAATCCTCCACCCTCAACGATCACAAAGTTATCGTGTTCACCAGAATAATAGTGTGCTGCCCTGAGTTGGCCAACACGACAATAATAACTCACAGATGGGCACCATCCTCGGCGATCCCCATTCAATATCTCGATTTTCTTCGAACAGCCAATCGATAACGACTCAACGGATGGGAACTATCTTCGACAGTCCCAATTCAATACTTCGGTTACCTTAGAACGGCAACTCGATAACAACGGTACAATGGATATCTCGGCACACTTAAATCAGTTACCGATAACGAAGATGAAATTCGAATACATCAATGCCTTCAATCGGCCGTTTACGAACAACAATAACATTTGGCATAATTTGTTGACGGTTGTCGTATCAAACAATCCCTTGATACCAATACAATCATAAGGAGGCCAAGTCTCGAAATGATACACACATACGTACACCTACACGATAACATTAGTCTCATTGATTAGTACGAGTATAAAACTTGCCTCGATATCAATACAATGAACTGTTACCAATTCAGTTGATTTCGTCTTACGAATTCCTCAGTCTCGACCAAGTTAATCTACGAACCCTTCAACCTTAACCGCAACACAACAGTCATAATTCACGATCAAACATCATATATTATTGTAAAACGAAGGATTAATAATCAACAGGTTTGATGACGACCAATATCAATACCACCAAACCACAAACTCAATCGTTTCACCATATCTCGACTAATCACAGTCTGAACAATCCAACCCAGACACTTACACATCCTGTCCACAATACGAGTCGAAATATAATGATCATATCAGCAACAGATGAGGACCAATAATAAAGGTCTAAATGTTCCAAACTCAATTCTTAAGTTCGGATTTATAAGGTTCCCTTCTCGTAAATCCTTCGTTAAAATTTACTTATGACCGTCATCATTTCGAATCATCCGACTGGTTCAAAACAATAGATAATCCTACTAAAAAGATTATCAAATAGTCCAATCATTCGACTTGAACATTTGTTCCATACGTATGGGCTTCCAAATTCGGAGATGAATAATAGTCTCATCGAACTCATAATCACATTCGTATTCCTATACGAATATTATATCAAACACATAGTTTAGCTCTATATATGAATATTCCATATTCATTTTCAAAACATCAACACTTCTAAAAAAAATTCATCACTTCGTATAATTCAAGAGTTCTTCAAGAACACGAAATATCCGAAATCCCATTCAGAACAACATATCCGAGGTATATATCTCCATGTTACCATTTTCTTCGTCATGCCATTCATACAACCTTAAGAGTCGCAACAATACTGTCATCACCATATGAACAAGGTCTCAATAATCATATCAACATCCGAAATCTCTTATTACAATTCCAATAAATCTCGTATAACATTATCACATGATACCACAATTGTAACACCCTGCATCCTCCAGGAATATTACACGCCGTAAACCCACCTCACAAGGATTTACCAGGCTAAGCACAATTTTTCCACATCATTTCAAAAATGCTAAAAAGACCGATGACGGTAATATTTTTTTTTTTTTCAAATATTAAGAAAAAAAATCATTTTCCAAATACCGTCAAAATGATCAAGGCCAAAATGCCAAAGACTCAGTCTAGGGCATCGGTTTTACAAAATAAAAATTCAGTTGGCAAAATACCAAAAGCCATTTCAAAATACTCACGCAGCGGATAAAAGTACAGTCCAATTTATGCATTTTCATTGAAATAAGACGAACATCAAAATACACGATTCCCAACATACTCCCTCCCAAGTAGTAATCCTTAAGGAAATGAACCACTATCAAAGGGATACAAGGACTATCATGTATGGACGAACCACGAAGAAGAATAATTTGAACTCCATTCCAAGAATCATCAAAAACTTCATGAACAATACTTAAATCCGAGCTCTCCATCTTAATCTTGTTTGAGAGAATCATTTCTCAATGTTTAGGAACTTCAAGTACTTCCCAAGGTTCTCTCTATTGACTGAAGGAAGGAGAATGGACAAAATGCCTCTCAGCACTCGTCTACCCTCTCTATAAAACACATCACTAGCGCGCGCTAGACCTTATATTTAGCGTGCGCTACATGACTAGCGTGCGCTATCCTTCCTTGATAGCGTGCGCTATCGGGCAGTCCAGAAGCTACTACATCGCTTCGGAATTCATCTAACGTACGTAATGCCCATGCATTAGCGTACGCTAACAGGCGTTGACTTGATACAGTAAAATGCTCAGTAGCGTGCGCTATTCTTCGACCTTAACGCGCGCTAATCGTCGTTGACTTGCTACAGTATCGTGCCCCCACATGCCAAAAGCATCCGCGATTATCGGGATTCCTTTGACCGATATGGAATTAACGTGCGCTAATCATACGGTTTTAGCGTGCGCTAGCTCTACACGACAAGCACTCGTTGACCTTATCTGGACACGCGTCGAACATGGCCGGGTCCACCCGCCGAAAGCTAAGATTCCATTATTGGCGATCTGGTGTTAGCGTGCGCTAACCAACATGCGTTAGTGTGCGCTAACTGAATATAAAAATCAACCTGGGCCTACCTGTCGGCTACCTTCCGAAACTAACCCAGCCAGTCGTTACGTACGTTAGGGGTCCTCCTTAGCGTACGTAACCGAATCTCTTAGCGTGCGCTAAGTATGCACCGTAGCGTACGCTAAGTATATATCTTAGCGCGCGCTAGGCATACCTTGTAGCGTGCGCTAACGTAGCTGTACTTAGCCATTTTCCGCTATTCTCTACCAACATCTCGACATACCAAACGATCATACGGCACAATGAATACATATACGCATTCAGCAACATTGTCATACGTTCACACCATCCTCAAGCACAATTATCCAACATATAAATCCAAAATCACCAAGATAACCAAGAATTATCGAATAATCCAAACAACATACTTACAGGTCTGTGAAGTTGATGATCTCCCGTGGTACTAGCATGCGACTCCCAAACAAAGTCCAAACACAAAACCGATACACGCTAATATCGAAATTAGCAATTTCACAAAATCTCAAGGAAGGGTTTACGTCCGTAACCACAGTCACGACTTCTTCTCCTTACATCCAACATTCTAAAGGGCACACACGTGCGGAAGTATAATCCAAATCACACCTTCTCAAAGTGACCAATTCCAAAGAATACCAAGCTAAAAAAAAACGAAACGGTCAAGAAAATACAAGAAGAGTGAGAGGACTTACAAGTACCGGTCGCACTGTGATGATGGCAGAGTAGTGATACTGTGGGCAAACGATGACTCAATCGACCCAAAAGACCGACAGCCTAGGTATCCATAAACCTAAGCTCTGATACCATATTCTGTAACACCCCCAAGTTATTCAGGGTATATTACAGCGCCGTGAGCCCCGCCGTGGGACACACAAGGCTAAACATACGCGGAACTATAAAACTTGACCGAGAAGGTCTACATACAATGGAAAGAAAGACGATACAAATGGTATTCAAAACCATAACCAATGAAACCATATACATCACTGCACAAATCAATACCTCGGCAACACAGGCCGGAACATCAAGGAAACTGAAATACAATACTCGAGTATTTAAAATCCATTCCAGTACAACAACACTGAATGGAGGAATCCAAATAGATAACCGGAGACAAGACACAGTATCACACTTGCCCATCATCTTCGTGCCGACCCGATACCCACCTGTGTTCTCTCCTGGAACCTGAAATACATAAAAAGTATTTCCCCCATAAAGGGGTTAGCCGTCGAATAGCTAGTGCAAGTATAAGAGTATGAAACACAATACTCCTCGACAATAAAGTAAATGTAATCCGTCAATTCATCAATTCAAGACTAGTATTCCGGAATAACTAAAATCTCATAAGACGTATGTGAATGCCGTAGAAACGGTTCGTTCACCTCATACGCCGTTACGTATGTGAATGCCGTAGAAACGGTTCGTTCACCTCATACGCCGATACATGTAGGAATGCCGTCAAAACGGTTTGTTCATTACATGCCAACAATATATCTATGAATGCCGTAAAAACGGTTCGTTCATGATATGCCATCAATATTTCTTACTTTCAAAGTCGAGAACGTACAATCATAAATGTATACTTGCCTTGAATAATCGACGACGCAACGAACGGAATGGAAAGTCACCGATGAATGCTAGGAACCATCGAAACCGAACCTAACGATTCGAAGAATACAATCACAACAGATTCTAAACGAATACGGAATTAGAATACGCCCGGAAACCCGCCTACGATTCATGTATATTCGTATAAAAACGACAACGAGGGCGGACCACAACCAAACCCTCTCGATTTCGTAAAAATCACGAAATATACTATGAATCCGTAGGGAAACTAAGGGTACCAACCAAGATTAATCATATTCATCATGAATTAATCAACAAAACGGAATGAATCGGACAAAAACGCGAAAACCCCCAAATCTCCCCAAAAGTAGGGTTCTAAAGATCTAACCTTGATTCGCTGGATCGAAGGATGTTATAGGATGATCGATCAATGATATGAACTCAGGAACTTCATGGATTTGTTGTTTAACAACATGGCTTCATCTTCTACGAAGCTCCAGCCGCGGACCGAAGAGAAAGGAAATGAAAATGAGTGAGAAAGTGGTCATTCTGTCATTTATATATTGGCCGGAACTAGCGTGCGCTAGCCTTCCCGGACTAGCGTGCGCTATCGGCAAGATGCTCGGCCCAAGACTCTCGGCCATGGCCCGCATGACCGGCACCACCGACCAGTGCCCGACCATGACTCGTCGCCCGACTCCCGCTAGCGTGCGCTACGGTCGGAAGCTTGCGCTAGCTTGGCCCGAGAGCCTCTGGACTAGTAAGCTCATCCCGGTAACGTACGCTAGTCGGCCGACAGCGTACGCTACCCCTGCCGGTCAGCGTGCGCAACGACCGGCAGTAGCGTGCGCTACCTGCCGATCCTACCCGAGTCCAGAACCTCAGAAACCCTCTGCCCAGGCCCGATAGCGTACGCTGGGCTGACTCGACAGCGTGCGCTACACTGCCGAGCTAGCGCGCGCAGCGTCCCGGCCGTAACGTGCGCTACGCCGGTTCCTGCTGTGCCTGCTCGGTCAGTGCCAGCCATCGTCCGGCCAGAACCTGCGACCGTCCGGTCAGTGCCCGACCACCAGGGCTCGACGACTCGATTTCCGAAAACGTACGGAACGAACACGACGAAAAGTTCGCGGACAACATCAACGACCCGAAATGAAAGCATAATGTAATAATTAATCATACGCGACCGAGAAAAGAGTCGAGACAACGAATACAGATAGAATACCCATAACTTTGGGTAAATTACAAAACGGCCCAAAACGCCCGAAAATCACGATACGCGATCGAATAACCAAACCGAAGTTCACAACACTACTAACAAAGTTAAACGGACTTACGGGAAACTCGAAACAGCAGTTTAGAACGAGATTCGCAAGAATCGAACTCAAGTGCAGAAAAGTCGTTGAAAAGCACGGAACTCAACATAACGACACCGAAACGAACTCGGATGTCAAAAAGTGTATAATTAATCATTCTCAGGGTGACGAAATGGTCCCAAGCGAGTTGTCAAAACGGACTTCCGTCGAAAATAGAAAGTTACTGGAAATCAAAATTACGGGTATTACAGTACGATCTCTTGGATACGGAATATTTAGTAGGTAAGAGGTGTTCAATCGCCGCTTACCTCGAATCATGCGTTCGGCGCTTCGTGCGAACGACGACCGTGCACGTTTTGAATGAGCCCTTGTGGCTTAGCTCATGCGTTGCCGGCGTCTTTAAGGAATGCTACCTGGTTGATCCTGCCAGTAGTCATATGCTTGTCTCAAAAATTAAGCCATGCATGTGTAAGTTAATCCAAAGAATAGGGGCTCCTAAAACCCGTGCTAATGCGACGGTGGTTGCTCTTCCAGTCCCTCTTCCAGTCCCATCGGAAGATACTGTTAAAACGGACCATTCGAAAAATCGGGTAAAAAATGATACAAAGATTAATAAAAAGAAGGCTCAGGCTCCTCCAAAAATGGTCCCTAAACGAAACCAGAATAGATGATTAATACGCTTATCTGGAACGTTAGAGGTATTGGCAATGATTCTGCCCAAAAAATTGTTAAACTTCTTAAAAAAGAGCATAATCTTAATATCTTGGCTCTCATTGAACCTAAGGTAGTCTTGAATGCTAATTACTACTGTAGGTTATTTGGCTTTGATAAGGTGGTTGCTAATTATAATAACCATATTTGGATATTTTCGGATATCAACACTAAAATTTCGGTCTTGAATAGCACGGATCAATTGCTGCACACGTCCGTTTTATCTGCTTCCCTTGCTAAACCTTTCTTGTTAACGGTGGTGTACGGGAAGAATACCAAAATTGAGCGTAGAACCTTGTGGGAAGACCTCACTAGTGTGTGTCAATCCCAAATTCCTTGGATGGTAGGCGGGGATTTTAATATCGTTCTGCATCCTTGTGAGAAAAAAGGGGATAATCCGCCAATCCCTTCGGAAATGGAAGAATTTAGGGATGCCATCCTTGAATGTGACCTTACCGATGGGGGATTTGAAGGTTCTCCCTATACTTGGTACAGCAATTTCATTTGGCAACGGTTGGATCGGATTTTGTTCTCTTCGGAATGGTTTAATTCTTTTCCTTCTTCTTCGGTTAAACACATTCCCAGGCACACTTCGGACCACCACTCTCTTCTTTGCAAATTTAGTACATTGAAGAATATTCCCGCCTCCTCTTTTCGGTTCCAAAATATGTGGATTAAACACCATAATTTTTTGAACACTGTTAGGGAATCGTGGGATATCCCTCTTCCATTTTCTGGTCTTAAGAGACTCTCTTTTAAACTTACCCGTCTTAAGCTTACTCTGAAGGAGTGGAACAATATTCATTTTGGTAATGTTTTTGATAAAGTTGCCAAAGCCCAGGAATGTGTAAAACATGCTGAGGAGAATTTTGACTCCAATCCAACCATTGCCAACATGGAATATCTTAAATCGGCTAATATAGCCCTCAACCTTGCTTTGTCCATTGAAGAGACTTTTTGGAAACAAAAAGTTCGTATGAAATGGACTATGGAAGGGGAAAGAAATACTAAATTCTTTCATGATTTAGTCAAGAAGAATAGGAGTAAGAATTTTATTCATAATATTCATGACGACGGAAACATCCTGGATAATCCCAATGATATTAATGACTCTGCTGTTAGATTTTTTAACAACAGTTTCCATAATTTGGACACGGATCTCTCTCTTGTTAAAGATAACCTTATCCCTTCCCTTATTACGGAGATTGATAATGTTGAGCTTTGTAAAAACCCCTCTTTAGAAGAGGTGCGTGAGGTTGTCTTTGATATGGAGGGTGATAGTGTTGCGGGGCCTGATGGGTTTAATGCTAAATTTTTTCAAGAGTGTTGGGATATTATTGCCTCTGATGTTCTTGAAGCGACGTGTGATTTTTTTGGAGGAACAGCTCTTTCAAAAGCTTATTCCTCGACCACTTTATCTTTGATTCCTAAAATCTCGGCGCCAAACTCTTGGAAAGATTTCAGACCTATTAGCCTTTGCAATACGTCTTACAAAATTATTTCTAAAATCCTTAGTAAGAGGCTGAGTCGTATTATTCCTCGCATTGTTGTCCCTTCTCAGTCGGGTTTCATCAAGGATCGGCTCATCACGGATAACATCCTCACGGCTTTGGATGTGGTCCATGACATCTCTAGATCTAAGATGAACACCATTATTAAGCTTGACATGGAGAAAGCTTATGATAGAGTCAATTGGGATTTTTGTTCAAAATTTTAGCTCAATTTGGGTTTTCTAATCGTTTGGTCAATTTGATTAAACAATGTGTGAGTTCGGCTTGGTTCTCCATTTTAATTAATGGTTGCTCGGTCGGATATTTTAAATCGTAGAGGGTCGCGTCAAGGGGACCCGATTTCTCCATTATTGTTTGTCATTGCATCCGATTATTTCTCTCGATGTATTGATGACATGTTTGCTCGGAATCCTCAAATGGCGTATATCATTCGCAAAAATGTTAAGATTTCCCACTTAGCTTACGCCGATGATACTCTTCTTTTCTCAAGGCGTGAGAGTAATTTGCATATTCTTAACAATCTTCTTAACCACTATGAGAGTGTTTCTGGCGTAAAATTAATAATGCTAAAAGCCTTTATATTATGCAAAGACCCTCCTCTAATTTGGCTAATCTTGTGCACACCATTACGGGTTCCAAATGTCTAGCTTACCGATCACCTACTTGGGAGTTCCTTTGTGGAAGGGGAATCCCACCTTTGCTATGTTCCATGAGATTGTCCGTAAAATTCAACTTAAGATTTGCTCGTGGAACCACCATCTTCTCTCTTTAGGTGGTCGGATCGAGCTTATTAAATCGGTTCTCAACTCTATTGCATTTTATTATCTTCAAGTGGTGAAACCTCCGGCTAATGTAATCACATTCATTGAGAGGCTTTTCAATAAATTCCTTTGGGGATCTAATGATGCTAAAAAGAAAATGCACTGGGCTGCTTGGTCTAAATTGTGTTACCCTACGAGTGAGGGTGGTTTGGGTTTTCGGGATCTTAATGATATCATTAAAACAGCCGAGTATAAATTGTGGTGGAGGTTTCGCACTTCTAATAACATATGGTCTCAATTTCTTATGGCTAAATATTGTAAGAGGCTTCACCCAATGGTGGTGAAAATTAACCCATTTGATTCGGCCATTTGGAAGCGTATGTGCAATATTAGGCTTCTTGCGGATAAGCTGATTTTTTGGAATAGTGGTACAGCGGATGCTTATTTTTGGCATGATATGTGGTGTGATTTTAGCCCTCTAACTAGTTTACACCCATCTAAGTCCAAATCTCGTCTTAAAGATTTTTGGTCTAATGGGGTTTGGGATAAAACTAAGTTACTGGCCTCTATTCCGCCTGATTATTGTGATTATATTTGTGCTCTTCCCGCTGATGTGGCGAATCCTAAAACTTGC
Source organism: Orobanche coerulescens (assembly GCA_033398695.1). Taxonomy (NCBI): domain Eukaryota; kingdom Viridiplantae; phylum Streptophyta; class Magnoliopsida; order Lamiales; family Orobanchaceae; genus Orobanche; species Orobanche coerulescens. The sequence continues at coordinate 155,228,229 of CM065813.1, read as the reverse complement.
TGGAAACTGTCCTCTAATGGGGACTTTTCCTTTAAAAATACTTGGGATCATATTAGACAACGTAAGGAGGTTCACGATTGTCTCAAACTTTGCTGGAATGCTATTATTACTCCTACGATTTCCATTTTTATGGTTCGTGTGTTTAATAAATGGATCCCCACTCCGGATTGTCTGGCTCTTAGAGGCATAATGTCTAACATTTCTTGTTTTTGTTGTGGGGGTCAAGAAAGTCTCCTTCATCTCCTTGTGGCCGGTCCAGTGGCCTCTAAAGTGTGGGATATCTTTTACGCGATTGCTGGCCTAGCTCGCCCGAACATTATCAGTGTTAACCAATTCTTGAGGAGTTGGTTCAGCAAAGCGCAAGGTAAAATACATATCTTCCATATCATTCCCGTGCTTATTTGTTGGTTTCTTTGGTGCTGTAGGAATGATAAAAGAGTTAAAAAGATTCCTTTCACGGCCAAGCGAGTTTGCGCGAGAGTTTGGAACTACCTTCGCTTTATTAAGGTGCCTAGGAAAGCTCGTCACTTTTGGCTTCGGGGGGAAGGCTTTGCGGCTAGGTTGTGTATTTCGATACCCCCACCTCCCAAAATAAAACTCATGACCGTCAGTTGGGCTCCCCCTCCGGTTGGGTGGTTTAAATTGAATACGGATGGGGCGGCCAAAAATAACCCTGGCTTAGCGGCTGCCGGGGGGATCCTTCGGGATCATTGGGGCACTCCTATATTCTGCTTCTATGAATTTATTGGCGAACAATCTAACTCTTATGCGGAGCTCTTTGCGATTTGGCGCGGAATTGAACTTTGTGCGGAGAGAGGGTTCCACAATATTTGGGTTGAATCCGATTCGACCACTGCCATTAATTTGGTTTCTACCGAGTCTGCTTGTCAATGGCATCTTCAGGGATTAATCTCTAAAATTAAAAAAAATGCTAGAGATTTTAATATTCGTTACTCCCACATTTATAGGGAAGGAAATGCGGTTGCCGATCACCTTGCGAATCAAGGCTGCCTTCATAGAAATTACTCCTACTCTGATTGTCAAGATCTCGTAGGGAAGATTCGGGGACTGATTCGTCTCGACAAAATGGGATTCCCTTATATTAGGAGTAGGAAATACTTTGATCCTTAACATGTAATCTGTATTCTTTTTAGCTTTTATGATGGGTTTCCAATCATTTGGCTTGGTGAGGATCTAGCCACCCTCGGTTTTTGGGCGTGTAGAGGGGCTCGTCCTCCCTCGATCTCTTTGGGCGTGTAGTGGGCCTCGTCCCCCCAACGGTTGGATCGAAAAAAAAAAAAAAAAAAAAAAAAAAGTTAATCCAAAGAAGGTCGACGAATGGGTCAAGGATCAGAAGCAAATGCCGGATAAAACTCACGAGAGGATCATGACCAAAACCGGTATGGGAAAAGACGATAAGTCTGCACTTTTAAATGTTCAGATAGATAAGGATCAAGACCACGATATGGATATGGAATTTAAAAAAGTTGTGAGCAAGAAAAAGAAAAAGATAGAAAAACAGAAGGAAAAGCACGCTAGTTTTAAAAAGGCTATGTTTGGGATTTAGCCCCCCATATTTATCTTTTTTCTTTCTTTCTTGAGGCTATTTTTGGGATTTGGCCCCCCAGCAAATATAGGCCTTGTAAGGGAATAGGCCCCCCAATTTTTTATTTGTGCTATATTATGTTCGTTTTTTTTTTTTAAAAAAAAAAGTATGAACTAATTCAGACTGAAAAAAAAAAGTATGAATATAAATAATGATAAAAAGAAGGCTCCTCCAAAAGCGGTCACTAAACGAAAACAGCATAAATGATTAATACGCTTATCTGGAACGTTAGAGGTATTGGCAATGATTCTGCCCAAAAATTGTTAAACTACTAAAAAAAGAGCATAATCTTAATATCTTGGCTCTCATTGAACCTAAGGTAGTCTTGAATGCTAATTACTACTGTAGGTTATTTGGCTTTGATAAGGTGGTTGCTAATTATAATAACCATATTTGGATATTTTCGGATATCAACACTAAAATTTCGGTCTTGAATAGCACGGATCAATTGCTGCACACGTCCGTTTTATCTGCTTCCCTTGCTAAACCTTTCTTGTTAACGGTGGTGTACGGGAAGAATACCAAAATTGAGCGTAGAGCCTTGTGGGAAGACCTCACTAGTGTGTGTCAATCCCAAATTCCTTGGATGGTAGGCGGTGATTTTAATATCGTTCTGCATCCTTGTGAGAAAAAAGGGGATAATCCTCCAATCCCTTCGGAAATGGAAGAATTTAGGGATGCCATCCTTGAATGTGACCTTACCGATGGGGGATTTGAAGGTTCTCCCTATACTTGGTACAACAATTTCATTTGGCAACGGTTGGATCGGATTTTATTCTCTTCGGAATGGTTTAATTCTTTTCCTTCTTCTTCGGTTAAACACATTCCCAGGCACACTTCGGACCACCACTCTCTTCTTTGCAAATTTAGTACATTGAAGAATATTCCCGCCTCCTCTTTTCGGTTCCAAAATATTTGGATTAAACACCATAATTTTTTGAACACCGTTAGGGAATCGTGGGATATCCCTCTTCCATTTTTTGGTCTAAAGAGACTCTCTTTTAAACTTACCCGTCTTAAGTTTACTATTAAGGAGTGGAACAATATTCATTTTGGTAATGTTTTTGATAAAGTTGCCAAGGCCCAGGAATGTGTGAAACATGCTGAGGAGAATTTTGACTCCAATCCAACCATTGTCAACATGGAATATCTTAAATTGGCTAATATAGCCCTCAACCTTGCTTTGTCCATTGAAGAGACTTTTTGGAAACAAAAAGTTCGTATGAAATGGACTATGGAAGGGGAAAGAAATACTAAATTCTTTCATGATCTAGTCAAGAAGAATAGGAGTAAGAATTTTATTCATAATATTCATGACGACGGAAACATCCTGGATAATCCCAATGATATTAATGACTCTGCTGTTAGATTTTTTAACAACAGTTTCCATAATATGGACATGGATCTCTCTCTAGTTAAAGATAACCTCATCCCTTCTCTTATTACTGAGATTGATAATGTTGAGCTTTGCAAAAAACCCTCTTTAGAAGAGGTGCGTGAGGTTGTGTTTGATATGGAGGGTGATAGTGTTGCGGGGCCTGATGGATTTAATGCTAAATTTTTTCAAGAGTATTGGGATATTATTGCCTCTGATGTTCTTGAAGCGACGTGTGATTTTTTTGGAGGAACAGCTCTTTCAAAAGCTTATTCCTCAACCACTTTATCTTTGATTCCTAAAATCTCGGCGCCAAACTCTTGGAAAGATTTCACACCTATGAGCCTCTGCAATACGTCTTACAAAATTATTTCTAAAATCCTTAGTAAGAGGCTGAGTTGTATTATTCCTCGCATTATTGTCCCTTCTCAGTCGGGTTTCATCAAGGATCGGCTCATCACGGATAACATCCTCACGGCTTTGGATGTTGTCCATGACATCTCTAGATCTAAGATGAACACCATTATTAAGCTTGACATGGAGAAAGCTTATGATAGAGTCAATTGGGATTTTTTGTTCAAAATTTTAGCTCAATTTGGGTTTTCTAATCGTTTGATCAATTTGATTAAACAATGTGTGAGTTCGGCTTGGTTCTCCATTTTAATTAATGGTTGCTCGGTCGGCTATTTTAAATCTGGGAGAGGGCTGCGTCAAGGGGACCCGATTTCTCCTTTATTGTTTGTCATTGCATCTGATTACTTCTCTCGATGTATTGATGATATGTTTGCTCGTAATCCTCAAATGGCGTATATCATTCACAAAAATGTTAAGATTTCCCACTTAGCTTACGCTGATGATACTCTTCTTTTCCTTCGGAGAGTAATTTGCATATTCTTAACAATCTTCTTAACCACTATGAGAGTGTTTCGGGGCAGAAAATTAATAATGCTAAAAGCCTTTATATTATGCAGCACCCTCCCTCTAATTTGGCTAATCTTGTGCACACCATTACGGGGTTCCAAATGTCTAGCTTACCGATCACCTACTTGGGAGTTCCTTTGTGGAAGGGGAATCCCACCTTTGCTATGTTCCATGAGATTGTCCGTGAAATTCAACTTAAGATTTGCTCGTGGAACCACCATCTTCTCTCTTTAGGTGGTCGGATCGAGCTTATTAAATCGGTACTCAACTCTATTGCATTTTATTGTCTTCAAGTGGTTAAACCTCCGGCTAATGTAATCACATTCATTGAGAGGCTTTTCAATAAATTCCTTTGGGGATCTAATGATGCTAAAAAGAAAATGCACTGGGCGTCTTGGTCTAAACTGTGTTACCCGACGAGTGAGGGTGGTTTGGGTTTTTGGGATCTTAATGATATCATTAAAACAGCTGAGTATAAATTGTGGTGGAGGTTTCACACTTCTAATAATATATGGTCTCAATTTCTTATGGCTAAATATTGTAAGAGGCTTCACCCAATGGTGGTGAAAATTAACCCATTTGATTCGGTCATTTGGAAGCGTATGTGCAATATTAGGCTTCTTGCGGATAAGCTGATTTTTTGGAATAGTGGTACAGCGGATGCTTATTTTTGGCATGATATGTGGTGTGATTTTAGCCCTCTAACTAGTTTACACCCATCTAAGTCCAAATCTCGTCTTAAAGATTTTTGGTCTAATGGGGTTTGGGATAAAACTAAGTTACTGGCCTCTATTCCGCCTGATTATTGTGATTATATTTGTGCTCTTCCCGCTGATGTGGCGAATCCTAAAACTTGCTGGAAACTGTCCTCTAATGGGGACTTTTCCTTTAAAAATACTTGGGATCATATTAGACAACGTAAGGAGGTTAACAAATGTCTTAAACTTTGCTGGAATGCTATTATTACTCCTACAATTTCCATTTTTATGGTTCGTGTGTTTAATAAATGGATCCCTACTCCGGATTGTCTGGCTCTTCGAGGCATAATGTCTAACATTTCTTGTTTTTGTTGTGGGGGTCAAGAAAGTCTCCTTCATCTCCTTGTGGCCGGGCCAGTGGCCTCTAAAGTGTGGGATGTCTTTTACTCGATTGCTGGCCTAGCTCGCCCGAACATTATCAGTGTTAACCAATTTTTGAGGAGTTGGTTCAGCAAAGCGCAAGGTAAAATTCATATCTTCCATATCATTCCCGTGCTTATTTGTTGGTTTCTTTGGTGCTGTAGGAATGATAAAAGAGTTAAAAAGATTCCTTTCACGGCCAAGCGAGTTTGTGCTAGAGTTTGGAATTACCTTCGTTTCATTAAGGTGCCTAGGAAAGCTCGGCACTTTTGGTATCGGGGGGATGGATTTGCGGCTAGGTTGTGTATTTTGATACCCCCGCCTCCCAAAATAAAACTCACGACCGTCAGTTGGGCTCCCCCTCCCGTTGGGTGGTTTAAATTGAATACGGATGGGGCGGCCAAAAACAACCCAGGTTTAGCGGCTGCCGGGGGGATCCTTCGGGATCATCGGGGTATTCCTAGATTCTGCTTTTATGAATTTATTGGCGAACAATCTAACTCTTATGCGGAGCTCTTTGCGATTTGGCGCGGAATTGACCTTTGTGCGGAGAGAGGGTTCCACAATATCTGGGTTGAAGCCGATTCGACCACTGCCATTAATTTGGTTTCTTCCGAGTCTGCTTGTCAATGGCATCTTCAGGGATTAATCTCTAAAATTAAAAAAATTGCTAGCGATATTAATATTTGTTACTCACACATTTATAGAGAAGGAAATGCGGTTGCCGATCACCTTGCGAATCAAGGCTGTCTTCATAGAAATTACTCCTACTCTGATTGTCAAGATCTCGTAGGGAAGATTCGTGGACTGATTCGTCTCGACAAAATGGGATTCCCTTATATTAGGAGTAGGAAATACTTTGATCCTTAACATGTAATCTGTATTCTTTTTAGCTTTTATGATGGGTTTCCAATCATTTGGCTTGGTGAGGATCTAGCCACCCTCGGTGTTTGGGCGTGTAGAGGGCCTCGTCCTTCCTCAATCTCTTTGGGCGTGTAGTGGGCCTCGTCCCCCCACATTTCTGTTCCGGTTTATATATTTCGTTTTTTTTTAAAAAAAAAGTATGAACTAAAAAAAAAAAAAGTATGAACTAATTCAGCTCAAACTCAAATCCACCAAATTTGGGAGCAGGGAAGTTGTATTTCTGATCCTCTTCTCATCCAGCAATCGGCTACCTCTCATTTCTCTGATTCCTTCGCAGAAAATGACCCATTCCTGGAACCTATCAAACCTGAAATCATTGGGCTTCTTGGAATAAATTGTGCTTTCCCACTAATGAAGGTGGCATTGGCTGTCGGGATCTTAATGACACCATTCGTGCGGCTGAACTGAAAATGTGGTGGCGGTTCCGCACTACTAAAAATATTTGGTCGAATTTTATTAATGCCAAGTATTGTAAAAGACTCCACCCGATGATTGTTAAAAGAAATCCGTATGATTCTTCTATTTGGAAAAGACTTTGTTCAATAAGAACCCATGCGGATGATAATATTTGGTGGAGTAGTGGGGATGGTAATGTCTCCTTTTGGAATGATAGATGGTGTGAGTTTAGCCCGCTCTCCACTATTTTCCCGACTAAATCAAAATTGTGTCTTGCCTCTTTTTGGGATGGTTCGAATTGGGATAGGGAGAAACTTTTATCGGTTCTCCCTAGCCATTTGTGTGATTACATTAGTGCTTTCCCAACTTGTTATAACTTCACTAAACCATGTTGGAAACTCTCTTCTAATGGTAATTTCTCTTTTAAAAGTGCTTGGGAAAGTACTAGACAATGTAAAAATGAACATAATTTTCTTAAGAAATGTTGGAATCCTTTGATTACCCCTACTATTTCCTTTTTTATGGTTCGTGTTTTTAATGGCTGGATTCCGACGTCGGACTGTCTTGCTCGGAGAGGGATGATCGTTGATATCCCTTGTTTTTGTTGTCACGAGCCGGAAACATTATCTCATCTTCTACTTAGTGGCCCCGTCGCAACAAAAGTTTGGGATGTGTTCCACACTATTGCCGGTTTCAAGAGGCCGAACACAAACAATATTGCCATGGCCTTGGCTCCGTGGTTCAACAATTCGAGAGGTAAAATTCATATTTTCCACATCATCCCAATCCTTATTGCTTGGTTTTTGTGGTGTTGTAGGAATGACAAAAGGATGAAAGCCATACCATTCACGGCCGAGAGGGTGTGCGGTCGGATTTGGAACTATCTCCGGGCTCTTAAAATACCCGAAAAAATCAATGGATCTTTTTGGAAGGGGGCTGCCAACTATGCGATTCGTCTTGGAGCGAAGGCTGCCCCAAACAAATCTTTACATTTTTTTTGCGGTTAGATGGGCTAAACCGTGTTTGGGGTGGGTTAAACTTAATACGGATGGTGCGGCCAAGGGTAATCCGGGTTGTGCGGGGTCGGGTGGCATTATTCGTAACCATTTAGGGGCCCCGTTGCTTTATTTCTCGGAATTTTTAGGGGACCAAACTAACACTTATGCGGAACTTTATGCGATATGGAGGGGAATCGACCTTTGTTTGGATAAAAATTGGGACAACATTTGGGTGGAAACGGATGCTAAAGTTGCTATTCGTCTCATTCATGACAATGCCAATTGCCATTGGAAACTCGAAAGTTTGATTGTGAAAATTCGGAAATTTCTGTCCAAGGCCAATATTCGCATCTCCCACATTTATAGAGAAGCAAATGGTGTTGCCGACATCTTGGCTAATCAAGGATGTCATCGTCGGGATTTTTACTGTTCAGATGGTCGTGATCTTAAAGGCAAAATTGTTGGGCTGATTAGGCTTGATAAAATGAGCTTTCCTTATATTAGGAGTAAAAAGATTTGATTGTGGCCTTTCTTTGTTTGGGCCGGTTCGTTAAATTGCGTATGTTTTAAGTTTCGGCGTGTAGAGGGGCTCGTCCTCCCTCGATCTCTTTGGGCGTGTAGTGGGCCTCGTCCCCCCACATTTGTGATCTGATTTATAAATTTCGTTTTTTTTATAAAAAAAAAAAAGTATGAACTAATTCATGAAGAAATCGAAGAATCATGAAGAAATGCGGTCATTAGTTATACTCTACGTATGGGGGCGTGGAGTCGGTTTGCCAATACGCATTGCAGTAATGAGGAAGTAGGTATTGATGGGGGATTTTGTTAGACCTTTATTCGGCTTTGGATATGGTCCGTTCGTATCTGCATATTCCAAGATGCTATAGCTGGCGCTGCAGACTCGTTGATGATGGCTACTGGTGATTTGCCGAATTCAGTTTTGGCTCTGAACCAAGGCCTGATACTCAGTTGGCGCTCAAACTTGACCTAGGTATGTCGTTAAAGTACCTAATTCTAACACGGCTCATGGTGCAGTTCAACAAATATTCAAGCTCGAACCAGACATTCAGCTGAAGATATTTGTTTGTGCCATTTGTCGTGTGGCTATGTCAGGGATTTGGCCTCCCTATAATTTACTTGCTTTCTAGTTCTTAGGTAGCTTGTTTTATTTTCGGGCTATGTTTGGGATTTGGCCCCCCAGAAAAATATCGGCTATGTAAGGGAATAGGCCCCCCTATCATCTTTGTGCTATAACATATCACTTTTTTTTTTTTTAAAAAAAAAGTATGAACTAATTCAATCGGAGTTTGTGTAATAATTCTAAATGTTTCTCTCTCTAACAATAAACGCTCCTCCTTCTCTCTAAAGATTTCGGCCGAAATCAGCCTCTGGCAGTGAGATTTTTCACTTCAATTATCTGCGCCCCTTTAATCACTGCCGTCCGCCGCCTAGGGCGGCGGATTCCGTCCGTTTTCCTCCATAGCTGGCGTTCTCTGTTGCGTTTTGGGCCTGAGGAAGGTGGTTGGTAGCCATATCGCGGTTCTCGCGATTTTCTGCCATGGTTTTGTCTGGCGATTCCTTCCAGGTCCCGATTCGTCATCCTCCCGGTGGTAAGAATCTTGGCCCTCTTTCTCCTGCTGCAAATTCATTTCCCTTGTCCTCTACGGCTGTCCCAGGTATTATTGATACTCCCAGAATTTCAACTGCTTTCATTCGTGAACCTGTTGTTGGCTTGGGTGAGTTTCCGATTAGGGCTGTGGGTGGGCCCTCCATTTGCAGGGAGGGTGACCCCTTCCCTCCGTTGGTTCCCGGTGATGTAAGTATTCCGAAGGTGGTCATTATAAAATCTCCAGGTTCGGCCGCCCGCAAAGTGTTCGAGGAATGTCCTGTAAGAACTCCATCTTCTGCAGCCCAGTTTCCGTCTTCAGTGCAGCTTCAAATCCATCTGAATATAGCCGGATCAGTCCCCTTGGCTGCTGAAATCGATTCACAGCAGCGCACAACAAATACGGCACCTAGTTTTGCTGCTGTTCTTCAAAACATTCAGGGACCTGCAGTGAGTTTAAATTCACATAGGGTAGGGGCTGTCCTGAACAGGAGCTTCCATGCTGAGGGAGGAAATATTAGCTTCGGTCAGCTCATTGAATTTGAGGGTCGTAAAGTCGTGTCATTTTCGGATAAAGAAATCGAAGAGCTTGCTGCCCCCTTTCAGTTTGCTTTGGTAGGCAAATTTTCACATGGTTTCCCGACGATGAAAACACTTAAATCAGTTATGGAAAATTTAAAATTTAAGGGCTCTTTCTCGGTCGCCCTCCTTGAAGAAAAACATGTTTTGTTTCGGCTTTCATGTGAAGAAGACTATACTCGTCTTTGGAGCCGCCAAGTGTGGTTTATGGCCGGGTTTCCGATGCGTGTCCTTAAGTGGACACCAGATTTTGATCCGTTAGTCGAGGCCCCATTTGCTCCGGTTTGGGTGTTATTTTCGTACCTTCATGTCCACTTATTCGATAAACGTAGTCTTTTCCAAATTGCTTCCGCGTTAGGGAAACCACTTCGAATTTATAGTGCCACCGCCACATTATCTCGTGCTTCCACTCCGCGTGTTTGTATTGAAATTGATGTATCTCAAGCCCGTTTGCCACACGTCGAAATTAGACTCAGTGGGAAAATTAGATTACAACAAGTGGAATATGAAAATTGTCCTAGCTACTGATCCTTTTGCAAGCATCTTGGGCATGACATTAAGAGCTGCAAAACCTTCAACAAAGTGTCGGCACCGGGTTGTAGTGATACCTCCCAAGTCAGGCCTCCAAAGGAGGTTTTGGTGGCGGATTTGGACCAGATTCGGGGCAGCTGCCAGATCAGCCCCCAGCCCCCCGATGGCCCGGTTCCGGATGACTTCATTTCTTTAGATTCAAAAGGGATCATTTCTTTTATTCCGGGTCCTAATAACCCAACGAACAAGCTAGTGAACCTTTCAGATATTCGAGAGGATATCCTTCAATCTTATGATCGGTTTGATAACGTTTCAGACGTCGAGTCCAAGCGTATGACTATTCTAGAGGGTGAGTATTTCAATCCCGACGCTCGTGTTGCGAAGAATTATTACTCGGAAGATGATTGGCCAGATTCGGAATCAGAACCTATTGTGTTACCACCAAAGAAAATAGTTCAGAAAAAAGTAAAGAGTAATACCGTCAAGACCAAGAAGGTCGAGGATCGGGTCGGAACCGATACGGTGGAAATCGATATAGCTGTTGGACAGAGAAATACGGTTCTTGACCATGATTTGGAAATGGGATTTCAAACGGTTAAGAGCAAGAAAAAGCTAAAGGAAGAAAAGGCCCGAAAAAACAAGAAAGTGGTTCGTAACAGGGTACGGTATTCTTTGGGCCTTGAGCCCCCAAAATTTACCGTTTTCTTTTCGTTTAGTGGCTATGTTTGGGATTTGGCCCCCCAATAAAGTATCGGCTTTGTAAGGGAATAGGCCCCCCTATTTTCATCTTTTTGTTATATGATGTCGTCTTTTTTAAAAAAAAAAGTATGAACTAATTCAAAAAAAAAATAAAATGTCGCTCTCTCTCTCTTGGAAAATCTCTCTGCCTTCTCTCTAGAAAAAACGCCCGTTTTGCTTTGTTCATGCCTCAACGGCGGATTTTCCATCACTCTGCCTGACTGTAGTCGAAGCTTTAACCCGTCCGCCGCCGTGTGCGGCGGGCTTTCTCCAGGTGTTGCATCGCCGACCTGCTTCTGCCGCGCGACCGTTCCTTTTTCTGCCAACCGGTAATTTTCGTCCGCCTGTGGGCTTCCTACCTCCCACTGCCGATTAATGGCCGGAATGACAGAAAAATCAAAGGGGAACCGTTCTGCTCAAGGAACTCTTAACGGCGACCTCCAGCTCGTTCTTCCCGGTCCAGTGCCGGACGTCCCGATTTCTAGGCCTGCTCAAGGTAATTTGGCTGGCCCTTTTCAAAAGTTTAATGTCAGGGCTGATGATAATCGCGAATTGGTTGAGGGTGGACCGTCCATTTGCAGGGACGGGGACCCTTTGCCTCTTCTCATTCCTGTCTCGGATGGTAAGCCATTACAGGCTGCTTCTCCTCATAAACTGACTGAAGATGCACATAAGGTGTCCGAAGAATGTCCTGGCCGAGAATTTCCTGCTGTGCAGCCTATCTCCAGTGCTACCGCTGCTGACCTGCACTTCCAGGACCCTATGAAAACTGGTCCATTGCGAAGCTATGCGGATGTTGTTAACATTGCAAAGGAATCAGCTATAGATACGAAATCAAAAAATGCTTCGGGCGACAATAGACGGGCTTCTGACGCAGATAAAACCTCATTCAACAAGAGTTTTTATGATAACGGTGATTCATGTCATTTCGGCCAGACTTCAGAATTTGAGGGCAGTAAAGTTGTATCATTTTCGATTGAAGAACTTGCAGAACTCGCCTCTCCGTTTGAGTTTGCTTTGGTTGGAAAATTCTCGCATGGGTTCCCTACGATGAAAATTCTCAAATCCATAATGGGGAACTTAAATTTAAAAGGTTCCTTCTCAGTCGCTCTTCTTGAACATAAGCATGTTTTGATCCGGCTATCATGTGAAGAAGACTATACTCGCCTTTGGAGCCGCCAAGTTTGGTTTATGGCCGGTTTTCCAATGTGTATTCTTAAGTGGACTCCCGATTTTGATCCCTTAGTTGAGTCCCCATTTGCTCCGGTTTGGGTACTATTTCCGTACCTTCCTGTTCATTTATTCGATAAACGTAGCCTTTTTCAAATTGCTTCCGTGTTAGGGAAACCGCTCCGAATTGATAGTGCCACGGCCGAACTAACTCGGCCATCTTCTCCACGGGTGTGTATTGAAATAGATGTAACTCAAGCAAGTTTA
>CM065813.1:155178500-155208500 GCA_033398695.1 Orobanche coerulescens | reverse complement strand
TTTGCATTCCCGCAACGCAATTGCGGAGTGGGTTCTCCGGCCTTTCAATGTCTACTGCACTCGTCCGTTTTAACTAAATTAAAAACAATTATTTATTTTTATATATTATTAAATAATTTTCCTCAATTATTAAATAAAGATATATTTTAAAAAATAAATAATCTTATTTCGTAATTTTTACTAAATTAAAAATAAATAAATTATTTTTATATATTATTAATAATTTTGCAGCAATTAATTATTATTTTAAGTATTTATTTCGTAATTTTTACTAAATTAAAAATAAATTAATAATTTATTTTTATATATTATTAATAATTTTGCAGCAATTAATTATTATTTTAAGATAAAAAATACATTTAAAACATACTATTTCGTAATTTTAACTAAATTAAAAAGTAATTTAGTTATTTTTATATTAATAATAATATTTTAGTAATTATTTATAATTATAAAATCAACAAAATAAATTTTAAAAGTAAAAATTATTCTTTCGTAATTTTTAATTCATATTTTTATTTATTTATTAATTTTTTTTATATTTTCAATAATTATTGGGTTTTTTTATTTATTTAATATTTATAAAATTATAAATAACTTATTGTTGTGTAAATATAATGTTTTATATTTTTTATCAATATAAACTTATATAATAATTAATTTATAATAACTTATATTGGCTTTAAATTCGGAGTGGGTTCCTCACTTTCAATGTCTAATGCACTCACAAGGGATTATTCTTCTAAGCCTATTATAGGGGGAGGGTATGTGAGAGGGTGTCGGTAAATGGCTTACTTGCGAGTAACTTCCAAGGGAGTCGGCAGCCCGCCTCTAAAGAAACACACAAGAAAGTTTTCCTACAGTTGTCGAGAACAAGATTCCGGCGACTTGCTCCGGTGGGTAGTGTGGGCGAGCGGCATTCTCTAACGTGGGCGTTCGATAACCAACCCGGTAGTCGGGCGACCATGGTGTGGGTGTTGCTTGCTTGTGCAAACATCGCAGAGAGAAGCTAGATTTTGTATTTGAGATCTTTGTCAGTGAGTTGGTTGGTTCGGTCGAGCGGTAACCTCCGCCGCTCGTGGGCTTTTCTCGGCATTGTCTCGAACGGAAGTTTGGTAAGCCGCTTGGGTGGCGGCCTCAGTGTGCGACGTCGCGGTACGTGAGCGTTTGATAACCTATTGGGTCGTCGGACGAGCATGGTGAGGCGGTCGCTTGTTGGGGCAAAACATCGTAGTGGGCTGCCATGTTCTGCGATTAGATGCATGTTCGGAAATTGCTCGGTGGGTTCGGTAAAGCGGTGCCCCATCGCTTGTGGGCATTTCCTAGTAATTATTCGGCCGAGATTTCAGTTAGCTGCTTCGGTGGGTAGCCTGAGGGAGCGACGTACCGGTACGTGAGTGTTCGATAACCTAGGTGGTCGGGCAAGCACGGTGAGGCGGTCGTTTCTTTGGGCAGAACATTGTAGTGGAGAGCTATGTTCTTTGAGTTGATGCGTTGCTAGTGAAATGCTCCGTGGGTTCGGTAGTGCGGTCCCTTTTTGCTCGTGGGCTTTTTTGGCAATGTTGCGAACAAGATTTCAGTGAGCTACTTTGGTGGGTAGCCTTTGCAAATGACGTACCGGTACGTGGGCGTTCGATAACCTAATTGGTGGTCGGGCGAGCATGGTGAGGTGGTCGTTTGTTTGGGTAAGACATCGGAGTGGAGTGCTATGTTCTTGAGTCGAAGCATTGCTCTTGAAATGCTCCATCGGTTCGGTAGTGCGGTCCCTTTTTGCTCGTGGGCTTTTTTTGGCAAAGGTTGCGAACAAGATTTCATGAGCTACTTTGGTGGGTAGCCTTTGCAAATGACGCACTGCACGTGGGCGTTCGATAACCTAATTGGTGGTCGGGCGATCACGGTGAGGCGGTCGTTTGTTTGGGATAGACATCGGAGTGGAGTGCTATGTTCTTGAGTCGAAGCATTGCTCTTGAAATGCTCGGTCGGTTGATTGGTCCCATGTCCCTAATATTTAAAGATGGCTTGTTCCTATCGGATGGTGGTGTTGCTTGGTGAAATATTCAAGTTTGTTGGTCCCTTGTCCCTAATATTTAAAGATGGTGTGTTCCTATCGGACGGTTGGTGTTGCTTCGGTGAAATAAAAATCAAGTTTCTTGATTGTGAGCTCGATTGGATGCTATGTTTTGTTGTCAGCTCCTTGTGGGTATCGGTAATGGGTGCATTCGGCGAAGTCGAATGTTGGTTAAGAATGAGCATCATTGGTTTTTGGAAATTCTTTTGAATTCGAAACCATGTTCTGGTATGATCATGTGTGCTGCTAGTGATTTGTTTCCTACGTGCCTATCGGGGCAATGCTTGGGTGTGAGTTGTTGTTTGCTGTCATGATGCACATATAATGTTTCGTGATGGCTTATAATTCCTTGTGTTCGGGCATTGTATACGTATGGTGCGTGAGTGGTGATTGGTTTATATGAGTACGTTGGATCCTTGCTCGGGCAACGACGCCGTCTCATATATGCCTCTTCAGTTATTGGCTCAAGCATGTCTTGGCTATTGTTGGTTTCCTGTGTTGAGTACCTATCTTGAAGGCATTTGAATGATTGAAGTGTCAAGTTTTTCGCCTTGTGCTGCTCCCCCTTTGTGGATGCGGTGTTGGGTGAACCACAAACCACCTGTTGTGTTCCACGTTTAATGCCCCAATTTGTGTGCCTTAGATGTTGGCCCATGGCGCGGTGTACGATCTCTTGGATACGGAATATTTAGTAGGTAAGAGATGTTCAATCGCCGCTTACCTTGAATCATGCATTCGGCGCTTCGTGCGAACGACGACCGTGCACGTTTTGAATGAGCCCTTGTGGCTTAGCTCATGCGTTGCCGGCGTCTTTAAGGAATGCTACCTGGTTGATCCTGCCAGTAGTCATATGCTTGTCTCAAAGATTAAGCCATGCATAAAAAAAAAAAAAAAAAGTATGACAACATTTGAATTCACGGGCACTCTCTCTCTCTCTAGATTTTTTCTCTCTGCCTTCTCTCTAGAATTCTCCACCTACCGCTGTCTTTTTTCTCTCCCCAGCGACCCGTTAGCTCCCATTCCACTGATAACGGCTCTTCCATCCTCCTGTCACCGCCGCCTCTGAGCGGCGGTCCTGCTCTTTTTGTTCGCTTTTTCGGACGATTTTTCCATGGAATCGTCTGGCAAACCCGATGCGGAGGTTTTCCCTCACTTTGCATCGTTTAATCTCCCTAAAAATTTAACTATGAATTTCCTAAACTACAAAAAACCCTCCTCCTCTAGCAAATCGGCGACCGACGGGAGGAAGGAAAAGATTTTCTCACAGACTACCTCGATGAAATCAAATCGGGGCCTTTTTGTTACGGAAGATCCGCCATCAATTTCGGTTGAGCGGTCCGGTGTTGGCCCTTTTTTGGAGAAGCTCTCTGTTAAAACCGGAGCACCAGAGATGGAAGAAGGAGAGATTCCGGATGTGGAGGAGTTTATCCCGGAAACACCAAAAAGCGACCAAGGGAAAAATCTTCCTCCTCAGTCCAGCGTCCCTGACGGTTTGGCGGAAAGACCTCCGTTGTCTTTTGCGAAAATTGTAAACAATCAACCTCAACGGCCAGAAACGTTGGGCACTATTGATCCCTCGGGGGAGATGCCGACGGCGGTCTTCTCACCGGAGGAGTGCGCTCAGGTATCGGACGTTTACAAAAACGCCCTTATTGGAAAATTTTCATTTGGAAAACCTGATAATATCTCTATTGTGAATTTCTTGCAAAAAGCTGGTTTTGGTATGTGCAAAGTCCAATTCTTGAATTTTAAACATGTATTAATATCCCTGCAAAATGAAGATTTATATGCGAAATTATGGCTCAAACGGGAATTTAACCTGCTCGGGTACCCGATGAGACTCTTTAAATGGGATCCATTTTTCAATTTCAAACATGAACCGGCCTCGGCCCCAATTTGGATAAAAATTTTTGCTTTGCCCATTCAATGGTTTGATCCGAGGGCGTTACAAACGGTCGGTTCCCTTGTCGGCAATTATATTAAAGCGGATAACCTCACTCTAAACCGTACCCGGCTGAATTTTGCGAGGATATGTGTGGAAATTAATCTGAAAAATAGACCACCAAAAACGGTTGCTATTCGTTGTGGTGATGTTTTTACTAAACTTGAGGTAGAATATGAAAAACTACCTAAATTTTGCCACCATTGTCACCACATTGGTCATGATATTGATGAGTGTTATGTCAAAAATCCGGAGCTTAAACCGAAAGTTTTTGTGAATAAGTTTGAAAACACGAACAATGTGAAAAAAGGTAAAAATAAAGAAGATTGGGTGCAGGTTCGTGCTGGAAACCATAAAAATATATCGACCGATAATATCAAGGGGCAAGGGTCTGGAGTTAACCCAGACCTCCCCGTTCCCCCCCTCTAACGTGTGTATGGTTGAGGATGACACAGGGAATTCGAAAGAGGATGATGATATTCCAGTGGACAACATGTTTGCTGCCCTTCAGAAAGCGGAAGATTTGGAGCAAATTGAACAACAAATTCGAGAAACTCACTCCTCCAGTAAGAAAAACAAACTGTCACCTTCAACATCAGGTAACAAAAAAACGAATCCTACTGCCCAAAATGAGTCAGGGACGATTAACAAAAAGGTTCTCTCCACTGCCAAAAATGTGTCAGGGCCGTTTCACATTATTCATAATGGGCCGGGCCCAGATTGTGAGGTTATTACTTCTGCCCCAATTGCTCCTGACATTGTATTAAAATCTGTTGGCTCGCCTTCGGGTTCGGGTTCCTCGGCCGCTAGTGGGGGACCAAATACCCATAGTGGCTCGCTCCAAGAACCCCTACGAATCACGAATGAGCAGGAGTTATTATCCTCGGATAGTGACTCCGTACATAGAGATTCGAAGGACGATCTTGAGGAAGCGGGGTCCGAACCATCTTTTGATCTGATAGATGATGGCCTTTCTAAATCTTTCTCGGATGGGAAAGAAGAAGGAAAAGGGCGGAGAAAGTTAGTCATTGCTCTTCCTTTCTCCAATGTTTTGGAATCTAAATCGGAATCGCCCGGTAAAAAACCCAATAAAAACAATAAAAAAAATAATACTAATAAACAGTCGGACGTCTCATCTAAAAGGGAAACTAGACGATCTCGTAATCAATGATTAGTGTCATTATTTGGAATGTGAGAGGCATCGGGAATGAATCGGCCCAAAAAATTGTTAAATTACTTAAGAAGGATCATCGTCCTAATATTTTGGCCCTTATTGAGCCTAAAGTCACTTTAAACGCGTCCTTTTTCTGTAGATTGTTTGGTTTTGATAATGTCGTGGCGAATGCTAATAATCATATTTGTATTTTCTCGGACCATGCCACTAACATTCGTGTTTTACATAATGCGGATCAAATGCTCCATACCCAAATTAATTATAGGGACTTGACTTATCCGTTTTTACTCACTGTTGTTTATGGCAAAAATACAAAAATTGAGAGACGCTCTCTTTGGGAGGATCTTATCTCGGTTAGTCAAAATCATATCCCTTGGATGGTAGGCGGTGATTTCAATATCGTCCTATATCCACAGGAAAAAAAAGGGGACACCCCTCCTATCCTTTCGGAAATGGAGGAATTTAGGGACGCGGTCCTTGAATGCGACCTCATGGACGGAGGATATGTGGGATCCCCTTTCACTTGGTATAGTAATTCGGTGTGGCAAAGGTTGGATCGGATTTTCTTTTCATCGGAATGGGTGAACAAATTTCCTCATTGTTGTGTGAGACATATCCCGAGGCATACCTCTGACCATAATTCTCTTCTGTGCAATTTTAGCCCGGATTTTAATCGGCCCAAAGCGTCTTTTCGTTTTCAAAACATGTGGGTTCAACACCATCTTTTTCTTAAAACCGTTAAAGACTCTTGGGATATTCCCTCGCCCTTCTCGGGCCTTCTTAAATTGTCGAACAAGCTTTTACGCCTCAAACTCACTCTCAAAGAGTGGAACAAATTTACTTTCGGCAACATTTTTAAAAATGTTGAGAGAATTCAAACGGAGGTTGCCGAGGCCGAAGAGATTTTTGACACCGATCCTTCCATTGCCAACATGGTAAATCTCAAAAATCTCAATGCTTCCCTTATTCGCACATTGTCTATGGAAGAGTCATGTTGGAAACAAAAGGCCAGTATGAAATGGATAATGGAAGGGGAAAGAAATAGTATATTTTTCCATGACTTGGTTAAGAAAAAAAGGCACAACAATCACATTCATAGTATTCATGATAATGGGTACATCATCACGGATGAGGTTGGTATTCATCAATCGGCCGTGGGGTATTTTTCGAATTTATTCAAAAACGAACCGGTTGACATTGACCATTTTGACGAAGATCTTATTACCAATGTCATTCTTGATTGTGACAATCTTTTTATGTGTTGTCTCCCTACCCTTGACGAGATTAAGAAAATTGTTTTTGATATGGACGGGGATAGTGTGGCCGGTCCCGATGGCTTTAATGCGAAATTTTTCAATCGTGTTGGGATATTATTAAAGGTGATGTTTTGGAGGCGGTGTTAGATTTTTTTGGGGGGGCCGATCTTTCGCAAGCGTTTTGCTCTACGGCTATAACGCTCATTCCCAAAATCCCCTCCCCCAACTCTTGGAAAGATTTTAGACCGATTAGTTTGTGCAATACTACTTACAAGATTATTTCCAAAATTCTTAGAAAACGGTTGAGCTCTATCCTCCCGAGGATCATCAATCCCGCTCAATCGGGTTTCATAAAGGACCGGTTAATCACGGATAATATTCTCACGGCCCTAGAAGTCGTCCATGACATATCTCGTTCTAAGGATAACTCGGTTATTAAACTTGATATGGAAAAAGCTTATGATAGGATTAATTGGGGTTTTCTCTTCAAAGTGCTTACTAGTTTTGGTTTCTCCCCTAATCTTATTAAATTATTTCATCAATGTGTTTGCAATGCTTGGTTTTCCATCATTATTAATGGCTCATCCGTGGGTTTTTTTAAAAGTGAGAGGGGTCTTAGACAAGGGGATCCTTTATCCCCTCTTCTTTTTATTTTGGCCGAGGATTACCTTTCGAGGAACATTGATCATACTTTCAATAAAAACCCGACCATGTTTTTCACTATTCGCAAAAACGTTCATATTTCTCATCTTGCGTTTGCCGATGACATGCTACTTTTTGTTAATGCGTCTCATAATAACCTAATTTTGCTTAGACGATGCCTCCACCATTTTGAAGCAGTCTCGGGGCAAAAAATTAATAATGCTAAAAGTACTTTTCTTATGCATAACCCGACCGCCGGTGATGTTGCTCGTGTTAAGGATATCATGGGTTTTTCTTTTTCGGAACTCCCCATGAATTACCTTGGTGTCCCTATTTGGAAAGGCAACCCCACTTTCAATATGTTTAGTAACGCCATCCTTAAAATCCAAAACAAAATTTGTACTTGGAATCATCACCTCCTTTATTTAGGAGGGAGGATCGAGCTTATCAAGTCGGTTCTTAATTCCATCCTCTTTTATAATCTTCAAGTTATCAAACCCCCGGCTAATGTTATCTTATTCTTTGAGAGGCTTTTTAATAAATTCCTTTGGGGTTCTAACGAGCGTAAGAAAAAAATGCATTGGGCCGCTTGGAAAAGACTTTGTTACCCTACTCACGAAGGTGGGATAGGGTGCCGTGATTTAAATGATTTAATCCAAGCGGCGGAGTTTAAAATGTGGTGGAGATTTAGGACCAATAAAAATATTTGGTCTAACTTTCTTATGGCTAAATATTGCAAAAGGCTCCACCCCATGGTGGTCAAACCTAATCCTTTTGATTCCCCCAATTGGAAAAGGTTATGTGCCATTCGTGGGGAGGTTGATAAATTCATTTTTTGGAATAGTGGCAATGCTAATTCATCTTTTTGGCATGATAATTGGTGTGACTTTAGTCCCCTTTCGAATTTGTTTCCCACGAAGTCTAAAGAGTGTCTTAATAAATTTTGGAATAACGGGGAGTGGAACTACTCCAAGCTTAAGGAGATCCTTCCCGAAGGCTATTGTGATTATATTTGCTCTCTTCCATGTAATGTAGCCAATTGCAAACCGAGTTGGAAGCTTTCCTCTAACGGGGATTTCTCATTTAATAATACTTGGGAGAAAGTCCGCCAAAAAAAACCCTCCCATTTGATTCTTAAGAAGTGTTGGAATTTTGCTATCACTCCAACCATCTCGGTGTTTATGGTCCTGGTTTTTAATAATTGGATCCCCACGCCCGATTGTTTAATTCGTAGGGGGATGGTTGCCGACACTCGTTGTTATTGTTGTAATAGGGACGAAACTCTCATCCACTTATTGTGGGATGGGCCCGTGGCTAGCAAAGTGTGGGACTATTTCCATTCTTTGGTGGGATGGCCGAAACTCATCACCAAGGATCTCAATCTTATCTTTCCATCTTGGTTCAACAAAACTTTTGGTAAGACTCATATATTTCATATCATTCCCGTGCTTATATGTTGGTTTTTATGGTGTTGTAGGAATGATAAAAGAATGAAGCAAATTCCATTTACGGTTGATCGTGTGTGTTCCCGGATTTGGGCGTACTTAAAATCCATCAAAGTCGAGGGGAAGAATCGAATATATTTTTGGAAAGGGGCCGACATTTTGGCGGGCTTTCTCGGCTTCAATGCTAAGTCTAATTTCACTCGCAAAGTGGTTAGTGTTCGTTGGTTGAAACCGACGCCCGGGTGGGTTAAACTCAACTCGGACGGGGCGGCCAAGGGGAACCCGGGTCCCGCGGCCGCCGGCGGGGTTCTTAGGGATCATCTCGGGTCGGCCATTTTTTATTTTTGGGAATTTGTTGGTTCGCAAACTAACACCTTCGCGGAGCTTCATGCCATTTGGAGAGGGCTTCTCCTTTGTGTGGAGAAAGGTTTTTCTAATGTTTGGGTTGAAGTGGATTCCTCCATATCTCTTAAATTACTCAAGGAGAATTCTTCATCTCCTTTGGAATGTTCAAAGCTTAATTTGCAAAATTCACAAACTTTCCACTTGCATTAATGTTCGCTTTTCTCATATCTATAGGGAAGGGAACGCGGTGGCTGATTATTTTGCTAACCAAGGATGCCACCATCGAGATTATTTTTGTTCGGATGGCCATGATCTCAAGGGGAGGATCCTTGGTCTTATTCGGTTAGATAAAATGTGTTACCCTTACTTAAGATGTAAAAAATTGTTTTCTTCTTAATTGGCGTCTTCATGGCCATCGCTTTTTGATTTAATTGTGGACGTGTAGAGGGGTTCGTCCGCCCTCAATTTTTTTCTTTGGGCGTGTAGTGGGGCTCGTCCCCCCACATTCCTTTTGGTCCGTCTAATATATGTGGTGTGTTTTCTTTTTTAAAAAAAAAAAAAAAAAGTATGACAACATTTGGGTGGAAACGGATTCTAAAGTTGCTATTCGTCTCATTCATGACAATTCCAATTGCCATTGGAAACTCCAGAGTTTGATTGTGAAAATTCGGAAATTTCTGTCCAAGGCCAATATTCGCATCTCCCACATTTATAGAGAAGCAAATGGTGTTGCCGACATCTTGGATAATCAAGGATGTCATCGTCGGGATTTTTTCTGTTCAGATGGCCGTGATCTTAAAGGCAAAATTGTGGGGCTGATTAGGCTTGATAAAATGAGCTTTCCTTATATTAGGAGTAAAAAGATTTGATTGTGGCCTTTCTTTGTTTGGGCCGGTTCGTTAATTTGCTTATGTTTTAAGTTTGGGCGTGTAGAGGGGCTCGTCCTCCCTCGATCTCTTCGGGCGTGTAGTGGGCCTCGTCCCCCCACATTTCTGATCTGATTTATAAATTTTGTTTTTTAAAAAAAAAAAAAAAAGTATGAACTAATTGTGGACGTGTAGAGGGGTTCGTCCGCCCTCAATTTTTTCTTTGGGCGTGTAGTGGGGCTCGTCCCCCCACATTCCTTTTGGTTCGTCTAATATATGTGGTGTTTTAAAAAAAAAAAAAAAAAAAAAAACAACAAAAAAAAAGTATGAACTAATTGTGGTGCGTTGGTTACTTCCTTCGGCTGGGATTGTAAAAATTAATACAGATGGCGCCTCGAAAGGAAACCCAGGGGAATCGGCGGTCGGGGGTATTGCTCGTGATTACCGCGGCCGCCCCATTTTTAGCTTTCACGAATACATAGGCCAGAAAACTAATGTCTTTGCGGAGCTTTATGCGATTTGGAGAGGCCTTGATCTTTGCCATGACAGGAACATCAACCGGGTTTGGATTGAAGTAGACTCGGAGACGTCCATCAACCTCATTCAAAAACCCCATACGGGGAATTGGCAACTTCAAAATACTTTGCACAAAATTAGGGAACTATCTGGTGCTATGGATGTCCGGTTCTCCCACATTTTTAGGGAAGGTAATGCAGTCGCGGACCTACTTGCTAATGAAGGATGTAGGCAAAAAGATTTCTTTCTGTATGATATCTCAAATATCCGAGGCAAATTATTAGGCCTCATTAAACATGATCAAAGGCAAACACCATACATAAGGCTTAGGTAGTCACCTTTGATCATTATTTTGATTTTTGGCATGTTTTCGTTCGGCTATGTAGTCGTCTAGGACTCGTTTGGGTCCCTCGGCCGTGTATGGGAATCGGCCCCCCTAATTTTTGGTGCTCTATATAATTACCTCTTTCCATAAAAAAAAAGTATGAACTAATTCAAAAAAAAAATGTCGCTCTCTCTCTCTAGGAAAATCTCTCTGCCTTCTCTCTAGAAAAAACGCCCGTTTTGCTTTCTTCATGCCTCAACGGCGGAATTTCCATCACTCTGCCTGACTGTTGCCAAAGCCTTATCCCGTCCGCCGCCGTGTTCGGCGGGCTTTCTCCAGGTGTTGCATCGCCGTCCTGCTTCTGCCGCGCGACCGTTTCCTTTTCTGCCATCCGGTAATTTTCGTCCGCCTGTGGGCTTCTTACCTCCCACTGCCGATTAATGGCCGGAATGACAGAAAAATCAAAGGGGAACCGTTCTGCTAAATGAACTCTTAACGGCGACCTCCAGCTCGTTCTTCCCGGTCCAGTGCCGGACGTCCCGATTTCTAGGCCTGCTCAAGGTAATTTGGCTGGCCCTTTTCAAAATTTTATTGTCAGGGCTGATGACAATCGCGAATTAGTTGAGGGTGGACCGTCCATTTGCAGGGACGGGGACCCTTTGCCTCTTCTCATTCCTGTCTCGGATGGTAAGCCATTACAGGCTGCTTCTCCTCATAAACTGACTGAAGATGCCCATAAGGTGTCCGAAGAATGTCCTGACCGAGAATTTCCTGCTGTGCAGCCTATCTCCAGTGCTTCCGCTGCTGACTGCACTTCCAGGACCCTATGAAAACTGGTCCATTGCGAAGCTATGCAGATGTTGTTAACATTGCAAAGGAATCAGCTGTAGATACGAAATCAAAAAATGCTTCGGGCGACAATAGACGGGTTTCTGTCGCAGATAAAACCTCATTCAACAAGAGTTTTTATGATAACGGTGATTCATGTCATTTCGGTCAGACTTCAGAACTTGAGGGCCGTAAAGTTGTATCATTTTCGATTGAAGAACTTGCAGAACTTGCATCTCCGTTTGAGTTTGCTTTGGTTGGAAAATTCTCGCATGGGTTCCCTACGATGAAAACTCTCAAATCCATAATGGGGAACTTAAATTTAAAAGGTTCCTTCTCAGTCGCTCTCCTTGAACACAAGCATGTTTTGATCCGGCTACCATGTGAAGAAGACTATACTCGCCTTTGGAGCCGCCAAGTTTGGTTTATGGCCGGTTTTCCAATGCGTATTCTTAAGTGGACTCCCGATTTTGATCCCTTAGTTGAGTCCCCATTTGCTCCGGTTTGGGTACTATTTCCGTACCTTCCTGTCCATTTATTCGATAAACGTAGCCTTTTTCAAATTGCTTCCGTGTTAGGGAAACCGCTCCGAATTGATAGTGCCACGGCCAAACTAACTCGGCCATCTTCTCCACGGGTGTGTATTGAAATAGATGTAACTCAAGCAAGTTTACCGGAAATTGAAATAAGGCTTGGTGGGAAAATTAGGATGCAACCGGTGGAATATGAAAACTTGCCTAGCTATTGCTCATTTTGCAAGCATCTTGGGCCTGATATAAAGAGCTGCAAATCCTTCATGAAAACAACCTCCTCGGTTCTGGACGACCTCTCCCTGATCAGCCCTCCAAAGGAGGTTAACGTTGCGGCCGCGGCACACGTCCAGCCCGGCGTCCAGGTCAGCCCTCTGCCACTGTATGGTTCGGTTTTCGAGGACTCGATCTCTTTAGATTTGAAAGGCATTATTACCTTTACTCCTGGACCCAATAATCCAACGAACAAGCTTGTGAATTTTTCAAAAATTAAAGATGATCTCCTTCAATCTTATGATCGGTTTGACAACGTTTCAGAAGTTGAGTCCGAGCGTATGACGATTGCAAATCATGTTTATTTTAATTATGACGATTATGTTGCGAAGAATTTTTACTCGGAGGATGATTGCCCAGACTCAGAATCGGAACCTATTGTGTTACCACCAAAGAAAAAAGTTCAGAAACAAGTAAAGAGTAATACCGTCAAGCCCAAGAAGGTTGAGGACCGGGTCGGAATGGATTCGTTGGGACTCGATATATCTGTTGGAAAGAGAAATAAGGTTCTAGACCATGAATTGGAATTGGATTTGGATTTGGGATTTCAAACGGTTATGAGCAAAAAAAAGCTAAAGGAAGAAAAAGCTCGAAAAAAGCTAGAAAGTGGGTCGTAGCAGTACGGCTCTGTTTGGGCCTTGGGGCCCCAATTTTAGTGTTTTCTTTGCTTTTCGTTTAGTGGCTGTGTTTGGGACTTGGCCCCCCAGTAAAATATCGGCTTTGTATGGGAATAGGCCCCCCTATTTTTCATCTTTCATGATATATGATGACCTTTTTAAAAAAAAAAAAAAAAGTATGAACTAATTCAAATTCAAAAAAAAAAAAAAATTCATGCTCTATCTCTCTCTAGATTTTTTCTCTACCTTCTCTCTACATTCTTCATACTCTTCTCTTGTATTTTTGAGTTTTCTGGGCGATATTCATCTGGGATCGCCTATCTCCCTCTCTTTTCCGCCGCCTAGTGCGGCGGTCCTTCTTTTAAAAA
Organism: Orobanche coerulescens; assembly: GCA_033398695.1. Taxonomy (NCBI): domain Eukaryota; kingdom Viridiplantae; phylum Streptophyta; class Magnoliopsida; order Lamiales; family Orobanchaceae; genus Orobanche; species Orobanche coerulescens. The sequence goes on along the minus strand of CM065813.1, from coordinate 155,195,305 downwards.
AAAAAAAATACAAATTTAAATCTGCCCAATGGCAGACAAACATCAATCGGTGGGGCCGGCTCCATGTGCCTCCATTGAATGTCCCGTCCGTCAACCCACTCCTTCCCCAAAATCAGATATTAAAAATAATTTCTGTCCTTCCTCACCCAGGAATCCAGCTGCCCTTCATCCACAAAGTCCCGCAGACAGCATTCAATCAGTGGGGCCGCCTTCACATGCCTCCATTAATTGTCCCGCCAGTCAATTATCTCCCTCCCCAAAATCAGATTCTACCCAGTTAAAAAATATTTTTTGTCCTCCAACTCCCAGGAATCCCGCTACCCACCAACCACAAAGCCCCACAGACTGAGATATCTGTCATTTAAAAAAATTTCTTGTCCTTCATCACCCGTGACCGACAACTTTAACGCCACCTTCCACCATATTGTATCACCCACCTGCAAAAAAAAACCATCCTCTCTCCCATCTTCTCCAACTTTACAGCCGGATTTTATCAACCAAAATTCTGGTTTCAACACTCAAAATCCCTCGGATACTTTTGGAAATCAGATTAAAAATCCCACTAATCCAACTTCGAAATTGCTGTCGGTTGAAAACTTGGAGGATTTTTCCTCCCGCAAACCTCAATATGGAGCCGATTCCTTCAATCTTATTCCTACAGAGCAGTCGCCCCTTAAAAAAGGAGGGGTCCCGCCGTCGTCAGATGCTCTTCCCGAAGTGGCAGCGGGCGATGTTTTAAAAACCACTGGTGCGCCTCTAAACGACCTGAAGTCTCTGAATCCAGACTCCACCGATAAGGGAAAAACCGTCGCGAGCTCCCAGCCGCCTAAAGGGGGTATCTCCGATTCTGCTCCGGTTTTAAAATCGTACGCGGCGGCGACCTATGGCGGAGCAGACCACTTGCATGACGCTTTCGGTTCGGTTGACCGCTCTGGTAATGTACCTACTATTCTTTTCTCTAAATCGGAATGTGATAAAGCTTCTGAAGCTTTTCGTCTCTCGGTAGTTGGTAAGTTTTCCTACGGAAAACCGACAAATGAGGTAATCCGAACTACCCTTAATAATCTTGGGTATAAACCGTGTAAAGTACAATATCTCAATCTCCGTCATGTCTTAATTACCTGTTTTAATGAGGAACAATTTGATAAACTTCGTATTCAACGCGAGATTCCTGTAACACCCCCAAACCATTCGGGAATATTACAGCGCCGCAGACCCTCTCCGCGAGGATCTACCAGGCTAAATTCAAAACAATGCATCACTTCACATGCCGACATGGCTACGTAAAGGACCGTTAGACCGATTAGGTCTTATATCACAACACACACAACATTACATACATGATACTTGCCCAGAACACATACCCACGCAGGGGCTAGAATACAATAACACTCCCATAAATCGGGGTAACAACACATCGGAGGGATAACCAACATGACTCTACCAAATACTCTACAATTGGTCTTCACGTGATTAGTATCTTCGTCTCCCATCATCCTTCGTATCGATCCTGTGATTCGCTCCCGGCTACACTGCAAGTACACGGGCCTTGTCTGAGACATCCACCCCGAATACTGGGGTTAGCAAAACTCCACTGTTTTGCTAGTGCAAGTATAAAAAAGAAGTACAAGCCATACACAACGTGCTTCAAGAATATAATAATCTTGAATATATTTTCCGAGATAATTCACTTAATCAAAACAGTTTGATTTATAAAAAGGGTAGGAAATAATACCATGTATCTCTTACAAAACATTTTATAATCTCGGGAGTTTGAAAACATTTGGAAATAATGAATTCTCAAGTCTTTCGAAAACACTTGGGGGCACGGCCCAAAATCGTCTTTCCAAAATACGATTACAATAATAAAACGCGGTTTCACAACCCAATTCACAACACACGGGGTCCAAGACCCAAATCATAAGCCACAGGGTCCACGACCCGAATCACATAACACATGTTCCTAAGGATTATTCGCGTCCCGTGCTAACAAGCCACGAACCTCAGATGCTCCCGTAGAACATACCCGAGTGAATAACCCAATAGGAAACCATACCAAATCACATGTCCTCGTGACAAATCATGGAACCATTCCATACCACAACCATAAGTTATCCAGCATCGGGCTAACAAGCCACGAACCTCGAGTCCCCGCAAGACATACCCGATGATAACCCCACAAGTTATCTCGGCATCGGGCTAGCAAGCCCCGAACCTCGAGTCCCCGCAAGACATACCCGGATTGGATAACCCTACGGTCACGCCCGACCCATACTAGCAAGTATGGATCCCTGAGATTCAACAATCCTACCCGAGGCACATCACTATCAACGATCACATAACAATGAGCGAATATCAATCAAGCAACACTTAAACATCACAACCTCCTTTCAAAGGAGTATCAACTAATATCACACCCAATACGTTCTTACCGAACAAATACACATAACAATACGTAATCCCCGGCAAAGGATTACAGTCTATTAAACTCACTCAAAGTGGTCATATCATCTTTTCAACATACAAAACCAACACACATATCCCGAGAACACATATATTCACGAAGTACACGAATTATCGTTGAAAGACAACATTTATCGAGAACATACCAATCCCTTTTTACGTTCATTAAACATTGGGTTTCGTATATAATCATTTATCAATAATTACGCCTACGAAACATGAAACATATGGACAAGATACTTGCTTCGATATCACGAGCAACGAAACGACGAACGGGCACGATCGGGCAACCTTCGAACCTCCAAAAACGATCAAGACTTCGACAGCCCACGAATACTACGAAAATAGCATCACCACGAATCAATAACACTAATCGAAATCCGAAACGATCCTAAAAACGACAAGAATCTAAGTATTCGCAAAGAAATCAAGAATCGTTGATCCGGGCGATAAAAATCGATGAACAGTTAACAAAATCTGAAGATTACGGTGAAGACAACCAAAAATACACAACCGATCGGATGAGATCGGTTAAGAATCACAAATCCAAGGAAAAACCCCAAATTTAAGAAACTAGGGTTCTAAGAAGAGATTACCTTGATCTGGACCAAGAAGACGATTAGATGTTGTTAAACATCTACAAATCCGCTCAGAGATGAAGCTAGAAGAAGAAGATCGGTCCTAATCGCCTCTGGATCTCACTCCCGTCGGAAGGGATGAAGAAAAGTGGAAAATGACGACTTAATGCTGCTGTCCAGTATTTATACTGGACAGTTATTAGCGCGCGCTAAACACCCTGCATTAGCGTGCGCTAACGGGGTCAACGCTCCAGAGAAACCGCCTATAACACAGTTAGCGTGCGCTAGCCAAAAGCCGTAGCGTGCGCTAACGGGTCACAAAACCAGTCCAGTAGCCCCTGGACAGAACCGCACCTGCCGGGTAGCGTGCGCTAGAAAGAAGAGAGAGCGTGCGCTAAGCAGTCGATAGCGTGCGCTAGCTATCGGCCTTAGCGTGCGCTAACAAAGCTCGATCCCGATCCGGTAGCTCTTGGGCGCCTCTGATCGCCGGTTAGCGTGCGCTACACATTCGATGGCGTCGCTAACCACCACGCAAAGAGCGTGCGCTATGCCTCAAGCATTAGCGTGCGTTTCACCACCAAAACTCACAAACTCACATAGTGATCCGAAATGCCTCCAAACACATGCCCCAATAATGCACGACCAAAATATGGCACAAAATTCCAACGATGAGGACAATGACAATCCGATAAAACCCAGAAAACCCATCGAATCCGGAATAAAGATCTCGGGTATTACATTCTACCCCTCTTAAAACAAGTTTCGTCCCCGAAACTTGAAACATAAAACGAATAACGCAAAACAATTCCAGATGGCACAAGATATCCATTATCGACAAGGTGAAACGAATCACATGCAGCACATGTCTGCTACCATGCATGTCGCTACGTCAGAAATATAACAGAACGCGACGAACAAAATCAATATGGTTGACCAGTCAGACGATGCGCCAATCACAATGCGATCTAATCGCTGAATAAATACGAAATTCCACAACACGAGGATTGGGAGGTCGAAAATGAAGCAAATTTCCCGAACTTAAGGAAATCACGAAGGAGTCCGAACGCTCAACAATTACGAAACGAGATCAACAAAAACTGAACCATCAAACGATTGAGTTACAACGATCGAGACAACAACAGTCGATCAATCATGTTCGAATCACGACGAACAATAATACTCAAACAACAACCCCAAAGTTCACATCTCGACTCGAGACAATATACGATCCGGTGAAGACAACAAGATGTGTATTCACATAAGATCCACAGGAAAGGGAATAGCAATTGGAAAGTCATAGCGACAAACGGTTTATTCTGAAACAATACTACAACTCGTTTGATCAACCAAAAGCACAAGACAGACAAGTTCGAAAATATCAACGAACATAAACGATTCGGACAGTCGAAAGTCAGAGTTCAAAATCCGATTCACTTCAAATAAAAGAAGTTAATCTCTAATATCAAAACAACAAAAGCGAGGAAATAACATAACAAACAAGCGATAGGATAAGCCACTCGGGGCTTCTCGAGTCGATCCGGATGTCGGTGCTCAAGCCGTGCCGGAAGGCTCGGTAACCATCTCGCAAAAGCGAACTCGGTGTCCTCGAGTCCACACTGTAACACGTTGCGGCGGAGAAGGACAATGTGCACGAACATGTCCCGCCACATTACGATTAAAACATCTCTGGCTTTACCAGAGTCGTAAGAAGACTTGGAACTCTCAGTTCCACGCATCGAGCGATGGAGCTTCACAGCGGAAAGGCTATGACATTGAAAACTAGAAATACCAACTCCTGCACCGTCCACACGGTCATCGGACTTCCTCTGCTTCTTCGACTCGGGCACACGCTCCGACGATAACGAAGCTAGTTCACGGGCTAATGCTCAATCTTGATAGTCCCTCAACGAGGTGCAATTGAATCCCGACATATACACGCGAATATCCGGCTTCATCCGTCTGTCAAAGTGAAGGATTCTCTCTTCCTCGGTTCTCACCCGGTCTCGCACATAACTGAGTTGTTTGCTATAATCGATGATAGCTTGCGACACCGATATATCTTGCGGTTCTGCCAAGTAGAATTCGCGAATCCTCTGCTCTCTAATCGGTTTCGGACAGAACTCGGCTTCCATAAATGCTTGGAACTCCGCCCACGTGACATCACGATCACGAGGTTTAACAGCTTCCCACCAATTAGCGGTATCTTTGTCGAGAAGGTACTGAGCGATAGGTACCTTCCGCTCTTCAGGACATACGACAGCCTCGAAAATCTTTCCCAACTGGAAAATCCAACCATCCCATCCCAACGCATCCGCGGACCGCGAATCGAGGGGGATTCATACGAACTACCTCGCGAAGCCATTGATTTACACCAACGTTCGACTCGCGTCAATGCTACGTTGAACCACAGGTCAATCGAGTCATCGAGTCGCTACTTGTTGCAATATAGTAGCAACACCCAAACTAAAATCATTCTCAACGACATTCCCTCGATTACGCATCGATCCCGTGGCCATCAACACCACGGTTACGACCACGACCTCTGCCCCTCGGCATACTAACAAACAACAACCTATGGTAACGAAAGATCATAACACATAGCAAGATATTCACATCTCTGTCTTTAATCCAACATCATTAAATCATATACATATTACCATTTAATCCCAGCTAGAGCACAATATACAAACTATTATACCAAAAATCTTCATTTATAATGCCGTTGTTATGCGATTTATAAATGCAATGAAATTGAAATCATCCATTATATCAAAATCATTTTCTGTACGTTTTCCGCGCCGGATCCTACCAAGTTGAAAACCATTTTCAAAAACGTTCCAAAATGCCAAAAAGGCCGATGACGGTAATACTTTCCAAATACTCCCCAAAAGTCATTTTCCAAATACCAAATACCATCATCAAATACCATTTGGAATTACAAGGCATAGAGGCGAAAATTCAATAGTTTCAAAATATATGTTAAGTCACCCGACAAAAGAGTTAGGAAAAAGGGTCAACGAAATAATTCAAATTTACAAACCCAAAATGTCATTTTGAAACACACACTATTTGGTAAAAGTACCCAAAAAGTCATTTTGGACTTTACACACGCAGCGGACAAGAACACAGTTCAAATTACACATAACCATACACAACAATTGTTATTCATGGACAACACACATAGAGTACGGTCTCAAACGGTCAGTCTAACAATCGCAAAAGTTAGACTTACGGCGAATGAAATTTAGGGCTTCGATCGGACCATTTAGTATATGATTTAACAGAGACTTAGCGTGCGCTAGCCATATTACGTTAGCACGCGTTAGCTATTCCAATCCAGCACACATCCATAAATATATACCAAGTAATATCAAAAGTCGAAGGTTACAAGTAATCAACAACATACTAATCCAAACGCCAACAATTTACATCCTCACTACATATCTTTTAACCGAAAAGTTGAAGGCAAAAGTCACATCTCAAGTAAACTTTTGGTAGACCTCGTTTAAGCATTTAAAAATCGAACTTTGAAAATTTTCAATGCAAGATGAAAATAAAATATATGTAGTTGAATCCTCAAAATCTTCGTTCTCGAGGTCATCATACGAAAATCAAATCATTTTTCCTCCTCGAATGATGTTTTTAAATAGAATTTACGTGACTTCCCCAAAACATTTGAAGTTTAAAATACCACATTGATAAACTTTTATTGAGTAACTAGTCCAAAACATCATCCTGTAAAAACGATTTCACACAAAGATGTATACATATATACATGCACACCGGTACTACTCTTTATTCCAACACAATACGAGAATCAAACAAGTATGGAGTAAGTATTCACGAGGCACAATTAAACTCCACATAATAACACAGATCACATAAACTCGTATAACACGAGATACAATAAAATAGGAGACTTACATCCACAAATCGCACGAAGATGATGGTTGCACCTCGATACTAATCACGACCGACAACTCGGGCGACGCGTCGCGACACCACTCGATCGGACCAAATCGACAAGACAAGACCCGACAACACACAACTCAACCCGACGGCTAGGTTTCCTCAACCTAAGCTCCGATACCATATTCTGTAACACCCCCAAACCATTCGGGAATATTACAGCGCCGCAGACCCTCTCCGCGAGGATCTACCAGGCTAAATTCAAAACAATGCATCACTTCACATGCCGACATGGCTACGTAAAGGACCGTTAGACCGATTAGGTCTTATATCACAACACACACAACATTACATACATGATACTCGCCCATAACACATACCCACGCAGGGGCTAGAATACAATAACACTCCCATAAATCGGGGTAACAACACATCGGAGGGATAACCAACATGACTCTACCAAATACTCTACAATTGGTCTTCACGTGATTAGTATCTTCGTCTCCCATCATCCTTCGTATCGATCCTGTGATTCGCTCCCCAGCTACCTGCAAGTACATGGACGCAATACAGACATCCACCCCCCGAATACTCGGGGGTTAGCAAAACTCCACTGTTTTGCTAGTGCAAGTATAAAAAAGAAGTACAAGCCATACACAACGTGCTTCAAGAATATAATAATCTTGAATATATTTTCCGAGATAATTCACTTAATCAAAACAGTTTGATTTATAAAAAGGGTAGGAAATAATACCATGTATCTCTTACATAACATTTTATAATCTCGGGAGTTTGAAAACATTTGGAAATAATGAATTCTCAAGTCTTTCGAAAACACTTGGGGGCACGGCCCAAAATCGTCTTTCCAAAATACGATTCCAATAATAAAACGCGGTTTCACAACCCAATTCACAACACACGGGGTCCAAGACCCAAATCATAAGCCACAGGGTCCACGACCCGAATCACATAACACATGTTCCTAAGGATTATTCGCATCCCGTGCTAACAAGCCACGAACCTCAGATGCTCCCGTAGAACATACCCGAGTGAATAACCCAATAGGAAACCATACCAAATCACATGTCCTCGTGACAACAGTCATGGAACCATTCCATACCACAACCATAAGTTATCCAGGCATCGGGCTAACAAGCCACGAACCTCGGAGTCCCCGCAAGACATACCCGATGATAACCCCACAAGTTATCTCGGCATCGGGCTAGCAAGCCCCGAACCTCGGAGTCCCCGCAAGACATACCCGGATTGGATAACCCTACGGTCACGCCCGACCCATACTAGCAAGTATGGATCCCGGAGATTCAACAATCCTACCCGAGGCACATCACTATCAACGATCACATAACAATGAGCAGAATATCAATCCAAGCAACACTTAAACATCACAACCTCCTTTCAAAGGAGTATCAACTAATATCACACCCAATACGTTCTTACCGAACAAATACACATAACAATACGTAATCCCCGGCAAAGGATTACAGTCTATTAAACTCACTCAAAGTGGTCATATCATCTTTTCAACATACAAAACCAACACACATATCCCGAGAACACATATATTCACGAAGTACACGAATTATCGTTGAAAGACAACATTTATCGAGAACATACCAATCCCTTTTTACGTTCATTAAACATTGGGTTTCGTATATAATCATTTATCAATAATTACGCCTATGAAACATGAAACATATGGACAAGATACTTGCCTCGATATCACGAGCAACGAAACGACGAACGGGCACGATCGGGCAACCTTCGAACCTCCAAAAACGATCAAGACTTCGACAGCCCACGAATACTACGAAAATAGCATTACCACGAATCAATAACACTAATCGAAATCCGAAACGATCCTAAAAACGACAAGAATCTAAGTATTCGCAAAGAAATCAAGAATCGTTGATCCGGGCGATAAAAATCGATGAACGGTTAACAAAATCTGAAGATTACGGTGAAGACAACCAAAAATACACAACCGATCGGATGAGATCGGTTAAGAATCACAAATCCAAGGAAAAACCCCAAATTTAAGAAACTAGGGTTCTAAGAAGAGATTACCTTGATCTGGACCAAGAAGACGATTAGATGTTGTTAAACATCTACAAATCCGCCGTAGATGAAGCTAGAAGAAGAAGATCGGTCCTAATCGCCTCTGGATCTCACTCCCGTCGGAAGGGATGAAGAAAAGTGGAAAATGACGACTTAACGCTGCGTCCGGATTTTATCTTTGATGCTTATTAGCGCGCGCTAAACACCGCATTAGCGTGCGCTAACGGTCAACGCTCCAGAAACCGCCTATAACACGATTAGCGTGCGCTAGCCAAAAGCGATAGCGTGCGCTAACGGGTCACAAAACCATCCGGTAGCCCCTGGACGTAACCGCACTGCCGGGTAGCGTGCGCTAGAAAGAAGAGAGAGCGTGCGCTAAGCGACCGATAGCGTGCGCTAGCTATCGGCCTTAGCGTGCGCTAACAAAGCTCCGATCCATCCGGTAGCTAATGGACTGCCTATGGACTGCCAGTTAGCGTGCGCTACACATTCAGTAGCGTGCGCTAACCACCACGCAGTAGCGTGCGCTATGCCTCAAGCATTAGCGTGCGTTACACCACCAAAACTCAAAAACTCACATAGTGATCCGAAATGCCTCCAAACACATGCCCCAATAATGCACGACCAAAATATGGCACAAAATTCCAACGATGAGGACAATGACAATCCGATAAAACCCAGAAAACCCATCGAATCCGGAATAAAGATCTTGGGTATTACAATTCCGATTGCTGGACTTCCGATGAGAATTTTAAAATGGACACCCGACTTTGATTTTAAAAACGAACCGCCGGTGGTTCCGATCTGGCTCAAAGCTTTCGCACTACCAATTCAATGGTATGATATCCGGAGTCTTAAAACGATTGCAAGTGTTTTTGGGGAATTTGTTATGGCAGACGAAGCCACCATATCTAAATCTCGGCTAAATTATGCTCGTTTCTGTGTCGAAATCAATCTTGAAACATCTCCTGTGCAAAAATTCGCCATATCGTGTAATGGTAAATCGGTTGATATAAATGTTCAGTTTGAACGATTACCTAAATATTGTCACTTCTGTCATCATATTGGACACGAAGAAATGGATTGTTATATTAAAAACCATAAACTTCGGCCTAATTTTGCTGAAAAAAACAAACTCCTTGCTGAAAAAATTCCACAACTGAACCATATTGTCAAAGATAACAAAAAGGTGGAAAAATCTAAAGCTATCTGGGAACAGGTTGAACATCGTGGATCTAAAGAAAATTCCCCCCAGAAAAAAATTACCCCACCTAAAATGGATGAAATTTTATCTCATAACTCGTTTAATGTTTTGATAGATGATGTAGAACCTCAAGTTCCTTCAACTTCTTTGAAAGATGGTACTGAACTCATTGTTTTGGATCTTGTGGACAGGGCCCCGGGAACTCCCGCCTCTTCCCCAACCCCGGCTGCTAAGGTAGACATGCCTGGGAGAGATTTAATCTCCCCGGATCTTGCTCTGGCCCAGCCGGAGGTGCCCTTATTAATCTCACCTACCCTCCCCCAGACAAAGGGATCTGCCAAAGCTGACCCCGAGTGCTCCTACAAGAAACAGAAGGAAGATGAGCAGAGTTACTCTTTCGGGGATACTAACTCAGCTTACTCTGGCTCTTGCGGAGATACCGGGTCAGATTTGGAAACCCCATTGGCTGATTTTGATGGCATTTGTGCAGATAATAGTGGAATTGTGTTGGCGCTGCCCCTGCCCCAGCCTCAATCTCCTCAATCTCCTCTTTCTGCTCGGAGCCTAAAGAGAGAGGAAAGACAGCGTCATCTCATTGAATACGGGCGACAAATTGAAAGGGAGGCCCAAAGCCGCGGTGTTAACGAGGACTTGGGTTCTCTGGCCATTCCTAACACGGAGCTCAGGAGGAGCGCCAGGATCCAAAAACCCCCTAATGTGTCCAATGAATAACACCCTTATTTGGAACGTTAGTGGGATGGGTAAGAAATATGCTAAACGGAATGTTAAAAACCTGAGTAGAGACCACCACGTGAATATTTTGGCTCTGATTGAACCTAAAATTTCACTTGATTCGGCCTACTTTTGTAAATATCTCGGTTTCGATAAAGTTGTTGCGAACGAAAGTAACCACATTTGGGTGTTTTTTGATCACAATTTTTCTTTTCAAATTTTGCATAACACTGCTCACTTGCTTCACATGGAAATCAATTCAAATACTTCTCCTGTCCCCTATTATTTAACCATTGTCTATGGGAAAAATACTAGGGTCGAAAGGAGGGCTCTTTGGGATGACCTTCTTACTGTTAGCAATAATCCGAGGCCGTGGATCGTGGGAGGCGATTTTAATATTATTTTACACTCCCATGAAAAAAAAGGTGGTGCGTCCCCTATCCCCTCGGAGATGGAAGACTTCCATGATGCTCTTTTTGACTGTAATCTTATTGACTTTGGCTACATTGGTTCGCCGTTTACGTGGTATAGTAATTTAATTTGGCAAAGGCTCGATAGAGTTTTACACTCTCCGGCTTGGTTTGATACCTTCCCGGATTCGAGTGTAAAACACCTATCCCGCCTTCACTCGGACCATTCGGCGATTTTATGTAGTTTTGGTAACAACAAGTTCAAACCTAAACCCTCGTTTCGTTTTCAAAATATGTGGGTCAAGCACAAAGATTTTATGGGGATTGTTAGCGATTCTTGGCAGATCCCGGTGCATTCGTCGGGTATGCTCAAACTTCTGAACAAACTTTCGAGAATTAAACTTTCTTTAAAAGATTGGAATAAAACTCATTTTGGTGATATTTTCACTAAAGTTTTTGAAGCTAGGGAGCTTGTGTCGGATGCCGAGATCAAGTTCGATAATAAACTTCCGATAACAATCTTATTTTTTTAAACAAAACCAGAGCCAATCTCAATCTTACGATGGCTATGGAAGAGGACTTTTGGAAACAAAAAACCAATTTAAAATGGTGCCTTGAAGGGGAACGGAACACCAAATTCTTTCATGACCTTATCAAATCCAAAAGAAGCAAAGGCAAAATCTTTCAAATTATGGATGGTATCCAAATCACGGACCCCGTTGATATCCAAAATTCTGGAGTTAATTACTTTTCCACTATTTTTAAGTGTTCTGAATTTACTCCGGCTGATATTAAGCCTGATATTATCCCTTGCGTCATTAATACTGATGACAACCACAATTTGTGTGCCATGCCGGATGTGGATGAAATTAAACAAGCTGTTTTTAGTATTGATCCAGGCAGTGTGGCCGGCCCGGATGGTTTTAATGCCTTATTTTTTCATAAGTGCTGGGATATTATTGCTACTGATGTATGTGAGGCAGTGTGGGATTTTTTCTCCGAAAACCCCATGCCCAAATCTTTTTCGTGTACTACCATTTCTCTTATTCCTAAATGCTCCCCCCTTGCTTGGAAGGATTTTAGGCCGATAAGCCTTTGTAATACCTCTTATAAAATTATTGCGAAAATCCTTAGTACCAGATTGGGCCGCCTTCTTCCAAAAATTATCAGCCCTGCCCAATCTGGCTTCATTAAAGGCCGCCTCATCACTGATAATATTTTAACGGCCCAAGAAGTTTGTCATGACATATCTACTTCTGATTCGAACGCCTTGATTAAATTAGATATGGAAAAAGCCTACGATAGGCTTAACTGGGGTTTTCTATTAAAAATTTTAAAAGCTTTCGGTTTCTCGGATGCTTGGGCTGACATGGTCTATCGTTGCATTTCGAATTGTTGGTTCTCGATTCTCATTAATGGGAGTCCTATGGGCTTTTTTAAATCCGAAAGGGGCATTAGGCAAGGTGACCCCCTGTCGCCTCTCCTCTTTGTGATTGCGTCCGATTTTTTATCTAGACTTTTGGATAAAACTTTTCTTACCCACCCCGATATGTTTTTCAAAATCAGGAAGAAGACTCGGATTTCACATCTTGCTTATGCTGATGATGTGTTAATCTTTACCAATGCTTCCTACAACAATCTCCTCATTCTCAAAAATTGCCTAGATCACTACACCGCGAGCTCAGGACAAAAAATTAATAACTCTAAAAGTTCTTTTATTTTTGCCAAGCCGAACAATTTGTTGGTTCGTATGGTGAAACAAACGACTGGATTCTCTCAAATGAGTCTCCCAATTAATTATTTGGGAGCCCCTTGTGGAAAGGGAATCAAACTTTTGACATGTATGGTGACCTTATTGCTAAAACCTGCGCCAAATTCCAGTCGTGGAATCACCTATTACTTACCTCCGGTGGCAGACTTGAACTTATTAAAACTACCCTGAGCTCTATTCCTTTCTATTGTCTCCAAGTCCTTAAACCCCCCAAAAATGTCATTATCTTCTTCGAACGGCTTTTTAACAAATTTCTTTGGGGTTCCAACGACAATAGAAAGAGACTTCATTGGGGAGCATGGCTTAAGCTTTGTTACCCTAAGGAAGAAGGTGGTCTTGGCTGTAGGAGTCTGGGGGACATCATTAAAGCGGCTGAAATTAAACTTTGGTGGCGGTTTCGTACCTCATCTAATATTTGGACTCAATTCATGAAGGCTAAGTATTGTAAACGTCTCCACCCCATGGTGGTTAAATCCAACCCCTATGACTCTCCTACATGGAAAAATCTTTGTGACATTCGTTCCTTAGCTGATAAATGGATTTTTTGGTATATTGGTGATGGCGATATCTCGTTTTGGCATGACAATTGGTGTGATTTTAGCCCGCTGTCCCAATGGGCCTCTAATCCCCGGCTTAACACCACCATTAATCATTTTTGGACTTCACACGGGTGGGATCGATCAAAACTTCTCTCCGTCATTCCCTTGGATCATGGGGATTATGTTATGACCTTTCCCACTCATGTAGAGTCGGGCCTTTCCGCTAATAAGGCCGTGTGGAAACTTACCTCCCATGGCGGTTTTTCCTTTAAAAGTGCGTGGGAGGCTGTCCGTCAACATCATGATACTCATCTTATTTTAAAATATTGTTGGAATCAAATTATTACTCCTACTATGTCTTTTTTCATGGTTAGACTTTTGAAAAAATGGATTCCCACCCCGGACGGCCTTAGATCGAGGGGCATAATTGCTGATAATTCTTGTTTTTGCTGTGATAGCACCGAGGACCTGCCTCATCTTTTTCTGAATGGACCGATCGCATCTTCGGTTTGGGCTAACTTTTGTACCTTATTGGGCATTCCTCTTTTACAAACAAGCTCTATTACTTTAGTAGTCTCTCATTGGTTTAATAAAGCCTCGGGTGCTATCCACATTTTATGCATCATTCCTATACTCATTTTGTGGTTTATTTGGTGCTCTAGGAACGACATGCGGGTCAAGAAGATTCCGTTCACGGCCCAACGGGTGTGCGATCGAATTTGGGACTTCCTGTTCTTGATTAAAGGCCAGAGATGCATTCCGCCGCGGGCCTGGCTAGGCGCCCCGGCTCTTTTGGATATTTTGGGTCTTCACTTCTGCCCCTGTAATTTTATTAATAATTTTGCATGTCATTGTAAAAACAAAAAAAAGAAAAAAATCTACATAGTGAGATGGGTCAAGCCGACTCCTGGGACCACCAAAATCAATACGGACGGGCCCTCAAAAGGCAACCCTGGGGTTTCGGCTGTGGGGGGGATCGCTAGGAATTTTTTGGGCGAACCTATCTTTGCTTTTCACGAATTTTTCGGCAATCATTCTAATAATTTTGCCGAACTTTTTGCTATTTGGAGAGCGCTGGACCTTTGCCACGAGAGAAACATTCGGAAGGTTTGGGTAGAGATGGACTCGGCCATTGCCCTTTCTCTAGTAAACTCGCCTAAAAAGGGTAATTGGCAAGTGCTAAACATCTGCCACAAAATTGCAGCACTCAGGCGTGTCATGGACATCTCATTTTCCCACATCTATCGGGAAGGGAACACCATTGCGGACCATATGGCTAATGAAGGTTATAAGTTCAGAAATTTTCGTCTCTATAGCCCGTCTGATCTGCCCGGGAAGATTAATGGATTGATTAGACTTGATAAAAATAATTTTTCATATGTTAGATTTAAATAATCTCCTTGGCTGTTATTTTCGTTAATTGGGGCGTGTAGAGGGGCTCGTCCTCCCTCAATCTTTTTGGGCGTGTAGTGGGCCTCGTCCCCCCACAATTCTATTCCATCGAATAAATTTCGTTTTTTTTAAAAAAAAAAAAAAAGTATGAACTAATTCAGATGAACTAATTCAAAAAAAAATGTCGCTCTCTCTCTCTAGGGAAATCTCTCTGCCTTCTCTCTAAGAAAATTCGCCCGATTGCTCTGTACATGCCTTCACGGCGATTTTTCCCACATACCGCCCGATCGTAGCGACGCTTTACCTGTCGCCGCCTTGTGCGGCGCTTTCTCTATTTTCTACTTCAAGTAATCCGCCTGTGCGCCCAAATTTTTTACGCAATGGGTTACTTCCGCTGTGCAATTCCGAAATCCACCGACTCATGGCCGGATATAAAGGGAATCCAAAGGATTTCCGTGATGCACGAGGAATGGTGACGCTGATCTCAGTCGCCCCTCACAGGCTAGTGTCGGGCTGCCCGATTCCGTTACTGCACAAGGTAATTTGGCTATCCCTTGTCGAATTTTAATGTCGTAGATGTTGCGAATCATGAATTGGTTGAGGGTGGACCGTCCATCTGCGAGGGACGGGGACCCTCCGCCATTGTTGCCTTCGGTTTGGTGGAGATCCGATGCAGTCTTGCCACCCATTGCCAAACTTTAGATGCACTCAAGGTGGTGAAGAAAGTCGACCGAAAATTGCTTCGACGATCTGTTCCCGGTGACTTAGTGGCTGATCTTCACTGCTCATTCCCTTCTAAAACTGGTCCAATGCGTAGCTATGCTGATGTTGTTAGCAATACAAAGGAATGTGATGAAGATGCTAAATCAAAAAAAGGTCCGGCCGCTTCTAGAAGGAATTCTGTTGAAGCTAAAACATCTTTCAACAAGAGTTTTTATGATAACGATGTTCCTTGTAACTTCGGTCAGATTTCTGAAATTGAGGGCCATAAAGTCGTTTCATTTTCGATAAAATAACTTGATGAACTTGCAACTCCATTTGAGTTTACTTTGGTTGGAAAATTCTCGCATGGTTTCCCTACAATGAAAATTCTCAAGTCCATAATGGGGAACCTAAATTTAAAAGGTTCCTTTTCGATCGCTCTTCTTGAACACAAGCATGTTTTGATCCGGCTCTCATGTGAAGAAGACTACACTCGCATTTGGAGCCGTCAAGTATGGTTTATGGCCGGTTTTCCAATGCGTATCCTTAAGTGGACTCCCGATTTTGATCCTTCTGTTGAGTCCCCATTTGCTCCGGTTTGGGTACTATTTCCATACCTTCCTGTACATCTATTTGATAAACGTAGTCTTTTTCAAATTGCTTCCGCGTTAGGGAAACCGATTCGAATTGATAGTGCCACGGCCGAACTAACTCGGCCTTCCACTCCTCGGGTTTGTATTGAAATAGATGTAACTCAAGCAGCTTTACCGGAAATTGAGATTAGGCTTGGTGGGAAAACTAGGATGCAACCGGTGGAATATGAAAACTTGCCTAGCTATTGTTCCTTTTGCAAGCATCTTGGGCATAATATGAAGAGTTGCAAATCCTTCATCAAACCATCTACCGTGAAATTCGATAATGACTGCTTGGACTCACCCATACCGAAGATTGAGGTTCCGGTCGCGGTTCGGAAAGATCAATGCGGCCAGATCAGCCCCTCGGGTCCCGCCGTCTCGGTCTCGGGGTCCA
>CM065813.1:155138500-155171000 GCA_033398695.1 Orobanche coerulescens | reverse complement strand
TAAAAAATAAATAATTAATTTTTAAAAATTAAAAATAATTTTGCAGCAATTAATAATTATTTTAATAAAAAAAAAATACATTTAAAACATACTATTTCGTAATTTTAACTAAATTAAAAAGTAATTTAGTTATTTTTATATTAATAATAATATTTTAGTAATTATTTATAATTATAAAATAAACAAAATAAATTTTAAAAGTAAAAATTATTCTTTCGTAATTTTTAATTCATATTTTGATTTATTTATTAATTTTTTTATATTTTCAATAATTATTGGGTTTTTTTATTTATTTAATATTTATAAAATTATAAATAACTTATTATTGTGTAAATATAATGTTTTATATTTTTTATCAATATAAACTTATATAATAATTAATTTATAATAACTTATATTGGCTTTAAATTCGGAGTGGGTTCCTCAGCCTTTCAATGTCTACTGCACTCACAAGGGATTATTCTTCTAAGCCTATTATAGGGGGGGAGGATGTGTGAGAGGGTGTCGGCCATTGGCCGCTTACTTGCGAGTAACTTCCAAGGGCCGAGTGCGGCGGCCGCCTCTAAAGCACACAAGAAAGTTTTCGGCGGTGTCGAGAACAAGATTCCGCGACTTGCTCCGGTGGGTAGTGTGGGCGAGCGGTATTCTCTAACGTGGGCGTTCGATAACCAACCCAGTAGTCGGGCGACCATGGTGCGGGTGTTGCTTGCTTGTGCAAACATCGCAGAGAGAAGCTAGATTTTGTATTTGAGATCTTTGTCAGTGAGTTGGTTGGTTCGGTCGGCGGTAACCTCCATTGCTCGTGGGCTTTTCGGCATTGTCTCGAGCGGGAGTTTGGTAAGGCTGCTTGGGTGGGCGGTCTCGGTGAGCAACGTGCCGTGCGTGAGCGTTTGATAACCTATTGGGTCGTCGGACGAGCATGGTGAGGCGGTCGCTTGTTGGGGCAAAACATCGTAGTGGGCTGCCATGTTCTGCGATTAGATGCATGTTCGGAAATTGCTCGGTGGGTTCGGTAAAGCGGTGCCCCATCGCTTGTGGGCATTTCCTAGTAATTATTCGGCCGAGATTTCGCTTAGTCCGCTTCGGTGGGTAGCCTGAGGGAGCGATGTACCGGTACGTGAGTGTTCGATAACCTAGGTGGTCGGGCAAGCACGGTGAGGCGGTCGTTTCTTTGGGCAGAACATTGTAGTGGAGAGCTATGTTCTTTGAGTTGATGCGTTGCTAGTGAAATGCTCTGTGGGTTCGGTAGTGCGGTCCCTTTTTGCTCGTGGGCTTTTTTGGCAATGTTGCGAACAAGATTTCAGTGAGCTACTTTGGTGGGTAGCCTTTGCAAATGACGTACCGGTACGTGGGCGTTCGATAACCTAATTGGTGGTCGGGCGAGCATGGTGAGGCGGTCGTTTGTTTGGGTAAGACATCGGAGTGGAGTGCTATGTTCTTGAGTCGAAGCATTGCTCTTGAAATGCTCCATCGGTTCGGTAGTGCGGTCCCTTTTTGCTCGTGGGCTTTTTTGGCGGTGTTGCGAACAAGATTTCATGAGCTACTTTGGTGGGTCGCCTTTGCATATGACGTTACGGTACGTGGGCGTTCGATAACCTAATTGGTGGTCGGGCGATCACGGTGAGGCGGTCGTTTGTTTGGGTAAGACATCGGAGTGGAGTGCTATGTTCTTGAGTCGAAGCATTGCTCTTGAAATGCTCGGTCGGTTGATTGGTCCCTTGTCCCTAATATTTAAAGATGGCTTGTTCCTATCGGATGGTCGGTGTTGCTTGATGAAATATTCACGTCTGTTGGTCCCTTGTCCCTAATATTTAAAGATGGTGTGCTCCTATCGGACGGTTGGTGTTGCTTCGGTGAAATAAAAATCAAGTTTCTTGATTGTGAGCTCGATTGGATGCTATGTTTTGTTGTCAGCTCCTTGTGGGTATCGGTAATGGGTGCATTCGGCGAAGTCGAATGTTGGTTAAGAATGAGCATCATTAGTTTTTGGAAATTCTTTTGAATTCGAAACCATGTTCTGGTATGATCATGTGTGCTGCTAGTGATTTGTTTCCTACGTGCCTATCGGGGCAATGCTTGCGTGTGAGTTGTTGTTTGCTGTCATGATGCACATATTATGTTTCGTGATGGCTTATAATTCCTTGTGTTCGGGCATTGTATACGTATGGTGCGTGAGTGGTGATTGGTTTATATGAATACGTTGGATCCTTGCTCGGGCAACGACGACGTCTCATATATGCCTCTTCAGTTATTGGCTCAAGCATGTCTTGGCTGCTGTTGGTTTCCTGTGTTGAGTACCTATCTTGAAGGCATTTGAATGATTGAAGTGTCAAGTTTTTCGCCTTGTGCTGCTCCCCCTTTGTGGATGCGGTGTTGGGTGAACCACAAACCACCTGTTGTGTTCCACGTTTAATGCCCCAATTTGTGTGCCTTAGATGTTGGCCCATGGCGCGGTGTACGATCTCTTGGATACGGAATATTTAGTAGGTAAGAGGTGTTCAATCGCCGCTTACCTCGAATCATGCGTTCGGCGCTTCGTGCGAATGACGACCGTGCACGTTTTGAATGAGCCCTTGTGGCTTAGCTCATGCGTTGCCGGCGTCTTTAAGGAATGCTACCTGGTTGATCCTGCCAGTAGTCATATGCTTGTCTCAAAGATTAAGCCATGCATGTGTAAGTATGAACTAATTCATCATTCGCTCTCTCTAACTTTTTCGCTCTACCTTCTCTCTAGATTTTTCCTCCGGCTGCTTTTCTTTTCCTATCCCCAGCGACCCGTTATTAGCATTCTTCGCTGATAACGTCTTCTTCACTCATTTCCACCGCCGCCTATGAGCGGCGGTTCCCCACGTTCTTCCCTCGTTCGGTCCGATTTCTTCATGGAGTCGACCAAAAAACATAGATTGGAGGAGATGCCGCACCTATCCTCTTTTAATCTGCCAAAAAATTTGACCACAAACTTTCTAAATTATAAATCCGCCTCCTTCTCTACCAAATCGACGGCGACTGTCGGAAATAAGGAGAAGCATACTGCCCAAACCACCTCGATGGAGACGAATCGAGACCTTTACATCTCGGGTGATATTCAACCACCCTCTAAAACTACAGATCCGTCGCTGGATCGGCCCGATGGAAATTTATTGTTGGAACGGTTAAAGGTTGCTCCAGCCATGGAAGAAGGGGAAATCCCTGAGGTGGAGGAGTATATTCCGGAAACCCCTAAGAGTGACCAAGGAAAAAACCCACCTCCCCCAGCGCCCGGCGTTCAGTCTCGGGTGGAGAATCCTATTTTTTCATTCGCGGAAATTGTACACAAACAGCCGCACAGGACGGAAACACTGGGCACTGTGGATTTTTCTGGTGACATGCCGACAGCGGTTTTCTCGCCGGAGGAGTGTGCCCAGGTATCGGATGTTTACAAAAACGCACTGATTGGAAAATTCTCATTTGGTAAACCTGATAATATCTCCATTGCTAGATTTTTACAAAACTCAGGTTTTGGTTTATGCAAAGTTCAGTTCTTGAATTTTAAACATGTGTTAATCTCTATGCAAAATGAAGAGTTGTATGCAAAATTATGGTTAAAACGAGAATTTAATCTGCTTGGATACCCTATGCGGCTTTTTAAATGGGATCCCTTTTTCAACTTCAAACATGAACCAGCCTCGGCCCCAATTTGGATAAAAAATTTTGCGCTGCCCATTCAATGGTTTGATCTGAGGGCTTTAGAAACGGTCGGGTCTCTTGTTGGTAATTATATTAAGGCGGACAACCTTACTCTTAACCGCTCCCGATTAAATTTTGCGAGGATTTGTGTCGAAGTAAATCTGAAAATTAAGCCTCCGGAAACGGTTGCTATTCGTTGTGGTGATGTTTTTACTAAACTTGAAGTCGAATATGAAAAATTACCTAAATTTTGTCACCATTGTCACCACATTGGTCATGATATTGATATGTGCTATGTTAAAAATCTGGAACTAAAACCGAAATTATTTGTTAATAAGTTTGAAAACATGACCAATGCTAAAAAAGACAAGCAAAAGGAGGAATGGGTTCAAGTTCGTGCTGGAAATCACAAAAATATAACGACCACAACTGAGAAGGGGCAAGTGTCTGGAGTTATCCCAGACCTCCCCATCCCCCCCCCTTCTAACGTGTGTATTGTTGAGGATGACACAGGGAAATCCAATGAGGATGACGATATCCCGGTAGACAACATGTTTGCTGCCCTTCAGAACGACGAAGATTTGGAACAAATGGAACAACATATTCGGGAGAGCCACTCCTCCAGTAAGAAAAATAAGTTGTCCCCCCAGAAGTCAGGTAACAAAAAGGATAAATTAAATGAGCAAAATTGTTCAAGGAGGGCTGTAAGTCCTCACAAAGAACCGATCATTAATGCTGATGTTGTTTATTCTGGTTCTGTTAATCTTGTTTCTGGGCCGCATGTCCAGATTGTTAACAAAAAAGAATCCTCCACTGTCCTATTGGGTACTGGGCCGCATGACAATTGTCATAATGGGCCAGGCTCAAAACCTGAGGTTATTAAATCTGCCCCCTTCGCCCCTGATGCTGTTTTAAAATCGGTTGGCTCGACTTCGGGTTCGGGCCCCTCGGCCGCTAGCGGGGGATCAAATACCCACAGTGGCTCGCCTCAAGAACCCCTACGAATCACGAATGAACAGGAGTTATTATCCTCGGATAGTGACTCCGTACATAGAGATTCGAAGGATGATCTTGAGGATGCGGGCTCCGAACCATCTTTTGAACCGAAAGATGATGATCTTTCTAAATCTTTCTCGGATAGTAAAGGAGAGGGTAAAGGGAGGAAAAAGAAACATTTAGTTCTTGCTCTTCCTTTTTCTAATGTTTTGGAATCTGAATCGGAATCTCCTAGTAAAAAAACCAAAAAAAACAATAAGAAAAATAATACCATTAAACAATCGGCCGTCTCAACTAAAAGGGAAACTAGACGATCTCGTAATCAATGATTAGTGTCATTATTTGGAATGTGAGAGGCATCGGGAATGAATCCGCCCAAAAAATTGTTAAATTGCTTAAGAGGGATCATCGTCCTAATATTTTGGCCCTTATTGAGCCTAAAGTTGCTTTAAACACGTCTTTTTTTTGTAGGTTGTTTGGTTTTGATAATGTCGTGGCGAATGCTAACAATCATATTTGGATTTTTTCGGACCACGCCACTAACATTAGCGTTTTACATAATGCGGATCAAATGCTTCATACTCAAATTAATTTTAAGGAGTTGAATCACCCTATTCTACTCACTGTCGTTTATGGTAAAAATACAAAAATTGAGAGACGGGCCCTTTGGGAGGATCTTACTTTGGTCAGTCAAAACCATACTCCTTGGATGGTAGGCGGTGATTTCAATATCGTCCTATATCCACAGGAAAAAAAAGGGGACAACCCTCCTATCCCTTCCGAAATGGAGGAATTTAGGGACGCGGTCCTTGAATGCGACCTCATGGACGGAGGATATGTGGGATCCCCGTTCAATTGGTATAGTAATTCGATATGGCAAAGGTTGGATCGGATTTTCTTCTCATCGGAATGGGTTAACAAATTTCCCCATTGTTGTGTTAAACATCTCCCGAGGCATACCTCTGATCATAATTCTCTTTTGTGTAATTTTAGTCCGGATTTAAATCGGCCCAAAGCATCTTTTCGTTTTCAAAACATGTGGGTTCAACACCACCTTTTCTTACAAACGGTTAAAGAATCTTGGGACATTCCCTCGCCTTTTTCGGGGCTTTTTAAACTGTCGAACAAGCTTTTGCGTCTTAAACTCACTCTTAAAGAGTGGAACAAATATACCTTCGGCAACATTTTTAAAAACGTTGAAAAACATCAAATGGAGGTCGCCAAGGCCGAAGAGATTTTTGACTCGAATCCAACCATTGCCAACATGGTTAACCTTAAAAAACACAATGCGTCCCTTCTTCGTACGTTGTCTATGGAAGAGGCTTTTTGGAAACAAAAGGCTCGTATGAAATGGACAATGGAAGGGGAAAGAAATAGCAAATTCTTCCATGATTTGGTTAAGAAAAAAAGGCACAACAACCACATTCATAGCATTCATGATAATGGGTCCGTCATCACGGATAAGATTGGCATTCATCAATCGGCCGTTGGGTATTTTTCGAATTTATTCAAAAATGAACCGGTTGACATTGACCAATTTGACAAGGAGCTCATTAATAATAATATTCTTGATAGTGACAATCTTTTTTTGTGTTGTCCCCCTACCCTCGATGAGATTAGGCAAATTGTTTTTGATATGGAGGGGGATAGTGTTGCCGGTCCCGATGGCTTTAATGCGAAATTTTTTCAATCTTGTTGGGATATTATTAAAAGTGATGTTTTGGAGGCGGTATTAGATTTTTTTGGAGGGGCCGTTCTCTCTCAAGCGTTTTTCTCTACGTCTATAACGCTCATTCCCAAAATCCCCTCCCCCAACTCTTGGAAAGATTTTAGACCAATTAGTTTGTGCAATACTACTTATAAAATCATTTCCAAAGTTCTTAGCAAAAGGTTGAGCACTATCCTTCCTAGAATCATCAATCCCGCTCAATCGGGTTTCATTAAGGACCGGTTAATCACGGATAATATTCTCACGGCCTTAGAAGTCATCCATGACATATCTCGTTCTAAGGACAACTCGGTTATTAAACTTGATATGGAAAAAGCTTATGATAGGATTGATTGGGGGTTTCTCTTCAAAGTGTTTACTAGTTTTGGCTTTTCCCCTAATCTTATCAAATTAATTCGTCAATGTGTGTGCAATGCTTGGTTTTCTATTATTATTAATGGCTCTTCCGTGGGTTTCTTTAAAAGTGAGAGGGGTCTTAGACAAGGGGACCCCTTATCCCCTCTTCTTTTTATTTTAGCCGAGGATTACCTTTCAAGGAACATTGAGCATACTTTCAATAACAATCCGGCCATGTTTTTTACTATTCGCAAAAACGTTCATATTACTCATCTTGCTTTTGCCGATGACATGCTCCTTTTTGTTAATGCGTCTCACAATAACCTTATTTTGCTTAGACGTTGTCTCCAACATTTTGAAGCGGTTTCGGGCCAAAAAATTAATAAAGCTAAGAGTACTTTTCTTATGCATAACCCGACATCCGGCGATGTCGCTCGGGTTAAGGATATTATGGGCTTTTATTTTTCGGAACTCCCCATGATCTACCTTGGTGTCCCTATTTGGAAAGGCAACACCACTTTCAATATGTTTAGTAATGGCATCCTTAAAATCCAAAACAAAATTTGCACTTGGAATCACCACCTCCTTTCCTTAGGAGGGAGGATCGAGCTTATAAAGTCGGTTCTTAATTCCATTCTTTTTTATAATATTCAAGTTATCAAACCACCGGCTAATGTTATCTTATTCTTTGAAAGACTTTTTAACAAGTTCCTTTGGGGTTCTAACGAGCGTAAGAAAAAAATGCATTGGGCCGCTTGGAAAAGGCTTTGTTACCCTACTCATGAAGGTGGTATAGGGTGCCGTGACTTAAATGATTTAATCCAAGCGGCGGAGTTTAAATTGTGGTGGAGATTTAGGACCAATAAGAATATTTGGTCTAACTTTCTTATGGCTAAATATTGTAAAAGGCTCCACCCCATGGTGGTCAAACCTAATCCTTTTGATTCTCCCAATTGGAAAAGGTTATGTGCCGTTCGTGGGGAGGTTGATAAGTTCATTTTTTGGAATAGTGGGAATGCTAATTCAGATTTTTGGCATGATAATTGGTGCGATTTTAGTCCCCTTTCGAATTTGTTTCCCACGAAATCTAAAGATTGTCTTTATAAATTTTGGAATAACGGGGAGTGGAATTGTTCCAAGCTTAAGGAGATCCTTCCCCAAGGCTATTGTGATTATATTTGCTCTCTTCCTTGTAATGTAGCCAATTGCAAACCGAGTTGGAAGCTTTCCTCTAACGGGGATTTCTCATTTAATAGTACTTGGGAAAAAGTCCGCCAAAAAAAACCCGCTCACTTTATTCTTAAGAGGTGTTGGAATTTTGCTATCACTCCAACCATCTCGGTGTTTATGGTCCGGGTTTTTAATAATTGGATCCCCACGCCCGATTGTTTGATTCGTAGGGGGATGGTGGCCGACACTCGGTGTTATTGTTGTAACGGAGACGAAACTCTCATTCACTTGTTTTGGGATGGGCCCGTGGCTAGCAAAGTGTGGGACTTTTTCCATTCTTTGGTGGGGTGGCCGAAACTCATCACCAAGGATCTCAATCTTATCTTCCCTTCTTGGTTCAACAAGACTTTTGGTAAGACTCATATATTTCATATCATTCCCGTGCTTATATGTTGGTTTCTTTGGTGTTGTAGGAACGATAAAAGAATGAAGCAAATTCCATTCACGGTTGATCGTGTGTGTTCCCGGATATGGACGTACTTCAAATCCATCAAAGTCGAGGGGAAGAATCGGGTGCTTTTTTGGAAAGGGGCCGAGATTTTGGCAGCTACTCTCGGTATTAATGCGAATACTAATTTCACGCGCAAAGTGGTTAGTGTTCGTTGGATGAAACCGGATCTCGGGTGGGTTAAACTCAACACAGATGGGGCGGCCAAAGGGAACCCGGGCATCGCGGCCGCGGGCGGGGTTCTTAGGGATCACTTTGGGTCGCCTCTCTTCTATTTTTGGGAATTTGTCGGGTTACAAACTAACACATTCGCGGAGTTACATGCCATTTGGAGAGGGCTTCTTCTTTGTTTGGAGAAAGGTTTTGCTAATGTGTGGGTTGAAGTGGATTCTTCCATATCTCTCAAATTAATCAAGGAGAACTCATCATCTCCTTGGAATGTTCAAAGCTTAATTAGCAAAATTCATAAACTTCTTTCGTGCATGAATGTCCGCCTTTCCCACATCTATAGGGAAGGGAACTCGGTTGCCGACTTTTTTGCCAACCAAGGGTGCCACCATCGAGATTATTTTTGTTCGGATGGCCATGATCTCAAGGGGAGAATCCTCGCTTATTGATTAGATAAAATGTGTTATCCATATTTACGATGCAAAAAAATATTTTCTTAGTTGGCTTTTTGGTGGCCTTCGTTTTTTTGATATAATTTTGGGCGTGTAGAGGGATTCGTCCTCCCTCAATTTTTTGGGCGTGTAGTGGGGCTCGCCCCCCCACACTCGTTTTATTCCGTCTAATATAAAAATTGAATTTAAAAAAGAAAAAAAAAAGTATGAACTAATTCATGAAAATGTCGCTCTCTCTCTCTAAAATAATCTCTCTGCCTTCTCTCTAGCAAAACCGTCCGTCTAGCTTAGTTCATGCCTTCACGGCCGACTCTTCCCGGTTCTGCCTGATTGTAGCCGCCGTTCAATCCTTGTCCGCCGCCTTGTGCGGCGGGCTTTCTTCAATTTGAGCATCGCCTGCTCCACTTCTGGGTCGCGCCCGCCCTACTGCTGCAAGTGGGTCACTTCTCGGGTCCATCTGTGGGTTTCGGATACGCCGCCGATTCATGGCCGGACTGAGTGGAAAATCTGATGCCCAGGTTCTTCTTAAAGTCGGTCCAGCGCAGGTCGCCCTTCTAGATCCTGTTTCGGGCTGCCCGATTTCAAAGCCCAAAAAAGGTATCTCGGCTGTCCCTTCTCAGTATCTTAACGCAGGAGATGTTTTGAACCTCGATATGGTTGAGGGTGGACCGTCCATTTGCAGTTACGGGGACCCTTCGCCACTTTTGTTTTCTGTTTCGGATGGTAAGCCATTACAGGCTGCTCCCTCTCTCAATCTTGTTGAAGCTGCTCGCAAGGTGTCCGTCAAAATTCCTGACCGAGAATTGCCTTCAGTGCAGCATGCTTCCAGCGGCTTGGCTGCCGACCTGCAGTGCTCAGGCCCTCCCAAAACCCATCCTAGGCGCAGCTATGCTGCTGTTGTTAACAATGCCAAGGAAACAGATGTCCACACTAAAACAAAAAATGTTTCGGGCGATAATAGACGGGATTTTGCTGGAGCTAAAACCTCTTTCAACAAGAGTTTTTATGATGGTGATGCTTCATGTAAATTTGGTCAGATTTCAGAAATTCAGGGCAGTAAATTCGTTTCTTTTTCAACTGAAGAACTAGAGGAACTCGCAACTCCCTTTGAGTTTACTTTGGTTGGAAAATTCTCGCATGGTTTCCCTACGATGAAAATTCTCAAGTCCATAATGGAAAACTTAAATCTAAATGGTTCATTCTCGGTCGCGCTTCTTGAACAAAAACATGTTTTGATCCGACTCTCTTGTGAAGAGGACTACACTCGTCTTTGGAGCCGTCAAGTTTGGTTCATGGCCGGTTTCCCGATGCGTATCTTTAAGTGGACTCACGAGTTTGATCCTTTAGTGGAATCCCCATTCGCTCCGGTTTGGGTGCTTTTTCCGTACATTCCTGTACATTTATTCGATAAACGTAGTCTTTTTCAAATTGCTTCCGTGTTAGGGAAACCGCTTCGAATTGATAGTGCCACGGCTGAACTTACTCGGCCATATACTCCTCGAGTATGTATTGAAATGGATGTAACCCAAGCAAGTTTACCGGAAATTGAAATTAGGCTTGGTGGGAAATTAGGATGCAACCTGTGGAATATGAAAACTTGCCTAGCTATTGCTCATTTTGTAAGCATCTTGGGCATAATCTGAAGAGCTGTAAATCTTTCAACAATCCATCTACCGCGAAATTCGATAACAGCTCTTTGGGCAAACCCATTCAGAAGTTTGAGGTTTCGGCCGCGGTTAGGGAAGATCAAATCTGCCAGGTCAGCCCCCGGCCCCCCGATGGCCCGGTACTCGATGATTTCATTTCTTTAGACTCAAAAGGGATCATTTCTTTTATTCCGGGTCCTAATAACCCAACGAACAAGCTAGTGAACCTTTCAGATATTCGAGAGGATATCCTTCAATCTTATGAGCAGTTTGATAACGTTTCAGAAGTTGAGTCCGAGCGTATGACTATTCAAAATGCTGATTTTTTCAATCCCTACGCTCGTGTTGCGAAGTATCATTACTCGGAAGATGATTGGCCAGATTCGGAATCGGAACCTATTGTGTTACCACAAAAGAAAAAAGTTCAGAAAAAAGTAAAGAGTAATACCGTCAACCCCAAGAAGGTCGACGATCGGGTCGGAACCAATACGGTGGAAATAGATATAGCTGTTGGACAGAGAAATACGGTTCTTGACCGTGATTTGGAAATGGGTTTTCAAACAGTTACGAGCAAGAAAAAGCTAAAGGAAGAAAAGGCCCGGAAAAAGCAAGAAAGTGGTTCGTAGCAGGGTACGGTGTTCTTAAGGGCCTTGAGCCCCCAAAATTTACCGTTTTCTTTTAGTTTAGTGGCTATGTTTGGGATTTGGCCCCCCAATAAAATATCGGCTTTGTAAGGGAATAGGCCCCCCTAATTTCTTCTTTATGTTATATGATGTCGTTTTTTTTTTAAAAAAAAAAAAAGAAGTATGAACTAATTCAGATGCAGATCCGTAATTTGCATCTGAATTAGTTCATACTTTTTTTTTTTTTAAAAAAAAAAAACACCACCACATATATTAGACGAAACTAAACGAGTGTGGGGGGACGAGCCCCACTACACGCCCAAAAAATTGAGGGAGGACGAACCCCTCTACACGCCCAAAATTATATCAAAGCCAACTAAGAAAATATTTTTTTGCATCTTAAATATGGATAACACATTTTATCTAAACGAATAAGACCAAGGATTCTCCCCTTGAGATCATGGCCATCCGAACAAAAATAATCTCGATGGTGGCACCCTTGGTTGGCAAAAAAGTCGGCAACCGAGTTCCCTTCCCTATAGATGTGGGAAAGGCGAACATTCATACACGAAAGAAGTTTATGAATTTTGCTAATTAAGCTTTGAACATTCCAAGGGGATGATGAGTTCTCCTTGATTAATTTGAGAGATATGGAAGAATCCACTTCAACCCACACATTAGCAAAACCTTTCTCGAGACAAAGATGAAGCCCTCTCCAAATGGCATGTAACTCCGCGAATGTGTTAGTTTGTAACCCGACAAATTCCCAAAAATAGAAGAGAGGCGACCCAAAGTGATCCCTAACAACCCCGCCCGCGGCCGTGACGCCCGGGTTCCCTTTGGCCGCCCCGTCTGTGTTGAGTTTAACCCACCCGAGATCCGGTTTCATCCAACGAACACTAACCACTTTGCGCGTGAAATTGATATTCGCATTAATACCGAGAGAAGCCGCCAAATTCTCGGCCCCTTTCCAAAAGAACACCCGATTCTTCCCCTCGACTTTGATGGATTTTAAGTACGTCCATATCCGGGAACACACACGATCAACCGTAAATGGAATTTGCTTCATTCTTTTATCATTCCTACAACACCATAGAAACCAACATATAAGCACGGGAATGATATGAAATATATGAGTCTTACCAAAAGTCTTGTTGAACCAAGAAGGGAAGATAAGATTGAGATCCTTGGTGATGAGTTTCGGCCACCCCACCAAAGAATGGAAATAGTCCCACACTTTGCTAGCCACGGGCCCATCCCAAAACAAGTGAATGAGAGTTTCGTCTCCGTTACAACAATAGCAACGAGTGTCGGCCACCATCCCCCTACGAAACAAACAATCGGGCGTGGGGATCCAATTATTAAAAACCCGGACCATAAACACCGAGATGGTTGGAGTGATAGCAAAATTCCAACACCTCTTAAGAATCAAGTGGGAGGGTTTTTTTTGGCGGACTTTCTCCCAAGTACTATTAAATGAGAAATCCCCGTTAGAGGAAAGCTTCCAACTCGGCTTGCAATTGGTTACATTACAAGGAAGAGAGCAAATATAATCACAATAGCTTTGGGGAAGGATCTCCTTAAGCTTGGAGTAGTTCCACTCCCCGTTATTGCAAAATTTATTAAGACAATCTTTAGATTTCGTGAGAAACAAATTCGAAAGGGGACTAAAATCGCACCAATTATCATGCCAAAAAGATGAATTAGCATTACCACTATTCCAAAAAATGAACTTATCAACCTCCCCACGAACGGCACATAACCTTTTCCAATTGGGAGAATCAAAAGGATTAGGTTTGACCACCATGGGGTGGAGCCTTTTACAATATTTAGCCATAAGAAAGTTAGACCAAATATTCTTATTGGTCCTAAATCTCCACCACAATTTAAACTCCGCCACTTGGATTAAATCATTTAAATCACGGCACCCTATACCACCTTCATGAGTAGGGTAACAAAGCCTTTTCCAAGCGGCCCAATGCATTTTTTTCTTACGCTCGTTAGAACCCCAAAGGAATTTATTAAAAAGTCTTTCAAAGAATAAAATAACATTAGCCGGGGGTTTGATAACTTGAAGATTGTAAAAAAGGATGGAATTGAGAACCGACTTTATAAGCTCGATCCTCCCTCCTAAAGAAAGTAGGTGGTGATTCCAAGTGCAAATTTTGTTTTGGATTTTAAGGATGGCATTACTAAACATATTGAAAGTGGGGTTGCCTTTCCAAATAGGGACACCAAGGTAGATCATGGGGAGTTCCGAAAAAGAAAAGCCCATAATATCCTTAACCCGGGCGACATCGCTGGATGTCGGGTTATGCATAAGAGAAGTACTCTTAGCATTATTAATTTTTTGCCCCGAAACCGCTTCAAAATGTTGGAGACAACGTCTAAGCAAAATTAGGTTATTGTGAGACGCATTAACAAAAAGGAGCATGTCATCGGCAAACGCAAGATGAGTAATATGAACGTTTTTGCGAATAATAAAAAACATGGCCGGATTTTTGTTGAAAGTATGATCAATGTTCCTCGAAAGGTAGTCCTCGGCTAAAATAAAAAGAAGAGGGGATAAGGGGTCCCCTTGTCTAAGACCCCTCTCACTTTTAAAGAAGCCCACGGAAGAGCCATTAATAATAATAGAAAACCAAGCATTGCACACACATTGACGAATTAATTTGATAAGATTAGGGGAAAAGCCAAAACTAGAAAGCACTTTGAAGAGAAAACCCCAATAAATCCTATCATAAGCTTTTTCCATATCAAGTTTAATAACCGAGTTGTCCTTAGAACGAGATATGTCATGGATGACTTCTAAGGCCGTGAGAATATTATCCGTGATTAACCGGTCCTTAATGAAACCCGATTGAGCGGGATTGATGATTCTCGGAAGGATAGTGCTCAACCTTTTGCTAAGAATTTTGGAAATGATTTTATAGGTAGTATTGCACAAACTAATCGGTCTAAAATCTTTCCAAGAGTTGGGGGAGGGGATTTTGGGAATGAGCGTTATAGACGTAGAGCAAAACGCTTGAGAGAGAACGGCCCCTCCAAAAAAATCTAATACCGCCTCCAAAACATCACTTTTAATAGGGTTATTATACAAACATGTTACTAAAGTTTACTAAAAAATGCAATTTTGTTACTAAAGTTTATTTTGTTACAAATAGGTTACTAAAGTTTTGTAACCGGTTACTTAAGTAACTAAAGATGTTTTAACCCATTGATACCGGTTACATTGCCAACGTGGATTTTTTTTTTAAAAAAAAAATTTGACTTAGGGTTTGACTTATACCTAGGGGTGATTGCAGCATATAAAAAAACTACCTACACAATATTTCATAAAAAAAGTGTTTGGCTAATACATTTCTTTTAAAAAATATATTTTTTCAGAAAATAATTTTTTTGAAATATTATTTTTCTAGAAAATATTTATTTTTATTTTTCGCAAAAGTATTTTTTTAAAAATATAAAAAATCCAGAAAATAATTTTATTTTTGAAAAAATAATATATTTTTCGAGAAAATAACTTTTTTCGAAAAATATTTTTGCCAAAAATAATATTTCTCCACAAAATAATTTTATTTTTTCGAAAAAATAATAAATTTTTTCCAGAAAATAAATTTTTTTTTGAAAAATATTTTTTTGCCAAAAAAAAAATTTCTCCAGAAAATATTTTTTTAATTTTTTCGGAAGAAATAAAAAATTTCCATAAATAATGTTTTTTTCGAAAAGATAAAGTTTTTCCTAGAAAATTTTATTTTTTATTTTTTTTGAAAAAAAAGAAAAAAACACGCATAGTAACTTTTTGTAAAAGTTCAGTAACCTATTTAATAACCCCGTAAACTATAGTAACTTCTTTGTAACATTTAAAACTATGGTGCTGACGTGGACAAGGGGAACCGGTAATCATCTGGTTGCCCACTCTCGCAGTTACATTTGTGTAAGATTTTAATCTTTGAGTAACCCAGTTGACAAACCCGAAAACTTGAGTAACCTATTTGTAACAAAATAAACTTTAGTAACAAAATTGCATTTTTTAGTAAACTTTAGTAACCTGTTTGTATAATAACCCCTTTTAATAATATCCCAACAAGATTGAAAAAATTTAGCATTAAAGCCATCGGGACCGGCAACACTATCCCCCTCCATATCAAAAACAATTTGCTTAATCTCATCGAGGGTAGGGGGACAGCACATAAAAAGATTGTCGTTATCAAGAATATTGTTATCAATGAGATCCTTGTCAAATTGGTCAATGTCAACCGGTTCATTTTTGAATAAATTCGAAAAATACCCAATGACCGATTGATGAATGCCAATCTCATCCGTGATGACGGACCCATTATCATGAATGCTATGAATGTGGTTGTTGTGTCTTTTTTTCTTAACCAAATCATGAAAGAATTTGCTATTTCTTTCCCCTTCCATTGTCCATTTCATACGAGCCTTTTGTTTCCAAAAAGCCTCTTCCATAGACAACGTGCGAAGAAGGGACGCATTGTGTTTTTTAAGGTTAACCATGTTGGGAATGGTTGGATCCGAGTCAAAAATCTCTTCGGCCTTGGCAACCTCCATTTGATGTTTTTCAACGTTTTTGAAAATGTTGCCGAAGGTATATTTATTCCACTCTTTAAGAGTGAGTTTAAGTCGCAAAAGCTTGTTCGACAATTTAAAAAGCCCCGAGAAAGGCGAGGGAAGGTCCCAAGATTCTTTAACCGTTTGTAAGAAAAGGTGGTGTTGAACCCACATGTTTTGAAAACGAAAAGATGCTTTGG
Organism: Orobanche coerulescens; assembly: GCA_033398695.1. Classification (NCBI taxonomy): domain Eukaryota; kingdom Viridiplantae; phylum Streptophyta; class Magnoliopsida; order Lamiales; family Orobanchaceae; genus Orobanche; species Orobanche coerulescens. Next base: position 155,154,934 of record CM065813.1, on the reverse strand, counting down.
GCCGATTTAAATCCGGACTAAAATTACACAAAAGAGAATTATGATCAGAGGTATGCCTCGGGAGATGTCTAACACAACAATGGGGAAATTTGTTAACCCATTCCGAAGAGAAGAAAATCCGATCCAACATTTGCCACACCGAATTACTATACCAAGTGAACGGGGATCCCACATATCCTCCGTCCATGAGGTCGCATTCAAGGACCGCGTCCCTAAATTCCTCCATTTCGGAAAGGATAGGAGGGTTGTCCCCTTTTTTTCCTGAGGATATAGGACGATATTGAAATCACCGCCTACCATCTAAGGAGTATGGTTTTGACTGACCAAAGTAAGATCCTCCCAAAGGGCCCGTCTCTCAATTTTTGTATTTTTACCATAAACGACAGTGAGTAAAATAGGGTGACTCAACTCCTTAAAAGTAATTTGAGTATGAAGCATTTGATCCGCATTATGTAAAACGCTAATGTTAGTGGCGTGGTCCGAAAAGACCCAAATATGATTATTAGAGTTCGCCACAACATTATTAAAACCAAACAACCTACAAAAAAAGGACGCGTTCAACGCAACTTTAGGCTCAATAAGGGCCAGGATATTAGGACGATGATCCTTCTTCAGTAATTTAACAATTTTTTGGGCCGATTCATTGCCAATGCCTCTCACATTCCAAATAATGACACTAATCATTGATTACGAGATCGTCTAGTTTCCCTTTTAGATGAGATAGCCGCTTGTTTAGTAGAATTATTTTTCTTATTTTTTTCCGGTTTTTTACTGGGGGATTCAGATTTGCGGTCCAAGACATTAGAAAAAGGAAGGGCAATGACTATCTTTTTCCGCCCTTTTCCCTCTCCTTTACCATCCGAGAGAGATTTAGAAAGACCATCATCCTTTGGTTCAAAAGATGGTTCGGATCCCGCATCCTCGAGATCGTCCTTCGAATCTCTATGTAGCGGAGTCACTATCCGAGGATAATAACTCCTGTTCATTCGTGATTCGTAGGGGTTCTTGGGGCGAGCCAATGTGGGTATTTGATCCCCCACTAGCGGCCAAGGGGCCCGAACCCGAAGTCGAGCCAACCGATTTTAAAACAACATCAGGAGCAATCGGAGCAGATAAAATAACCTCAGATTCTGGGCCCGGCCCATTATGATTAATGTCAAACGGCCCTGGACCAATCTGGTCAGTGGGGAAATCCTTTTTGTTACCTGATTTTGAAGAGGACATTTTAGATTTCTTACTGGAAGAGTGAATTAGCCGGATCTGTTGTTCAATATGTTCCAAATCTTCTGCGTTCTGGAGGGCATCAAACATGTTGTCTACCGGAATATCGTCATCCTCTTTGTTTTTCCCTGTGTCATCCTCAACATTACACATGTTAGATTTGGGGGGAACGGGGAGGTCTGGGATAACTCCGGACACTTGCCCCTGCACAATTGTGGTCGTTATATTTTTGTGATTTCCAGCACGGACCTGCACCCATTCTTCTTTATTCTTACCTTTTTTAGCATTGGTGATGTTTTCAAACTTATTAACAAACAATTTAGGTTTTAGCTCCGGATTTTTAACATAACACGCATCAATATCGTGCCCAATGTGGTGACAATGGTGACAAAATTTAGGAAGTTTTTCATATTCGACCTCAAGTTTAGTAAAAACATCACCACAACGAATAGCAACCGTTTTAGGAGGCCTATTTCTCAGATTCACTTCCACACAAATCCTAGCAAAATTCAGTCGGGAATGGTTAAGAGTTAGGCTATCGGCCTTGATAAAATTACCAACAAGATACCCAACCGTTTGTAAAGCCCTTGGATCAAACCATTGGATGGGCAGTGCAAAAATTTTTACCCAAATTAGGGCCGATGCTGGTTCATGTTTGAAATTAAAAAAGGGATCTCATTTAAACAGCCGCATAGGGTAGCCGAGCAGATTAAACTCCCGTTTGAGCCATAGTTTTGCATACAACTCTTCATTTTGCATAGAAATTAAAACATGTTTAAAATTCAAGAACTGAAGTTTACATACACCAAAACCGGAATTTTGTAAAAATTTAGCAATGGTAATATTATCCGGTTTTCCAAATGAGAATTTTCCAATAAGGGCGTTTTTGTAAACATCCGATACCTGAGCACATTCCTCCGGTGAGAAAACTGCCGTCGGCATATCTCCCGAGAGATCTATGGTGCCTAATTTTTCCGCCCTGTGATTGTTTTTGTGAACTATGTCCGCGAATGAAAGAGGATGCTGCTCCACCATACCGCTGCCGGCGCCGGAAAGGGGGGGAGTGGGTTTTTTGCCTTGGTCACTCTTGGGAGTTTCAGGGATGTATTCCTCCAAGTCCGGAATTTCCCCGTCTTCCAGCCCCGTGGCATCAGGTTTAATATTAATATCTTCCAAAAAAGATTCTTCCTCAGACCGAAACAGCTGCGGATCTGAAACTTTATGGGACGGATGTTGTTCGTTCGTGTTGTACAAACCCCGATTCGACTGCATCGATGTAGTCTGGGTGAAGATCTTCTCCTTCTTTGCATCAAAAGTCGTCGATTTGGATGAGAATAATGAAGATTTGTAGTTAAGAAAGTTCGATGTTAGATTTTTTGGAAGGTTAAATGAGGAGAAGTGCGGAATCTCCTCCGCACCTAGTTTTTTGGGCGATTCCATTGCGGAAAACGTCCTGACCGAAGAAAAACGAAGAGAACCGCCGCTCAGAGGCGGCGGTGGAAGAAGAAAAAAGACGTTATCAGCGGTACTGAGGACAGCGCACCGCTAGGGTTGGAGAAAAAACCAAAAGCCGGCGAAAAAAACTAGAGAGAAGGCAGAGCGTTCTAGAGAGAGAGAGAAAGCTCAGCGAAAAAAGTGTGAATTTGAATTAGTTCATACTTTTTTTTTTTTAAAGACGACATCATATAACAAAAAGATGAAAATAGGAGGGCCTATTCCCTTACAAAGCCGATACTTTATTGGGGGGCCAAATCCCAAACATAGCCACTAAACGAAAAGAAAACGGTAAATTTTGGGGGATCAAGGCCCAAAGAACACCGTACCCTGTTACGAACCACTTTCTTGTTTTTTTCGGGCCTTTTCTTCCTTTAGCTTTTTCTTGCTCGTAACCGTTTGAAATCCCATTTCCAAATCATGGTCAAGAACCGTATTTCTCTGTCCAACAGCTATATCGATTTCCACCGTATCGGTTCCGACCCGATCCTCGACCTTCTTGGTCTTGACGGTATTACTCTTTACTTTTTTCTGAACTATTTTCTTTGGTGGTAACACAATAGGTTCTGATTCCGAATCTGGCCAATCATCTTCCGAGTAATAATTCTTCGCAACACAAGCGTCGGGATTGAAATACTCACCCTCTAGAATAGTCATACGCTCGGACGCGACGTCTGAAACGTTATCAAACCGATCATAAGATTGAAGGATATCCTCTCGAATATCTGAAAGGTTCACTAGCTTGTTTGTTGGGTTATTAGGACCCGGAATAAAAGAAATGATCCCTTTTGAATCTAAAGAAATGAAGTCATCCGGAACCGGGCCATCGGGGGCTGGGGGCTGATCTGGCAGCTTCCCCGAATCTGGTCCAAATCCGCCACCAAAACCTCCTTTGGAGGCCTGACTTGGGAGGTATCACTACAACCCGGTGCCGACACTTTGTTGAAGGTTTTGCAGCTCTTAATGTCATGCCCAAGATGCTTGCAAAAGGAGCAGTAGCTAGGACAATTTTCATATTCCACTTGTTGTAATCTAATTTTCCCACCGAGTCTAATTTCGACGTGTGGCAAACGGGCTTGAGATACATCAATTTCAATACAAACACGCGGAGTGGAATCACGAGATAATGTGGCGGTGGCACTATCAATTCGAAGTGGTTTCCCTAACGCGGAAGCAATTTGTAAAAGACTACGTTTATCGAATAAGTGGACAGGAAGGTACGGAAATAACACCCAAACCGGAGCAAATGGGGCCTCGACTAACGGATCAAAATCTGGTGTCCACTTAAGGACACGCATCGGAAACCCGGCCATAAACCACACTTGGCGGCTCTAAAGACGAGTATAGTCTTCTTCACATGAAAGCCGAAACAAAACATGTTTTTATTCAAGGAGGGCGACCGAGAAAGAGCCCTTAAATTTTAAATTTTCCATAACTAATTTAAGTGTTTTCATCGTCGGGAAACCATGTGAAAATTTGCCTACCAAAGCAAACTGAAAGGGGGCAGCAAGCTCTTCGATTTCTTTATCCGAAAATGACACGACTTTACGACCCTCAAATTCAATGAGCTGACCGAAGCTAATATTTCCTCCCTCAGCATGGAAGCTCCTGTTCAGGACAGCCCCTGCCCTATGTGAATTTGAACTCACTGCAGGTCCCTGAACGTTTTGAAGAACAGCAACAAAACTAGGTGCCGTATTTGTTGTGCGCTGCTGTGAATCAATTTCAGCAGCCAAGGGGACTGATCCGGCTATATTCAGATGGCTTTGAAGCTGCACTGGAGACGGAAACTGGGCTGTAGAAGATGGAGTTCTTACAGGACATTCATCGAACACTTTGCGGGCGGCCGAACCTGGAGATTTTATAATGGCCACCTTCGGAATACTTACATCACCGGGAACCAACGGAGGGAAGGGGTCACCCTCCCTGCAAATGGAGGGCCCACCCACAGCCCTAATCGGAAACTCACCCAAGCCAACAACAGGTTCACGAATGAAAGCAGTTGAAATTCTGGGAGTATCAATAATACCTGGGACAGCCGTAGAGGACAAGGGAAATGAATTTGCAGCAGGAGAAAGAGGGCCAAGATTCTTACCACCGGGAGGATGACGAATCGGGACCTGAAAGGAATCGCCAGACAAAACCATGGCAGAAAATCGCGAGCACCGCGATATGGCTACCAACCACCTTCCTCAGGCCCAAAACGCAACAGCGAACGCTAGCTATGGAGGAAAACGGACGGAATCCGCCGCCCTAGGCGGCGGACGGCAGTGATTAAAGGGGCGCAGATAATTGAAGTGAAAAATCTCACTGCCAGAGGCTGATTTCGGCCGAAATCTTTAGAGAGAAGGAGGAGCGTTTATTGTTAGAGAGAGAAACATTTAGAATTATTACTGAATTTGAATTAGTTCATAATTTTTTTTTTTTTTTTAAAAGAAACACGAGATTTATTAGATGGATCAGAAATGTGGGGGGACGAAGCCCACTACACGCCCAAATAGATTGAGGGAGGACGAGCCCCTCTACACGCCCAAAAACCGAGGGTGGCTAGATCCTCACCAAGCCAAATGATTGGAAACCCATCATAAAAACTAAAAAGAAGACAGATTACATGTTACGGATCAAAGTATTTCCTACTCCTAATATAAGGAAATCCCATTTTGTCGAGACGTATCAGTCCACGAATCTTCCCTACGAGATCTTTACAGTCAGAGTAGGAGTAATTTCTATGAAGGCAGCCTTGATTCGCGAGGTGATCGGCAACCGCATTACCTTCTCTATAAATGTGTGAGTAACAAATATTAATATCGCTAGCCATTTTTTTAATTTTAGATTTTAAATCCTGAAGATGCCATTGACAAGCAGACTCGGAAGAAACCAAATTAATGGCAGTGGTCGAATCGGCTTCCACCCAAATATTTTGGAGCCCTTTCTCCGCACAAAGGTCAATTCCCCGCCAAATCGCAAAGAGCTCCGCATAAGAGTTAGATTGTTCGCCAATAAATTCATAGAAGCAAAATATAGGAGTGCCCCGATGATCCCGAAGAATCCCCCCAGCAGCCGCTAAGCCTGGATTATTTTTGGCCGCCCCATCCGTATTCAATTTAAACCACCCAACGGGAGGGGGAGCCCAACTAACAGTCGTGAGATTTATTTTGGGAGGTGGGGGTATCGAAATACACAACCTAGCCGCAAAGCCTTCCCCCCGAAGCCAAAAGTGCCGAGCTTTCCTAGGCACCTTAATGAAGCGAAGGTAGTTCCAAACTCTCACACAAACTCGCTTGGCCGTGAAAGGAATCTTTTTAACTCTTTTATCATTCCTACAGCACCAAAGAAACCAACAAATAAGCACGGGAATGATATGGAAGATATGAATTTTACCTTGCGCTTTGCTGAACCAACTCCTTAAAAATTGGTTAACACTGATAATGTTCGGGCGAGCTAGGCCAGCAATCGAGTAAAAGACATCCCACACTTTAGAGGCCACAGGCCCGGCCACAAGGAGATGAAGGAGACTTTCTTGACCCCCACAACAAAAACAAGAAATATTAGACATTATGCCTCTAAGAGCCAGACAATCCGGAGTGGGGATCCATTTATTAAACACACGGACCATAAAAATGGAGATAGTAGGAGTTAAAATAGCATTCCAGCAAAGTTTAAGACAATTGTTAACCTCCTTACGTTGTCTAATATGATCCCAAGTATTTTTAAAGGAAAGGTCCCCATTAGAGGACAGTTTCCAACAAGTTTTAGGATTCGCCACATCAGCGGGAAGAGCACAAATATAATCACAATAATCAGGCGGAATAGAGGCCAGTAACTTAGTTTTATCCCAAACCCCATTAGACCAAAAATCTTTAAGACGAGATTTGGACTTAGATGGGTGTAAACTAGTTAGAGGGCTAAAATCACACCACATATCATGCCAAAAATAAGCATCCACTGTACCACTATTCCAAAAAATCAGCTTATCCGCAAGAAGCCTAATATTGCACATACGCTTCCAAATGACCGAATCAAATGGGTTAATTTTCACCACCATTGGGTGAAGTCTCTTCTACAGATTTAGCCATAAGAAATTGAGACCATATGTTATTAGAAGTGCGAAACCTCCACCACAATTTATACTCAGCGGTTTAATGATATCATCAAGATCCGAAAACCCAAACCACCCTCACCGGTAGGGTAACACAGTTTAGACCAAGACGCCCGATGCATTTTCTTTTTAGCATCATTAGATCCCCAAAGGAATTTATTGAAAAGCCTCTCAATGAATGTGATTACATTAGCGGAGGTTTCACCACTTGAAGACAATAAAATGCAATAGAGTTGAGTACCGATTTAATAAGCTCGATCCGACCACCTAAGAGAGAAGATGGTGGTTCCACGAGCAAATCTTAAGTTGAATTTTACGGACAATCTCATTGAACATAGCAAAGGTGGGATTCCCCTTCCATAGAGGAACTCCCAAGTAGGTGATCGGTAAGCTAGACATTTGGAACCCCGTAATGGTGTGCACAAGATTAGCCAAATTAGGGGAGAACCTTGCATAATATAAAGGCTTTTCGCATTATTAATTTTCTGCCCCGAAACACTCTCATAATGGTTAAGAAGATTATTAAGAATATGCAAATTACTCTCCGACGCCTTGAGGAAAAGAAGAGTATCATCAGCGTAAGCTAAGTGGGAAATCTTAACATTTTTGCGAATGATATACGCCATTTGAGGATTACGAGCAAACATGTCATCAATACATCGAGAGAAGTAATCAGATGCAATGACAAACAATAATGGAGAAATCGGGTCCCCTTGACGCAGCCCTCTCCCAGATTTAAAATAGCCGACCGAGCAACCATTAATTAAAATGGAGAACCAAGGCGAACTCACACATTGTTTAATCAAAGTGATCAAACGATCAGAAAAACCAAATTTAGCTAAAATTGTGAACAGAAAATCCCAATTGACTCTATCATAAGCTTTCTCCATGTCAAGCTTAATAATGGTGTTCATCTTGGATCTAGAAATGTCATGGACAACATCCAAAGCTGTGAGGATGTTATCCGTGATGAGCCGATCCTTGATGAAACCCGACTGAGAAGGGACAATAATGCGCGGAAGAATACGACTCAGCCTCTTACTAAGGATTTTGGAAATAATTTTGTAAGACGTATTGCAAAGGCTAATAGGTCTGAAATCTTTCCAAGAGTTAGGCGCCGAGATTTTAGGGATCAAAGACAAGGTGGTGGAGGAATAAGCTTGAGACAGCGCCGTTCCTCCAAAGAAATCGCACGCCGCTTCAAGAACATCAGAAGCAATAATATTCCAACACTCTTGAAAAAATTTAGCATTAAACCCATCAGGCCCCGCAACACTATCACTCTCCATATCAAAGACAACCTCACGCACCTCTTCGAGAAAGGGATTTATGCAAAGCTCATCATTATCAATCTCCGTAATAAGAGAAGGGATGAGGTTATCTTTAACTTGAGAGAGATCCGTGTCGGTATTTTGAAAACCATTGTTAAAAAATCTCACGGCAGAGTCATTAATATCATTGGGATTATCCAGGATGTTCCCGTCGTCATGAATATTATGAATAAAATTCTTACTCCTATTCTTATTGACAAGGTCATGAAAGAATTTAGTATTTCTTTCCCCTTCCATAGTCCATTTCATACGGACTTTTTGTTTCCAAAAAGTCTCTTCAATGGCCAAAGCAAGGTTGAGGGCCATATTAGCCGACTTAAGTTTGTCCATATTGGCATTGGTTGGATTGGAGTCAAAATTCTCCTCAGCATGTTTCACACAATCCTGGGCTTTAGCAACTTTATCGAAAACATTACCAAAATGAATATAGTTCCACTCCTTGAGAGTAAGCTTAAGCCGGGTAAGTTTAAAAGAAAGTTTCTTAAGACCATAAAAAGGAAGAGGAATATCCCACGATTCCTTAACGGTGCTCAAAAAATTATGGTGTTTAGTCCACATATTTTGGAACCGAAACGAGGAGGCGGGAATATTCTTCAATGTACTAAATTTGCAAAGAAGAGAGTGGTGGTCCGAAGTGTGCCTCGGAATGTGTTTGACCGAAGAAGAAGGAAAAGAATTAAACCATTCCGACGAGAATAAAATCCGATCCAACCGTTGCCATATGAAATTGCTATACCAAGTATAGGGAGAACCTTCAAAACCCCCATCGGTAAGGTTACATTCAAGGATAGCATCCCTAAATTCTTCCATTTCCGAAGGGATAGGAGGATTATCCCCTTTTTTCTCGCAAGGATGAAGAACGATATTAAAATCACCGCCTACCATCCAAGGGATTTGGGATTGACACACACTAGTGAGGTCTTCCCACAAGCCTCTACGCTCAATTTTGGTATTCTTCCCATACACAACCGTTAACAAGAAAGGTTTAGCAAGGGAAGCAGATAAAACGGACGTGTGCAGCAATTGATCCGTGCTATTCAAGACCGAAATTTTAGTGTTGATATCCGAGAATATCCAAATATGGTTATTATAATTTGCAACCACCTTATCAAAGCCAAATAACCTACAGTAGTAATTAGCATTCAAGACTACCTTAGGTTCAATGAGAGCCAAGATATTAAGATTATGCTCTTTTTTTAGTAGTTTAACAATTTTTTGGGCAGAATCATTGCCAATACCTCTGACGTTCCAGATAAGCGTATTAATCATATTTTCTGTTTTCGTTTAGTGGCCGTTTTTGTAGTAGCCTTCTTTTTATCATTATTTATTTCATTTTTGACCCGAGTTTTCGAATGATCCTTTTTAACAGCATCTTCCGGTGGGACTGGAAGAGGGACTGGAAGAGCAACCACCGTCGCTTTAGCACGGGTTTTAGGAGCCCCTATTTTGTTAGTATTTTCCCAATCAGATAAATAACCATCCACAACATTTTTAGATGAATCAAGGGAGGGTTCAGATCTACAATCCTCAAAGTCTCCCTTAATAGTCCCATGATCCGAATCGTCATCCGAAGATGATAGTTTAAAATTTTTCGGGAGCACGGGGGGACTTTTGGAGTTCCCAGAACTTTCCCCTGATACACAATCAACAATCAACGCACAATCGATAACAGCTGTACCAACAGGACCCATTGTGGGAAAAAGGGAGTCAGACGACATACCTTCCCGATGAAAGATCCAGCTTATCGGGAGCCAAAGATGGCCCGATTAGTTCGGCTAGCGTCATGAGCCCATTTGAAGAATTACACGAGGTCGAGCGACAAATATCCAAAATGACTGGAGGTAAAGTTGGGGTGGGATTAACAGAACAATCACCGGTCATTTTGGAGGAGGATCAACCAAGAAATCAACTCCATCTAGAGGCGGGGTGGGTTTAATACAATCTTGATTTTTTGGGGGAGGGGTTAAAACATGAGCAGAAATTTTTGATTATCAACAATACACTTTTTTTTTTCTACCATTTCTTCCTCAATTTGTAACAGGTCGAACATATTAGTAGTCTCAATTTGCGGCCTCTTGCCCTTGTCCACTACTTTGATCCCCTGATCGGTCATAAGTTCACTGTCCTCCGTTTCAACATCACACCTTGATCGGTAACAACTTTTTTGGGGAGGGTAGCGTTATTTATAAGAAGTGTTCCCCTGGTCTCCGACTCCTTCGTGATCGGGAGAGCCTTAAAGGCATTTTTCGACTTGCTCACCTGCCATATTTGTTGCATTTCTGAGGAACCTGCAACATTCTCCAAACACAAATTCGTGATACTAGTGGGTCCTTTATCAGCAATAGGGACCGATTCTTTCACCATAGTAGATTTTGCATTTTCTTTGATAATTGAAGTTGATTTACTCACCTGATTAAATTTAGGGAATTCTTTCGGTTTCGTGATGGATTTTAAAGTAGCACATATCTATATCATGCCCTATATGATGACAGTGAGAACAATATTTTGGGAGTTTTTCGTACTCAACCGAGTGGATTGTGAAACTCCATCACATTGAATAGCAATTTGATCAGGAAGATGATTTTGTAAATTAACTTCAACACATACCCGAGCATAATTTAATCTAGTCCGATTAAGGGTTTGTGGATCCGGTTTCAAAAAGTTACCAATCAAATCAGACACCGTTTGTAATGCACGTAAATCGAACCATTGAATCGGTAAAGCTAAAATTTTCACCCAAATCGGAATGATGGCAGTTCATGTTTAAAGTTGAAAAAAGGAGACCATTTAAACAGTCTCATCGGGAACCCTAAAACATGTGATTCGCGGCCGAGCCACAATTTGGTGTAGGCAGCTTCGCTACCCAGAGTAATCAGCACGTGTTTAGCATTAAGAAACTGAACCTTACACACACCAAATCCGGCAATTTTCAAATGATTAGCTATAGCTTCGTTTGGAGGTTTGCCATATGAAAATTTACCTATTAGTGCATATTTATAAATAGCAGAAACATCATCACATTCTTGTTTAGTGAAAATAGCTGTCGGGATCTCGGCAGCGGAATCAATGGAACCCAAACGGGCTCTTGATGAAGAACAGTTGGCAACAATATTAGCAAAAGATTTAACAACACCGATAGGCGGATTAACTGGAATAGCTGGTATTTCCCCTTCTTCCAGACCATCATTATTTATAAAAACAGGTTTAGCCACCGGAACATCTGGAACATGATATTTTAAAATTCCACCGGCGATGACCGCCGCCTTATCCAACACCTCCGGACATAAATTTACCGGGTTTGGAGAAAGAGAAACCGGAGAACATACCTGTGCTGGAGAAACGAACGAGCCACTCCCGACAGCAACAACAACAGGGCCACCACTAGGAACGACCGAAACAAGACCATCAGCGGCGGACGAAGGGGAGGAGACACCAGCCGCAGAAGGAAAATCCCGAGCAGCTGCCGCACCGCCATCCTCCGGAGGAGAAATGGACCCGACGACCCCAGAAGCTGACCCAGACGCGCCAACCGGAGGAAGACCAGGGGGAGCGCAAGAAACACCACTGGACCGCGCAGGAACCGCCGCCGGAGGAACACCACCAACAACGGAAGAGACCGCCGCGGGAGGAAATGAGGGACCGACCGGCCCGACCGCCGCAGAAGAAACCTGCCCGACCGGAGGAAGAGCACCCGAGCCGACTACCGCCGAAGACGCCGCACCAGACGGAGAAGAAGAACTTGGAAGGGGATGCGAAAGAAAATCGGGCACATCGCCGACCGCCGTATAAATTTTGGAGGAAGAAAAATGAACGCCCGCAGCGATTTGGAAGGAAGGGGGTGCTGGGAAATTATGACTGAGGGAGGCAACCGACCCACTTTGTTTATTAATGAGGGTAGGAGATGTTTCCAATGCCTGGAGCGTTTTTTTAGAGTTTATGATTAAAGAATCGATGACGCCTGACATCGAGATCTACGGATGTGTTGGGAGCCGCCCCATGTGAAATTGTTTTATGCGGGCCAGTTGTATTTTGGTGGGATGAGGATTGCTCGTTTTTTGAAGAATCAGATATAGATCTGAGAAAAGGGAGGTTTGACTGGGGGTGCTCCCCAGACGCAATTAATTTATCTGCCATCAGGCAGAATAATATTCAAAATGTCCGCCGCTCTAGGCGGCGGAATATGCAAAGTTTGAAGAAATTATCAGATGAATGTACTGATAACGGATGAATAATTCAAAAATTGTGAAGAACACAGATGAAGAAAGTAGAGAGAAGGGGGAGAAAAAATCATAGAGAGAGAAAAAAAGTTTGTGAATTAGTTCATACTTGCACATGCATGGCTTAATCTTTGGAAACTGAAAATAATGAACGCCCAGGTCTGGAGAGCGCGACTGCCCTCAATGGGGAAAATAAGGGCAACAGGGAAAGGGTGTTTGCCCCTAAAACTGGGCAGCCGACTCATACACAGGCTGCGGAAACTAGTGTGAATAATATTTTAGATGATATGATTATCACTGACTTGCAGGAACAGGTATGCGAGGCTGGGCAAAAAAAATAAAAAAGAGGCTCGGACTGCTTTCAAGCAGACACCCACCCCTACTTCTATCCCTCCCCCTTTTTTATCTGGTAATTTGAATGATGACGTGATGGCTTTTGAATGTGAAGAATCTTCTAATAGTTCAGGCACCCAACCTTTGTGCGATTTCTCGGAACCACATGTGGGACTTTGTCAAGATCCCTCTAAGCTCCCTATAGATTAGTTAATTCCCTCATCAGGGGAAGAATCTGAACCTGGGGATATTAGAGATGATCTAGATGAAGTGGGATCTAAACCGTCTTTTGTCTCGAAAGAAGACTTCTTTGAAAAATCTATCTCTGATGGGGAAAATTCTAAACTTGTTGTTGCCTTACCAGTACCATCGGATTTAGAAAACAAAACGGAGGCTCCCGAGCCAACAGTTAAATCGAAAAAAGATAAAGTCAATATAAGCACTACTAAAAGGCCGACGAGACGAACCCGCAAACATGATTAGTATCCTTATTTGGAATATTAGGGGTATCGGCAATGAATCGGCCCAAAAAATTGTTAAATTACTCAAAAAAGATCATAAACTTAATATTTTGGCACTGATCGAACCCAAAGTCCAATTAAACTCTCAATATTTTTGCAGGCTTTTGGGTTTTGATAAAGTTCTTGCTAATATTAATAATCACATTTGGCTATTCTCGGATGTTGATACCAAAATTAATATTATTCGTAACACCGAACAAATGCTTCACACTAGTGTGGTTTCTAATTGTCTTCCTGCTCCTTTTTATCTCACTATTGTGTATGGTAAAAATACTAAAATTGAGAGACGCTTACTTTGGGATGATCTTATTTCTGTGCGTCAATTTCAAGTCCCTTGGATGGTGGGCGGTGACTTTAATATCGTCCTCCATTCATGTGAGAAAAAAGGGGACAACCCTCCTATCCCGTCGGAAATGGAAGAATTTAGAGATGCCATTTTTGATTGTAATCTTACTGATGGTGGATACATTGGGTCCCCGTTTACTTGGTACAGTAATTTTATTTGGCAAAGGTTGGATCGCATCCTTTTCTCCGCTGAATGGCTTAACTCGTTTCCTAATTGCTCGGTTCGGCACATACCGCGACACACGTCTGATCATCATGCACTTCTTTGTGAATTTAATAATCAGTCCAAAAATCACTCTTACTCCTTTCTATTTCAAAACATGTGGACGAAGCATCATGCTTTTTTGGAGGTGGTTAGAGATTCGTGGTCCATCCCTGTCCCCTATGTCGGAATTTCCAAATTAACCAATAAACTTGCTCGTCTTAAACTTTCTCTCAAAGATTGGAATAAGAGTGTATTTGGCAATATTTTTGTAAAAGTGAAAGAAAACCAGAATCTTGTTGCCATTGCAGAAGAGAATTTTGATAGGGATCCTACCAATGATAACAAGGATTATCTTAGTAAAATGAATGACAACCTCAATATGAGTCTATCTCTTGAAGAAATTTATTGGAAACAAAAAACGCAAATTAAGTGGACTATGGAAGGAGAGAGAAACAGTAAATTTTTTCATGACTTGGTTAAAAAGAAAAGGCAGAAGAATTTCATCCACTCCATTTCGGATAATGGATCCACCCTCACGGATCCGAATGATATCCAGAATTCGGCCATTCAATACTTTAAAAAGTGTTTCACCAAAGAGAATGCTGAGATTGATAATGTGAGATGTGATCTCATCCCTAAGGTGATTGATGATAAGGATAATCATTTCCTTTGCGATTTACCCTCGTTGGAGGAAATTCGCGAAGTTGTTTTTTATATGGATAGTGATAGTGTTGCCGGCCCTGATGGTTTTAATGCGAAATTTTATCAGGTTTGCTGGGATATTATTGGCCTTGATGTTCTTGATGCGGTAATTGATTTCTTTAAGGGCTCGGTTTTGACTAAATCTTATTCATCTACTACTCTGTCCCTTATCCCTAAAATCCAGTCCCCTAACTCGTGGAAGGACTTGCGGCCCATTAGTCTTTGCAATACTTCCTATAAAAATTTTTCTAAAATCTTGAGTAAAAGACTTAGTTGTTTCCTGCCTCGAATTATTAATCCTTCTCAATCCGGGTTTATTAAAGGCCGCCTTATAACGGAAAATATTCTTTCGGCCTTAGAAGTCACCCATGATATTTCTAGATCCAGTCTTAATACTATTATAAAACTGGATATGGAAAAAGCTTATGATAGAATGAATTGGGATTTCTTATTTAATGTTTTGGATCAATTTGGTTTTTCTGAACGCTTTATTTCGCTTGTTAAACAATGTGTGTGCTCACCTTGGTTTTCTATTCTTATCAATGGTATGTCGGTGGGGTACTTCAAAAGTGAGAGGGGTCTTCGTCAAGGTGATCCCATTTCTCCCCTTCTTTTTGTTATTGCGGCGGACTACTTCTCTAAACTCATTGATGATACTTTTGCTAAAAATCCGGGTATGTTTTATAAAATTCGTAAGAACGTGAGGATCACTCATTTAGCCTATGCGGATGACACTCTTCTCTTTTTGAATGCTAGCAAGACTAATTTGCAAATTCTTCGTCACTGTCTTAGTCATTACGAGGATATTTCGGGTCAAAAAATTAATAACCATAAGAGCAGTTTTGTGATGCACAACCCGTCCATCGGGGACATTATTTCGATTCATAATATCACAGGTTTTGAATCCACCAAACTTCCGATTCAATATCTTGGTGTCCCGCTTTGGAAAGGTAACCCAACCTTTGCTATGTTTAATGATTTGATCCTTAAAATCCAAAATAAAATTGGTACTTGGAACCACCACCTCCTTTCTTTAGGAGGTAGAATTGAACTTATTAAATCGGTTCTTAATTCTATTTCCTTCTATTGTTTACAAGTTATTAAGCCTCCGGGCAATGTTATTACTTTTATGGAGAGGCTTTTTAACAAATTTTTATGGGGTTCTAATGAGCAGAAAAATAAAATTCATTGGGCGTCTTGGGATAAATTATGTTACCCGACTAATGAAGGAGGGATTGGGTGCCGTGATCTTAACGATATTATTCATGCATCCGAAATTAAAATGTGGTGGCGTTTCCGTACCAACAATAATATTTGGTCTTAATTTCTTAATGCTAAATACTGTAAGAGACTCCACCCCATGATTGTGAAAGTTAATCCTTATGATTCATCACTTTGGAAAAGACTTTGTAACATCCGTGCCCTAGTGGATGGTAATATTTGGTGGAATAGTGGGGATGGCAATGCTTCCTTTTGGCACGATACGTGGTGTGACTTCAGCCCCCTATCTAATATTTTCCCGACTAAATCCAAAGCTCTTATTAAACAATTTTGGGGGGAGACGGATTGGGATAAACCGAAGCTTCTTTCGGTTTTGCCCCAACAATATTGCGATTATATTTGTGCTCTCCCCTCTCACCTGAATAGCACCCAACCTTGCTGGAAACTTTCTTCCCATGGCAATTTCTCATTCAAAAATACTTGGGATTGTTTTCGTAAAAAAAGGATTGAGCACACTTTTCTAAAGTATTGTTGGAACCCAATGATCACTCCTACGATTTCGGTTTTTATGGTCCGTATTTTCAATAAATGGATCCCCACTTCGGATGGTCTTATCAAGAGAGGGATAAACGTTGAGATCCCGTGTTTTTGTTGTAATAATATTGAAAATTTGGCCCACCTATTTATCACTGGTCCTATTGCTTCTAAGGTGTGGAGTGTTTTTTATAACTTAGCGGGTTTTACC
>CM065813.1:155118500-155131000 GCA_033398695.1 Orobanche coerulescens | reverse complement strand
CTTTTATATTATCTTGTGACATATATAATTCAGAAACTGAATTAATAAGTCAGATAAGTTGATTATGGTGTTTGGTTATGAAAGGATTAATAGAGCTCTTTACGGGTTGTGGTGAAACCGATAGGTATTTTCGAAACCTAATGATGTTAATTTTTCGTCGGTAGCTGTTTTCCAGTTTCGTGTTCCTGTAAGTTTATGCTCGTTTGTAGTTATTTATTACATGTCATATATTGATATAGAGAAGAGTGAAGAAACAGTGCGAAACGACTTGTAGTTAACTTTAGACAAAAATCCCCTACTATTGTTTACAAACGCAAAAAAATTTAGCTGTTTGTCCTTGCTGATGAGTTATATTTGGTAGTTTAGCTTAATCTGGTGTTTCACTCGGTTAAGTTCTGAAATGGCTTTGTAAAAAATTTAGCTGAAGTCCTTATTTAAGGGGTTTTCAACTGGTTTGTCGTTTTGAGCATATCCCTTGTACAACCTTGATGCTGATATACTTACTTTTTCATCCTATGGCACTTCGTGAATGAAAGTTATGTATTTTTAAATTGGAATGTGAACTCAAGACTCTATTGTAGAAAAAGGCCTTTTTGGCTATTAGAGGTTTGAGGAATAGCTAGAGGATAGCTTTTTTCCTCTCTCTATTCGTCTGAGATGTTCATGCTTTTTTTTCTTTGATTTCTTTTATTTTTCACGCACTCTATTGTTGTGACTCAAAATTTATTTTCTTTCTTGCCAAACTTCACAATTTTTCTTGGTTATTTTTACAATTAAAAACACATTTTAAAAATGATATTTTGCTTTCTTTTGTGATCTGATTTTCTTTTTTATGCGCATGTATGTTTGATGTTTATGTTTTTTCAGTCTTATCTGGGTCAGATGACCCTGGTTTTCTATTTACTTTAGGTCGATTTAACAAAAAAATCGAATTTGAAGGTCATAGAAATAATAATCACAACAGACACCGTATGAACCATCAAACATACGGAGTTTAAATATTATTATCTCTGGTTTTCACATTTTTTTATTAGCTTTGGGCTAGCAGTTAAGGTACAATGAGATGTACTAAATTATTAATTCTTCAAACTGTGCTAATATTATTATCTCTTTTAGTGTTCTCGGTGTACTCATAATTCATATCGATGGATAAATCGTGGGTGAATCTGCCCAGGTTTTCACTCTAAGCTTAAATAGTAGTTTCATAGCTTCTTGTTGTCTTATGCCAGCTATGTAATATGTATAATTTTGTTTGTAGGCCAAGCTAACTTACAGGAAGGAGTAAGAAATTTTGTGATAAGTTTGGAAAGTCTAGGAAATCCCTCTAAAATTAGATGTCCTTGTACTCGATGCAGAAATTTGGATTACCAGTCTAGTGATGATGTAGTCTCGCACTTGGTTATATATGGTATGGATAAGACATACGATGTTTGGATTTTTCACGGGGAAGATATATCAGATACATATAGGATGTTCATAGATGCACGTGTTAACGAGGAAACGATTCCAAATTATACTGAAGCAATGGGAGATGAGGGGTTTTCAAAATTATTAGAAGATGCAGAAACTCCCTTATATATGGGTTGTAGTGACTATACAAAGTTGACAGCGACAGTTGTGCTTTTCAAACATAAAGCCGTTAACGGCATTTCTGACAAAGCATTTACTGATCTTCTCAAAATTTTAGGTCACATGTTGCCACAGAAGAATGTACTTCCTAGTTCCACATATACTGCAAAAAAATTACTTAAGAGCTTTGACTTGGGTTATGAAAAAATACATGCATGTGCTAATGATTGTTGTTTATTTAGAAAAGACTTGGCAGATCTAGACAATTGTCCAAGGTGTGGGAAATCCAGGTGGAAAGTGGTAGGAAAAGGAGATGAGCGTAAAATTAAAAAGGGGGTACCAGCCAAGGTGTTGAGATACTTTCCTATTATTCCCAGATTTAGAAGGATGTTCAGATCATTAGATAATTCTGAACAATTATTGTGGCATAGCAGTCATCATAGTAACGATAACAAAATGCGACATCCTGTTGACTCGCCACAGTGGAAGTCTATTGATAGTAGGTGGCCTTGTTTTTCATCCGATCCTAGGAATTTAAGACTTGGACTTGCCACAGATGGATTTAATCCTTATAGTAATCTTAGTTCTACACATAGTTGTTGGCCCGTGATGCTTGTTAATTACAACCTCCCCCCTTGGCTGTGCATGAAAAGGGAAAATATGATGTTAACTTTGCTAATCCCTGGTCCAAGGCAACCAGGAAATGATATTGATGTATATTTAAGGCCATTGATTGAAGATTTGAAAGAGTTATGGATAAGTGGGGTTGAGGTGTACGATGCATTTACGAAGAGCATTTTCAATCTGAAGGTTATTCTCATGTGGACCATTAATGATTTTCCGGCTTATGGAAATCTAGCTGGGTGTACGACTAAGGGTAAGATGGCATGTCCTATTTGTGGTGTTAATACTTGTTCAATTTATCTACCTCACAGTCACAAGTGTGCGTATATGGGTCATCGACGGTTTCTTATACCCAATCATCCTTACCGAAAGAAGAAGAGTTGGTTTGATGGAACCCATGAGAAGAGGGGGAAACCTCATATATTGCAGTTACGAAATTTTAGCAGTTGTTAATGGGATTGAAAATGATTTTGGAAAATGGGATGAAATGAGCAGTGATGAAGAACCGAGACAAGGAAGGGCAAAAGGTAAGAGAAAGAAGAAAAGGAGGAGGAAGATTATAAAGAAAGTTAAGGTCCTGAATTGGAAGAAAAAATCAATTTTTTTTAGTTGCCATATTACGAGGTATAACAAATTTTGTGCTTTAATGTTAATTCAATATAATGACATAGTTAATAGCTAGCTGATAACTAATAAAATATCTTTTTTTTAGCATTTGTTGGTACGTCACTGTTTGGATTTAATGCACATCGAAAAAAATTGTGGTGAGAGTTTACTGTGCACTTTGCTTGATATAAAAGGAAGATCAAAAGATGGCCATAGTGCTCGTAAAGACTTGGAAAGTATGGGAATTCGGCCAGAGTTGCACCCAAGGCTTGATGAGAATAGTAAGTTAGCCCTTCCACCAGGCCAACATACGTTAACAAGTTACGAGATAGAGACATTTTATTGGCAACTAAGAAATTTGAAAGTTCCCGACGGTATAGCTCTAATATTGCAAACAGTTTTGCACAGAATGACAAGATACTTGGACTCAAGTCCCATGATTACCATGTATTGATGCAAGATTATTGCCGGTCGCATTGAGAGGACTTCTACCAAAAGGGCCAAGAAATGCATTACTTCGTCTGTTCATTTTTCTATGATATAAGCCAAAGAGTGGTTGATGTCGAAAAAATTGAAGCTGCGAGCAGGAGATAATTGATACATTGTGCATTCTTGAAAGATATTTTCCTCCTTCATTCTTTGATATTATGATTCACTTGACAATACATTTAGGCGAGAAACTCGTCTTTGTGGATCAAATCAATTTCATTGGATGTACCGTTTGAAAGGTATTTGATATCCATTTATTATCTGGTAATAGGCTTGAATGATATTTTCCTTCCTAATTTATATCCAATATTTTTAGATTTATGAAGCCGTGCAAGGAATATGTTAGAAATCCTGCACGACCCGAAGGATGCATATGTGAAAGCTATCTTGCCGAAGAATCCATACGATTTTGTTGTGAGTACATTAAGGAAAGTTGTGCACTATTTGAAACACATAAACGCAATGAGGAATACCAAAATGAAAACACATTTGAAGGACGACCAATTTCTAAAGGAGAGCATACTACATTGTCTAATGAAGACATGCAAAATGGTCATCGATATGTGTTGTTTAATACGGCAGAAGTGGAACCATATGAAGTGTAAGTTTAAGTTATATGCAATTTTGTCTAGTTTGTTTCTTAGGAATATTTTCACATTATTTTTTTTTAGGATGCATATGGAAGAGTTGAAGATGTTACATACTGATCTATCCGATGATCAACTTTCAAAGATGCATTCAGACACTTTCTCTAGTTGGTTTACAAAAAGGTTTTTACATATTATTTGGACTTTATTAGTTTATACATTGTGAATAAGTATGTTATTTATTTAAAATAAATATACGGGTTAAAGACCAAATAGCCTCGGAAGTAGAAGTTCTGAAACAATAAAGTGGTTATCATATGGGCCTAGAAGGCAAGCGCTCTCATATTCTGGCTATATAATAAATGGTCGTCGATTTCGTACCAAGGACACCGAAAAGTCCACACAGAATAGTGGTGTTTCACTTGAAGCAACTACAATACGTCAATCTGGTCCAAATGACAATTGCCAATCTAGTAGCAACATAATAGGTCATTACGGGATCTTGCGTAACATTATAGTGTTGGACTATCTTATGTTTCAGATTCCCTTATTTAAGTGTGATTGGGCAAATATCTATCGTGGAGTGAAGGTTGAAGATGGATTTACATTAGTCAACTTTGCTCAATTTCAAGATCAATTTAAAGGAGATCCTTTTATACTAGCAACGCAAGCCTCACAAGTATTCTATTGGAGAGAAAGCAAAACATCTAATTGGCAAGTTGTTGTCAGACCACCACCAAGGGGCTATCATGATATGGAGATCTATGATAAGAGTGATGATGAGAATAATGAATTGTCGTGTAATCCACTTGATGTATCTTTGCTTGATAAACCGATGATTGCCAAGATAGTACTTGCGCAAGAGTGGGATGTGATGACAAATTGGTATATTTGATAAGTATTTATGTTATTATGACTATTTTTCTTAATTATAGTGTCGTTATGTTTGTTTATTACATTACTTGTACTACCATATTTACAAAATTATTTGATTGCTTTTCTTCCATATAACAGGTAGAGGCTGAGTAGGAGGATCTTTAGATAACTCTATCAAAGTTTGTCGACGTGATCACAATGGGTAATGATGGGATAGAGGTAAGAGTTAGTGTTACCATAATGATTTTACATGTGTATGTCATTGTTTTTAGTTATAAAATATATACTCCCTCCGTCCCAAATGCTAACAATAGTGTCATTATGTTTGTTTATTGCATTTTTTCAAAGCAGATTTTAAAATTAGTTCCATGTCCAAGATAGAAAGGGTAGTAGGCGCTTGAAGAAAATACGATTTTTCAAAGTGATTTTTCATGTCCAGATTTTTCAAAGCGATTTTAAAATTAGATTTTAAAGCGATTTTCAAATGATTTTAAAATTAGCTCCATGTCCAGATTTTTCAAAGCAGATTTTAAAATTACTAACTTTACAATGATCTATGCAGAGTTCAAGAAAGGGGAGTAGGCGCTTGAAGAAAATACATTTAGCATCGGTTGCAATTTCGCAACAACAAGGGAATGAATGCATTCGAATTTGTGAAAGAGGGTCGAATCCCTCTCCTGAACGTGTTTATAATGAAGTTCCTAATGAATATACCTGTGAAGAGCAGTTGGTTGAAGAACAAGAGGCATTGGGAAAGAAAAAAAGAGGCCCAACAAGGTTGAGAGAATTATGCTCAAATCCTACGGAACTAATAGAGGTGGATTTCAATGAAAGAGGACAGCCTATCGGTGAGCATTCCGAGTGGTTATCTTCATTCTTGGGTGCTTTAGCACGACAATTTGTACCGGTCAATATTGATGATTGGAGGAAAGTTCCTAATGAAACAAAGAAAGATTTGTGGACATGTGTTAAGGTAATGATAATATATTTAATTGGGTTTGAACATAAAAATTAAAGTGTACATGTTCCCGTGTTTGTGATATGATGTTTATGTACAGGGGAGATTCAAGATTGATGACATGCACGAGAAGCTTATTATTCAACAAATGGGCACTCGTTGGAGGCAGTCTAAATCGAAGCTGATAGAATCTCTTAGAGATGCATCAAAAATGCGAGATAAAGAGTCAAAATTTGCAGCCCTTAAACCAGATAACATATCTCTTGAAGAGTGGAGCACTTTTATCGCAGAAAAGTTATCAAATGAATTTGAGGTAAATTCAGTTTTTATAATTAGTTTATGTTGTATATTTTTTGTTTGTAACATAAGAAATGGCGTAGGTGAAGAGCAAAATGTATAAGGAGATTAGGGCGAACAATCATGCCCCACATACAATGAGTCGGAAGGGGTATGCTCGACTAGAGGATGAAATGGTAACTTTCTATAAATTGATCAATACTCCTTCCATCCCACCTCACGTGATTATTACATATTTTCAGTTTTGTATTTTAACTTAAATAGTACTTATTCTTTTTAGAGAAAGGAGAATCCAGAAAAGCCTCTAAGGAGAGAAGATATTTGGTGTAAAGCACACACTAAAAAGAATGGTGAAGTACCAACTCCATTTATTGCCGATTGTATGGTAAGTGACATTTCAACTAAATCATACTTTATTTTTTTACTCCCTCCGCCCAAAATGCCAATCTTTTATGTCATTATTACGAATGAACTTTGAGTAATTATTTTAGGTTGATTTAACTATCCTATTAAAAATACAAAAACTTGTTATTGATATTATAATCAAATCAATCCATGTTTATTTCTCAAAGTTCAATTGTAGTAACAATAAAGAAAAAATAGAAGATTATTTTGGGATGGAGGGAGTATTTTGCCTAATCTATCATTTAATACTTGTTTGTTTACTAATTTTCAAGAGTAAAATACAAGAGATCACATCCTCTCAAACCTCCCATTTGACATCAATTAATGAGGACGCACTCTCTCAAATACTGGGCCCGAGAGAAATGGAAGAGTTAGAGGGATGGGATTTGGTATTACCCCATCAAAAATGGGTATCCACATGAATAGTTCAAAGAAAGTCCAAGCACTTGAGAATCAAGTTTGAGCTGAATAAAAAATGGAGAAGTTTGAACATTTAGAAAATGAAATGGCGGAGATGAGACACTTTATGCGTATGCAGCAAGTATTTTGTAGTCAAGCACATTGTTTTTAGAGTTATTTATAGTTTTCACTTACATGTTAACTCGTGATTGTTCCTAGGGTTTCGCGTCAAAGGAGAAAGCAAATTCAAAGATGGCCTCTCCGCATTTGCATAATATTGGTTCAAGGGAAAATTTGAATGGGAAGTCACCCACTCCGTCGTCACATAATGGTAGCTCTAATGCTCGTGATTGTTATGGTTCAACTTCAAGAGATGCCCGTACAAGTGTCACTGTAGATCGCAAATGCACATTATTGTATTGTCGAAAGAAGGTACTTGATGAATCTACAATTGCATCCACGGATCATAATGCTATGGTGCACGGTGTTCCCGTTGGAAATGATGCTTTGAAGGTTTGGGTTCAAGTAGCTTTGGTTACTAATGCTGATTTTTGGAGGCCTAACTCGGATATGTCGGTCATCGCGGATGCAGTTGGGAGTACGACCGCATGGCCTAAGGTATGCGTTTCTTTTAATTAGTTAAGAATCTTATGTCTGGACTTCTTTTTTGGATTTCTATTTTGATGCACAATATGTGTCCTATGTTGGTTTATTGCTAAACATTTAGAACTTGGTATTACTTGTTTTTAAGATGTTTGCCCGACTTATTAACTAACCCCTTTTTAACTCCGCCAATGCAATTGTTGTATATTGCATTGCATTGCGATCCCAAGCCGGATAAAGGAGGAGGAAAGGTATGTGAGTTCGCGAGCACTTTCTCTCGTCTATTTTTATCTTTATTTCGATTATTTCACTTGTTTTTTACGTATTCTGAACTTGATGGTCCACCTTCAAACATACCACGATTACTCGTCTTTGAAATAAAGTTTTTTTAGTCATAGTATTTGAGATCTTTGTTTAAACTTGTGGTTGTTCGTGGGCTAGATATATTTGGAGCAGAGGTTAGAATTCGATCCCATGACCGAATTGACACATCAAGTAAATATTTTGCTTTTCGCAGCGCTACTATCTTGATTGAAAGAAGCGGCAACCGACTACTTGTGTCGGTTCTTTGGAGATATGAAGGTTAATTTTCGATTATGACAAATGTTCTAACAAACCATCTATTGAATTATGCACATAATTGTTTTTGTTAGAAAGTGGATCATAATGAAGTCATGGGATCGAGAATTCTTGTATAACATTCTCGATTATCCATTTCTCTGTCCATTTAAGTTAATTACAAAAACTACTGAGTAGCTAAGTTTAGTCTAATTATAAGAAAACCCCACTTATCTTATAAATTTACCAATGTACTCGAGGTTGTATTTACCGTCATCTAGACTCTCCAGAGGATGCACTTTACGTGAGATAAATGTAAATGTCGGTGGGTTATTTGTATGTTCGAAAGATATAAGAGTTGTTTTTTAATTAGACGAAACTTTCGGTGTGATTTTGGAATTATCCTTTTCTGTAATTCTTTGTTAGAAATAAAACGGTGGCTTATATGTTTAGAACACGATTATACATTTTTTTCGTTCATTTAGAGTTAATTACAAAAACAACCCCTGAGCAATCGAGTTTAGTCTAGTTACAAGAAAAAAAAAACCACGTATCTTATAAAATTACAAACAAACCCTTGAGGTTCGTATTTATCTTACAAGTGGCCCCATCTACACTTTCATTAACCTTGAGGATGCACTTTTTGTGAGATTAATATAAATGTCAGTGGCTTATTTTTAAGTTTGAAAGCTAGCAAAGCTGTTTTTGTAATTAGACTAAACTTTTCAGCAGGTGGAAGTTTCTTGGAGGGCTCCTCCGTCCAGGTTGGATGGTATTAATACGGATGGCGAAAATTGATCTCGGTTTAGTGGGTGTGGTGGAGTTTTGCGTGACTCGCGGGGTGGGTTTGCCAAGCACTTGGTCATTTCATCGGCGTACTTGGCCGAGCCGTGGGGAGCCGGGAAGGTCGACACTCGCCATCGGCAAAGGAGTAACATCTCTTGAGCCGCAAATGGATTCGATCGTTATTGTTAATTGCTTGAACAGAACGAGCACAGGAAGCACGGCGGGGAGGCGGCGGCTTGTGCGAAGAATAAGACGGCTTATTGCGTCCCTATACAATGTTCGTATCATCCAAATCTACAGTGAGGCCAACAAAGTTTCTGACAAGCTTGCAAATGTTGTTATTTGATTATAACTATATGATTTTCTGATTTTGCGTTTTTTCATTTGCGTATTCTCTTTTTTTTTTTTTTCTTGACTAGATTCGAGTCATTGAAAGGAACTGTGAGATCCCCATGAAGGGCCCTTCGCGACTTGATGTGGAGTGATCCTCAAGACATTGAGACATGGGCCATCGGTCCTCGAGGTGCAGTGGCTTTTTGGATCCGAGGGTTACATCCGAGGTGACTCAATGAAATTCACTTGGAATGTTATGGAACATGGTTATTAATTGATTTATACTCTCGGTTTCCACGAAAATATCACATCGGAAAACGATTAATACTTTATGGTTTTTGGGTTTACTTATCAAATTTGGTGTATAAAAATAGCCATGCTAAAATGAAATGTTTTTTTGGTAGTTCAACCATATTAACAAACTCGATCTAGTTTGTCGGGCCCATCAACTTGTTCAAGAAGGTCTCAAGTACATGTTTCAAGATAAAGGACTCACATCCGTGAGTTGCTAAAATCTTTGTCATTGACTATTATGACATGGTAATTAGGAGTAAAAATCATCTTCTGTTCTTTATATTATCATCTCATTGTTGTGTTGTGGACTCTGCAGTATGGTCTCGCCCCAAACTATTGTTATCATTGTGGAAATGTGGCATCAATATTAAGCTTCAATGAGAATATGGTATGTGTTTGTCTATGTATGTTGCTGTGTCTATGTTTTTTTTATTATTTTCTATTTTTTGGTATTATTTGTTCTATTCTTTTTTTTTAATACTATTTTTTGGGTTATTTGTCAGACTTTTCAAACTTTTTCACTAATCTTCTACTATCATTCTCAATATTTTGATGAGTCGATTTGATTTTTCTTTACACTTTGTATTTTCATTTTCATTTTTTCAATTATTGCTATTATTTGATTTTCTTTTTCCTAAACCTCTTTAAAAAAAGTCGTTATTCACTTTTTATGACTTTCATAGCTTTATTTGTAGATTGACTATTTATCATGTTTCACTTTTATTTTGTTTATGTAACCTGTCGTTGAGGGTTTCATAGGATGAATCGTGTCATGTTAGCCGACCCCATTATTATCATTTTGGGACTAAGTTTCATATGTAGTTGTTGTTTCGTATTCTATGACATTGGGCCGCGAATACATAGGAAAAAAAGAATAATCTTCCAGTGATCCTTTTGATGTTTTATTTTCTTGTTTTCCCAAAGCCAGTGTCTTCTTGATCGTATGTTTTTTTTGTATTAGGAGAGAGAAGTGAAGTTTTTCACGGAGACGGAGGAGAACAACCAGATGCGTGGACCAAGAACCGGAGTACCTTATTTTCTTTGAATGAATTTTGTTTGATTTTCAAGACTCAGGCCGGCTTCGATTTGGGAACAAGAAATTATTCCAGCTGTTGCAATCTTTGCCATGGGCTATTATATGGTTCTTGATTGATATGTGTATCTCCTTTAGCTAACTCTTGTTTGTTGGCTTTGATGCTGTTGTTGCCTCCATATTGTTTAGATTGAATTCGTATCTGATGGTATCTTAGAATTCCTTCACCTTACAAAACGTTATTTCTTTGTTTATTTTGCGTGTGCCCTGTATTGATTTATGTTCATGAGGACTTGAAGTGAGTAAGAAGTCCATTGACACACTTTATTGTAGTAGGTGCAATAGGTGAATTTGGGGGTGGATATTTTTTTTAGAAAAATAACTTTATACAACGTTTATGTAAAACGTTGTCAATAATAAAAGACAACGTTTTTACAAACGTTGTGGAAGTGGATATTTTTTTAGAATAATAACTTTCTACAACGTTTTACATAAACGTTGTTAATACTAAAAGACAACGTTTTTTCAAACGTTGCGGAACTTATTAACAACCTTTTCAGAACGTTGTCAATAAGAAAGGGCAACGTTTACGTAAACGTTGTTGAAGTTAGTAACAACGTTTTGTAAACGTTGTTAAAGGTTTTTAACAAAAAACGGGATTGCTATTACAACAACGTATCCGCAACGTTTAAAAAACGTTGTCATAAAGATGGACCTAAGACAACGTCGGATAATACAACGTTTTACGAAACGTTGTCAAACACTAATTACAACGTTTAAAAAACGTTGTTAAAGACCTTTTTTGTTGTAGTGTTTGTCGGGAGAAAAAGTCTCATAGGTTGTGTGCCGGCTCGGAGTCGCAGATGTTATTATCATCAAGGAGTGTGTACAACAAGCACAAATGAAAGTCGGGTCGGTAAAAAATGTGTTATTGGCTCCAATGACTTTTTCTCTATGTGTCATGGGTGGAAAAGACTCCAATATATACCAAAAACAAAAGTTGTACTTGTGGGGATTTGAACTCCCTACCTCATGCAAAACAATAAAAGTTTCAACCACTACACCACATATGCAATTTGTGGATAGAGGAACACTTTTATATATAGGGTTGATGTAACTTGAAATTTGCCTTTTCCAAAATCGACCAATCACATCATAAAATTAAGGTCAAGAGCATTGTTGTGCAAATTTGAAATTTCAGAAAATTGATCTCGGATCGATGGTATGTAGAGTTTGAAAATCTAAAAACCGTATAATTTTACTTAAAAACCAAATTAACATATGAAAAACACATTTTTTTTTGTAAAATTCGAGGGCCAAACCGTAGGCGGTTTGCTAACGTAGATCTCGTCGAGATACCCGAAATCAAAAAAATTCGTCCAAAACGGACATTTCTACGCAGTTATGCCCTTCCAAAGTTTTGCATTCCCGCAACGCAATTGCGGAGTGGGTTCTCCGGCCTAACAATGTCTACTGCACTCGTCCGTTTTAACTAAATTAAAAAAATTATTTATTTTTATATATTATTAAATAATTTTCAACAATTATTAAATAAAGATATATTTTAAAAAATAAATACTCTTATTTCGTAATTTTTACTAAATTAAAAATAAATAATTTATTTTTATATATTATTAATAATTTTGCAAGAATTAATTATTATTTTAAGTATTTATTTCGTAATTTTTACTAAATTAAAAATAAATTAATAATTTATTTTTATATATTATTAATAATTTTATAAAGAATTAATTATTATTTTAAGATAAAAAAATACATTTAAAACATACTATTTCGTAATTTTAACTAAATTAAAAAGTAATTTAGTTATTTTTATATTAATAATAATATTTTAGTAATTATTTATAATTATAAAATAAACAAAATAAATTTTAAAAGTAAAAATTATTCTTTCGTAATTTTTAATTCATATTTTTATTTATTTATTATTTTCTTTTATATTTTCAATAATTATTGGGTTTTTTTATTTAATTAATATTTATAAAATTATAAATAACTTATTATTGTGTAAATATAATGTTTTATATTTTTTATCAATATAAACTTATATAATAATTAATTT
>CM065813.1:155108500-155113500 GCA_033398695.1 Orobanche coerulescens | reverse complement strand
TTTTTTATCAATATAAACTTATATAATAATTAATTTATAATAACTTATATTGGCTTTAAATTCGGAGTGGGTTCCTCAGCCTTTCAATGTCTACTGCACTCACAAGGGATTATTCTTCTAAGCCTATTATAGGGGGGGAGGGTGTGTGAGAGGGTGTCGAAATGGGCCGCTTACTTGCGAGTAACTTCCAAGGGCCGAGTGCACGGCCGCCCTCTAAAGAAACACACAAGAAAGTTTTCCGTAAGTCTCGAGAAAAAGATTCCGGCGACTTGCTCCGGTGCGTAGTGAGCGCGAGCGGCATTCTCTAACGTGGGCGTTCGATAACCAACCAGGTAGTCGGGCGACCATGGTGCGGGTGTTGCTTGCTTGTGCAAACATCGCAGTAGAGAAGCTAGATTTTGTATTTGAGATGATGTCCGTGAGTTGGTTGGTTCGGTCGAGCGGTAACCTCCGCCGCTCGTGGGCTTTTTCTGGCATTATCTCGAACGGGAGTTTGGTAAGCTGCTTGGGTGGGCAGTCTCAGTGAGCGACGTACCGGTACGTGAGCGTTTGATAACCTATTGGGTCGTCGGACGAGCATGGTGAGGCGGTCGCTTGTTGGGGCAAAACATCGTAGTGGGCTACCATGTTCTGCGATTAGATACATGTTCGGAAATTGCTCGGTGGGTTCGGTAAAGCGGTGCCCCATCACTTGTGGGCATTTTCTAGTAATTATTCGGCCGAGATTTCGATTAGTCGCCTGGGTAGCTCCGAGGGAGCGACGACCGCACGTGAGTGTTCGATAACCTAGGTGGTCGGGCAAGCACGGTGAGGCGGTCGTTTCTTTGGGCAGAACATTGTAGTGGAGAGCTATGTTCTTTGAGTTGATGCGTTGCTAGTGAAATGCTCCGTGGGTTCGGTAGTGTGGTCCCTTTTTGCTCGTGGGCTTTTTTGGCAATGTTGCGAACAAGATTTCAGTGAGCTACTTTGGTGGGTAGCCTTTGCAAATGACGTACCGATACGTGGGCGTTCGATAACCTAATTGGTGGTCGGGCGAGCATGGTGAGGCGGTCGTTTGTTTGGGTAAGACATCGGAGTGGAGTGCTATGTTCTTGAGTCGAAGCATTGCTCTTGAAATGCTCCGTCGGTTCGGTAGTGCGGTCCCTTTTTGCTCGTGGGCTTTTTTTGGCAGTGTTGCGAACAAGATTTGATGAGCTACTTTGGTGGGTAGCCTTTGCAAATGACGTGCAGTGCGTGGGCGTTCGATAACCTAATTGGTGGTCGGGCGATCACGGTGAGGCGGTCGTTTGTTTGGGTAAGACATCGGAGTGGAGTGCTATGTTCTTGAGTTGAAGCATTGCTCTTGAAATGCTCGGTCGGTTGATTGGTCCCTTGTCCCTAATATTTAAAGATGGCTTGTTCCTATTGGATGGCTGGTGTTGCTTCAGTGAAATATTCAAGTTTGTTGGTCCCTTGTCCCTAATATTTAAAGATGGTGTGTTCCTATCGGACGGTTGGTGTTGCTTCGGTGAAATAAAAATCAAGTTTCTTGATTGTGAGCTCGATTGGATGCTATGTTTTGTTGTCAGCTCCTTGTGGGTATCGGTAATGGGTGCATTCGGCGAAGTCGAATGTTGGTTAAGAATGAGCATCATTGGTTTTTGGAAATTCTTTTGAATTCGAAACCATGTTCGTATGATCATGTGTCCGCTAGTGATTTGTTTCCTACGTGCCTATCGGGGCAATGCTTGGGTGTGAGTTGTTGTTTGCTGTCATGATGCACATATTATGTTTCGTGATGGCTTATAATTCCTTGTGTTCGGGCATTGTATACGTATGGTGCGTGAGTGGTGATTGGTTTATATGAGTACGTTGGATCCTTGCTCGGGCAACGACGCCGTCTCATATATGCCTCTTCAGTTATTGGCTCAAGCATGTCTTGGATGCTGTTGGTTTCCTGTGTTGAGTACCTATCTTGAAGGCATTTGAATGATTGAAGTGTCAAGTTTTTCGCCTTGTGCTGCTCCCCCTTTGTGGATGCGGTGTTGGGTGAACCACAAACCACCTGTTGTGTTCCACGTTTAATGCCCCAATTTGTGTGCCTTAGATGTTGGCCCATGGCGCG
The DNA here is from genome assembly GCA_033398695.1 of Orobanche coerulescens. Classification (NCBI taxonomy): domain Eukaryota; kingdom Viridiplantae; phylum Streptophyta; class Magnoliopsida; order Lamiales; family Orobanchaceae; genus Orobanche; species Orobanche coerulescens. The sequence continues at coordinate 155,111,396 of CM065813.1, read as the reverse complement.
GTGTACAATCTCTTGGATACGGAATATTTAGTAGGTAAGAGGTGTTCAATCGCCGCTTACCTCGAATCATGCGTTCGGCGCTTCGTGCGAACGACGACCGTGCACGTTTTGAATGAGCCCTTGTGGCTTAGCTCATGCGTTGCCGGCGTCTTTAAGGAATGCTACCTGGTTGATCCTTCCAGTAGTCATATGCTTGTCTCAAAGATTAAGCCATGCATGTGTGTATGGTAAGAACACGAAAATTGAGAGGCGGGATTTGTGGGAGGATTTAATTTCAGCTAGTCAAGTCCACACTCCGTGGATGGTGGGCGGTGATTTCAATATCTACCTCCATCCTTGTGAAAAAAGAGGGGAAAACCCACCTATCCCGTCAGAGATGGAAGAATTTAGGGATGCTATCCTTGAATGCGACCTCATCGATGGAGGGTATGTGGGTTCTCCTTTCACTTGGTATAGTAATTCTATTTGGCAAAGGTTGGATCGTATTTTTTTCTCTTCCGAATGGTATAATAAATTCAATAATTGTGTTGTTAGGCACATTCCTAGACACACTTCGGACCATCATGCTCTGCTTTGTGAATTCTCCTCCTCTCGTATTAAACACCCCTCTTCCTTCCGATTCCAAAATATGTGGACTAAACACCACGAGTTTTTGGAGGTGGTTAGAGATTCTTGGTCCATTCCGATTCCATATACGGGTCTTTCCAAACTTTCTAAAAAACTTTCCCGTCTTAAACTTGCTCTTAAAGACTGGAATAGGAGTGTGTTTGGGAATGTTTTTGTTAAAGTGGTCGAGGCTCAAAACCGTGCGGCCGAAGCGGAGTATAATTTTGACAATGATCCTTCTGATGCCAATAAGGAATATCTTCGTAAAATGAATGAGAATCTAATCTGGACTCTTTCTCTTGAAGAAATGTTTTGGAAACAAAAAACGCAAACGAAGTGGATTTTGGAAGGGGAGAGAAATAGCAAATTCTTTCATGATCTTGTTAATAAGGAAAGGAAAATGAACTTCATCCATAATATTATTGATAATGGTACTAATCTCTCGGACCCTACGGATATTGCCAACTCGGCGGTCCATTATTTTGATAATTGCTTTACCAAAGAGAACACCGAGTGGAAGAATGTGAGGCTTGACATCATTCCTAAAAATATTGACCTCGTGGATAATAATATGATTTGTGGTATTCCTTCGTTGGAAGAGGTTAGAGGTGTGATTTTTGACATGGATAGTGGGAGTGTTGCTGGGCCAGACGGTTTTAATGCTAAATTCTTTCAAGTGTTTTGGGATATCATTCAATTTGATGTTCTTGATGCGGTTATTGATTTCTTTAAAGGGGCGGAATTAACTCAAGCGTATTCTTCTACGACGCTATCATTAATTCCTAAAATTCCGTCCCCTCATTCTTGGAAAGATTTTAGGCCCATTAGCCTTTGCAATACTTCTTACAAGATTCTTTCTAAACTTTTGAGCAAAAGGCTAAGTGGGCTTCTTCCTCGCATCATTAGCCCCTCTCAATCGGCTTTTATCAAAGATCGTCTCATTACGGACAACATTCTTACGGCATTGGAGGTGACTCATGATATATCCCGGTCTAAACTTAACACCATTATTAAATTAGATATGGAGAAAGCCTACGATAGGGTGAATTGGGATTTTTTGTTTAAAATTTTGGAGCTTTTTGGTTTCTCGCCTTGTGCTATATCACTTATTAAACAATGTGTTTGCTCACCTTGGTTTTCAATTATTATTAATGGCTCCCCGGTGGGTTATTTCAAAAGTGGTAGAGGCCTTCGCCAAGGGGACCCGATCTCTCCTCTTTTATTTGTCCTTGCGGCCGATTATTTTTCTAGACTCATTGAGGACACATTTTCTAAAAATCCGAGTATGTTTTTTATTATTCGGAAAAATATCAGGATTACACATTTGGCTTATGCGGATGATATGTTACTTTTTATTAAAGCCAACAAGACTAATCTTCAAATTCTTAACCACTGTCTTTATCATTACGAAGGGACTTCGGGTCAGAAAATTAATAAGTCCAAAAGTCTTTTTGTTTTACATAGCCCGGGTATAGAAGACAGTCTTTTGGTTAAGACGATTACGGGTTTTGAATCTTCTTGCTTACCTATCCAATATCTCGGGGTTCCCCTTTGGAAAGGTAACCCGACTTTTGCTATGTTCCACAACGTGATCCTTAATATCCAAAATAAAATTGCTATGTGGAATCACCACCTCCTTTCTTTAGGGGGCAGAATTGAGCTGATCAAATCGGTTTTAAACTCGGTCATCTTTTATTGTTTACAAGTGATAAAACCGCCCGGTAATGTTATATTGTTTATTGAGAGACTTTTTAACAAATTTTTGTGGGGATCTAATGAGCATAGGCATAAAATTCATTGGGCTTCTTGGAATAAATTGTGCTTTCCCACTAATGAAGGTGGCATTGGCTGTCGGGATCTTAATGACACCATTCGTGCGGCTGAACTGAAAATGTGGTGGAGGTTCCGCACTACTAAAAATATTTGGTCGAATTTTATTAATGCCAAGTACTTTAAAAGACTCCACCCGATGATTGTTAAAAGTAATCCGCATGATTCTTCTATTTGGAAAAGACTTTGTTCAATTAGAACCCATGCGGATGATAATATTTGGTGGAGTAGTGGGGATGGTAATGTCTCTTTTTGGCATGATAGATGGTGTAAGTTTAGCCCGCTCTCCACTATTTTCCCGACTAAATCAAAATTGTGTCTTGCCTCTTTTTGGGATGGATCGAATTGGGATAGGGAGAAACTTTTATCGGTTCTTCCTAGCCATTTGTGTGATTACATTAGTGCTTTCCCAACTTGTTATAACTTCACTAAACCATGCTGGAAACTCTCTTCTAACGGT
>CM065813.1:155068500-155096000 GCA_033398695.1 Orobanche coerulescens | reverse complement strand
CAATCACGATATATAGTCGAGGTACCTTACTAGAATGGCCACCATCCAACATATACTCACGACCAAGTAATGATACGATTCACAAAGAAGCACAAGATTTCAACAAAGACCGAACGACACAACTGATATCACTCAAACTCACATATTCATCCATAAACACGTGACTCCAAGCACATAATTTGACAAAAGAATTACACTTTACATTTACCAACGACATAATCATACGCAATGACATCACAAGAAGGTAAGGTGATTCTATACTCGACACTAGCTCGCATATTCAACTAAGCACATTAATTCCCGACACACACGGGTCACCTTTACAAAAAGCATGATGGTAAATATTCCGATTTCTTTTGAAAAATGGTTATTAATATTTATTTAGCACATATCGACGATTAACAACCATAATATCCACAAAACACGTAATGTATGGGCAAGATACTTGCCTCGATAATCGACACCGGACACTCCTACGAACACGGCTCAGTCGGGACACCTCGAACACCTACAATTCTCCGGCGAAGACAAAGAATACGCCCACGATCGAAAAGCTTGAAGAAAACGACGAACAGAAGGGTTCCGACTCGAGTTCTTCGCAAGAATTCGACCCTAACAACATATAATCAATAAATCATCGATCATACGAGAAAGAATAATCGTAGAACGCCCGAAAACCCCTCTATGACATTTTACCGGACACCTTCAAGGCGTCGATCAAGAACTCGACCAAAACAACGAATCGATACGATCCAACCATGGAATATTAAGGGAAAAGATGTAATACATCTTAATAATCATCAATCTATCATAATACCAAGTTAAATCGTATTAATCGGACGAAAACAACCAAAATACCCAAAATCCCCAAAATTAGATTTCTAGGAAATCTGACCTGATTCGGTAGATCGGAGGATGTTATAGGACGGATGATTGATGATATGAGCCTCAAAACTTCATGGATTGAAAGAACAACATCATGTCTCCATGATGTATACACCCACAGCCGCGAACGGGAAGAAAAGGAATGAGAAACTGGGTGAAAAATACGCTGCCAGGCCTTAAATAGGCTGACAGACTCGACCGTGTCCGCCTGACACGGTCGTGGCGCGCAGTTGGCCGGCAGGGACTCGACCGTGTCCTGCTAGACACGGTCGCGGCGCGGAGGGACCTACCGATAGTGACCTGTCCGCGGCGCTCGGCATTGACTCGACCGTGTCCTGGAACACGGCCGCCTCCGGGCGCTTAGTTCGGCTTATCCGAAGAGTTCGACTCGGCCGCGCTGCACGACACGGCCGGGTCCCGAGGCGAGACTTCCGCTTATCCGGACGAGTACGGCACGGGCCGTGTCGGACGACACGGCCGAGTCCGGCCGGCAAAGGATCGGCCAAAGTCAAAATGAGCGGGTGAACGAAAACGATCATAACTTTCTCGTCCGGACCATTGACTCACCGCTTGAACCATTGGAAAGCTAATTCGATGCTCTATAATATTGCAGGATTTAGAATTTTGGAGTTACCAAAAATTAATGGTGATCTAACAAAGTCGAACTCATAAGAGGAAAGTTGAAACAATGAACAATAATGATACACAACTCAAGTTTTTTTCCGAACGGTGAACACGGTGAATGAACATGATTGATGAATGATTATAATTGAGTGAAAATACACCGAGTGACAATTACATCGATAATTACCGAATGAAAACGAATGAATTACAACCGGTATTACACGGATGACAAAAAGTCCAATTAATCATTCTCGAAATGACGAAACGGTCATGAGGAGTCGTCAAACGGACTCGGTGAAAAAGAAATTTACCGAAAAATCGGAAATTGCGGATATTACATTCTACCCTCCTTAAAAGAAGTTTCGTCCCGAAACTTAAAACAAGTAGGGAGAAGCAATATCCCGCCAGGAGAACTCAACGAGATACGCAAGGAAACGCGTAACTTACGCCCATCGCTGAAACGTTATAAGCAACGCAAAGGAATATACGGCGCGAAAACACGCTCCACGACGACCAACACGACGTCGCCGTTAGGGATATAACAAAACCAACAAGTGACAAGCGTCATCAAATGGATAATACAATCAAGTCAATTATCCGAACAATCACAAAACACAACGGACGAAAATCAATATGATTGACCAACCCAACGGTACATCAATCAAAACGCGAGCCAATCGCTAAACAAATACGGAATTCCACTGCCCAAGGGTTGGAAGATCGAAAACGAGACTAATTTTCCGAACTTGGAAAGGTCACAACGATATATATATAGATCAATTTGGGACAATATCAGAACTCGCTCGAGTGACAAAGGTGAGAAACAACACCAGGTCAGAAGCGTCAACGAACACAGTCGAGTCGATACGGTTGGACAAAACAGAAGAGAAAGAAAGAAAAATGCGGTTATTACATCATATCACCTTTAAAAGAGGTTTCGTCCCGAAACCTAAACAACGAGAACGAAGTGCTGGAATAGCAACCTTCCCGACCATATCCTCTTGGTCCACATCCGATCTTCATGGCCATTAGTATCGTGGTCACGATCAAGGCCCTCTGCCCATGGCATACTAAGCGGATTTCCACTCAATACGATTGCACAACTTCGCAAAATATTATACTAAAATACCAACTCAAAGACGACATATCACATAAAGGTAACCAATAACAACTCGAAAAGAAAATCCACGAGGTATCCTTTTAAAGGAAATCTTTTGAAAATCCTAGGATTTGTATGGTATTTAAAATAAACTTTAAAAGTACTTTTGGTACCTCGGGTTGTTTCATCAAAACTTGTAAACAACATACTTTAACCGTCTCATTTGAAATCATTTGAAGTCATCATGCCCCTACGTATCATCATCACCGTTAACAACTAACAAGTTAACCATGCAAGATCATCAAATCATTCTTACATACTCTAACATTTCTAAATCCGAGTTTGAACTTTACATCGAGTGAGATTTTTCATCTTTCACTATGTTTTTTTGAAAATAAAAATCGCATTGGTTTTTGAAATAAAATATTTTTTTATGGTGTGAAAGATTTTTGAAAATCATTCACTCGAATTATTTGAAAATACAATAATACGTTAAAAATCATTTTCGAAAATTCTCCCAACACTTCACAAACATCAACGACGGTAATATTTTACAAAATGTCTACATGTACTTTAAAACAACTCTTTCAAATACCATCGAGGTTTTATTTGAGAATCCAAGGCCGGCTTGCCAATTCCAAAAAAAAAAAAAAATCAAAGTATACACGGAGCCGCCGATTAATCGAACCGTCAAAACTTTGTGAAGTTTCCAGGAAAGTGTTTTTGAACACACACAGCAAACATAATTTATCAATTCATCAAACACAATCAAATATCACCTAACAATACGAAAAGTCTTAACACAAATTCACGCACAACAGTTGTTATCACTAGACACCACGTAGAGAATACAACTACAGGTGATTGGCCGCAAAAGTTAGACCTAACGGCTATAATGCGGTTCCATAGCCTCTGCCCAGGTTGATTAGCGCACGTTACAACAAAAGTTAACGTGCGCTAAACACGCCACGTTAGCGCGCGTTAGGCTCGTATTAAGCCTGTGCTAACTGCTCTGATCACCAACACGATTGCAAACATATATGAGGTAATACTAGACTCGAAGGTTACAAATAAGCAACAACATACGAGTCTAAATGTCATCGATTCACATAATTATAACATCTCACAAGCAACCATCAAAAGAAAATCATCCTATCAAGAACAAAAATTTTACTCCTCAATAAAGAGGACTATCTCAACACATACATACCGATGGACTCAACTTTCACGTTACTATTTTAATTTTAAAACTGACACCCCTGCTCAACAACGAGAGCATCATCAATACGCATCTTCTGAACAACATTCATGAAACCAAAAAGTTACAAACGAGAGTCACGTCTTGAGTATATTTTGAAGACCTTATTTGAGTTAAAAACTCGAGTTTTGAAAACTTATAGTATGAGATGAGAATGAAATATCGGTAGTTTGAAGTCTAAAAATTTTCGACCCTGAGGTCGTCATACAAAAATCTAAATTTTTCCTCCTCGAGAACATTTTAAAAATTTACGTGACTCCCCGAAAGGATTCGAAAACTTAAAATTCCAAGGTTTATACTCTTGTAAGAAAAATGATTTATACAAGGATACATTCAGCAATATCATTCTACATTTTAGCGCAAGACGGGAATCAACAAATATATGTCACTTACTCACGATGCATCTTCAAATATTAACTACATAACACGAAATCACACAGGCTCGTATAGCTCATGGTACAACTCGTAGTAGGGAGACTTACATCCACAGATCGCACGAAGATGATGGCCGCATCCCGATACTAATCACGGCCGACATTCCAAACGACGCGTCGCGACACGACATCACCGACTAACTGACAAGACAAGACCCAACAATACACGATCGACCCGACACCTAGGTTTCCGCAACCCGGCTCCGATACCATAAATGTAACACCCCGCATCAAACCGGAATATTACACGCCGCGCACCCTCTCCGTGAGGATCCACCGTGCTAGACATCAACACAACACATTACATTACATACGATGAATCAAAATAACGAATCAATAGACCGATTTGGTCTTCCGTCACCGACTTACAAATCAAAATACATAAACTCATCCAGACTCATACACATGCAAGGGTAAAATACTTGCAACGATTTAACAATAAGACAAATGAAAAGACAATACAATGGACTCACTAATCAAGTCAAAACCGGCCTTCGTGTGATTAGTATCATTCGTCTTTCATCATCCCTCGTGCCGATCCTGTCTCTTGCTCCCGAAAACCCGCATGTACCGGACACAATACAGATATCCACCCCGATTACTCGGGGTTAGCAAAACTCCACTGTTTCGCTAGTGCAAGTATAAAGTGCAAATACGAGCCATACACAACACATTCCGAGAATACAACGAAAGACTTCCCGAGGTATATTTAGTTAAAAATAGTTCAAGTCTTGAAAGTAGAAACGAAGTAAGTAAGCACTTTGAAAACATTTGAAATTGAAAAGTTCTTAATTCCTCGAAAGTCATTTAGGGTCACAGCCCCAAAGTTCATTTTTCAAAATACAAATCCGTTTAACAAAACACGGGGTCCATGACCCAACCATTCCGGTCACAAAACACAGGGTCCACGACCCGATCATCCACTTCAATTCACTTACAAGGACACATTACACATAACACATTATTCCTATGCCATTCTAGTCAAGCACCAAGACTCGATATACAATGTCTCTCAACCCCGAGCACAAAGCATTGTGATACTCCGGACAATATCACAATTAACGAAAACATCGTCATCCTCAAGATGAAAAACCACAATCGTAACCCGCGGCCGTACTCTTAGTATCGACCCCGGACATCCCGTCGGACACTCCGGGTGGGAAACCACTTCCGCGGCCGCACTTTAGTATCGACCCCGGACATCCCGTCGGACACTCCGGCGGAAGTTCATCCACACACGCACCCAAGTCCACTTCCGTGGCCGTACTCTTAGTATCGACCCCGCACATCCCGTCGGACACTCCGGTGGAAGGAACAACACACACACACGTTCCAAAATCACAGCTTGCAAACCACAAGCCTCGAAGGTCAATCACAAGATATATAGTCGAGGTACCTTACTAGAATGGCCACCATCCAACATATACTCACGACCAAGTAATGATACGATTCACAAAGAAGCACAAGATTTCAACAAAGACCGAACGACACAACTGATATCACTCAAACTCACATATTCATCCATAAACACGTGACTCCAAGCACATAATTTGACAAAAGAATTACACTTTACATTTACCAACGACATAATCATACGCAATGACATCACAAGAAGGTAAGGTGATTCTATACTCGACAATAGCTCGCATATTCAACTAAGCACATTAATTCCCGACACACACGGGTCACCTTTACAAAAAGCATGATGGTAAATATTCCGATTTCTTTTGAAAAATGGTTATTAATATTTATTTAGCACATATCGACGATTAACAACCATAATATCCACAAAACACGTAATGTATGGGCAAGATACTTGCCTCGATAATCGACACCGGACACTCCTACGAACACGGCTCAGTCGGGACACCTCGAACACCTACAATTCTCCTGAAGACAAAGAATACGCCACGATCGAAAAGCTTGAAGAAAACGACGAACTAAGGGTTCCGACTCGAGTTCTTCGCAAGAATTTGACCCTAACAACATATAATCAATAAATCATCGATCATACGAGGAAGAATAATCGTAGAACGCCCGAAAACCCTCTATGACATTTTACCGACACCTTCAAGGCGTCGATCAAGAACTCGACCAAAACAACGAATCGATACGATCCAACCATGGAATATTAAGGAAAAGATGTAATACATCTTAATAATCATCAATCTATCATAATACCAAGTTAAATCGGATTAAACGGACGAAAACAACCAAAATACCCAAAAACCCAAAAATTAGATTTATAGGAAATATGACCTGATACGGTAGATCGGAGGATGTGATAGGACGGATGATTGATGATATGAGCCTCAAAACTTCATGGATTGAAAGAACAACATCATGTCTCCATGATGTATACACCCACAAATGCGAACGGAAGAAAAGGAATGAGAAACTGGGTGAAAATACGCTGCGAGGCCTTAAATAGCCGACAGACTCGACCGTGTCCGCTCGACACGGCCGTGGCGCGCATTGCCGGGTAGGACTCGACCGTGTCCTGCTAGACACGGTCGCGGCGTGAGGGACCTACCGATAGTGACTGTCCGCGGCGCCGGCATTGACTCGACCGTGTCCCGAACACGGCCGGCCTCCGGCGATTAGTTCGCTTATCCGAAGAGTTCGACTCACCGTGCGCTGACGACACGGCCGGGTCCCGAGGCGAGACTTCGCTTATCCGGACGAGTACGCACGGGGCCGTGTCGGACGACACGGCCGAGTCCGGCAGCGATCGGCCGAAAGTCAAAATGAGCGGGTGAACGAAAACGATCATAACTTTCTCGTCCGGACTCCGATTGACTCACCGTTTGAACCATTGGAAAGCTAATTCGATGCTCTATAATATTGCAAGGATTTAGAATTTTTGGAGTTACCAAAAATTAATGGTGATCTAACAAAGTCGAACTCATAAGAGGAAAGTTGAAACAATGAACAATAATGATACACAACTCGAAGTTTTTTTTCCGAACGGTGAACACGGTGAATGAACATGATTGATGAATGATTATAATTGAGTGAAAATACACTGAGTGACAATTACAGACTGATAATTACTGAATGAAAATGAATGAATTACAACCGGGTATTACACGGATGACAAAAAGTCCAGAATTAATCATTCTCGAAATGACGAAACGGTCATGAGCGAGTCGTCAAAATGGACTCCGGCTGAAAAAGAAATTTACCGAAAAATCGGAAATTGCGGATATTACAGATAACTGGCTTGTGGCAGCCAAGCGCTCATAGCGACGTTGCTTTTTGATCCTTCGATCTCGGCTCTTCCTATCATTGTGAAGCAGAATTCACCAATTGTTGGATTGTTCACCCACCAATAGGGAACGTGAGCTGGGTTTAGACCGTCGTGATACAGGTTAGTTTTACCCTACTGATGATCGTGTCGCAATAGTAATTCAACCTAGTACGAGAGGAACCGTTAATTCGCACAATTGGTCATCGCGCTTGGTTGAAAAGCCGCGGCGCGGGTTACCATGCGTTGGATTATGACTGAACGCCTCTAAGTCAGAATCCGAGCTAGAAGCGATGCATATGCCCGCCGTCCGCTTGCCGACCAGCAGTAGGGGCCTTCGGGCTCCCAAGGGCACGTGTCGTTGGCGAAGCCACCACGACAGAATAGCCGTGTTGGCCGCCTTGAAGTACAATTCCCATCGAGCGGCGGGTAGAATCCTTTGCAGACGACTTAAATACGCGACAGGGTATTGTAAGCGGTAGAGTGGCCTTGCTGCCAGGATCCGCTGAGATTCAGCCCTTTGTCGCTTCGATTCGACCCCCCCCCCAAGTCTCTCCCCATCAACTTAACATATATTTCCTCTCACCCAACCATATCGGAGGTTACAAATGCGTGAGTCCAGTGCTCTCTATGTCCCCCGTTTGTCTACGAGAAGTTTTCTCGAAGTCTTTTTATCAATCTAGGGTTGATCAAGGCATTTAGTGCTGAGCCAGCTCGGAGTCCCGATGGTTACTTCGAGACGGTGCACAAGCACAACATGAAGTGTGGTAAAATATTGTTGGGTTGTGCGTCGGCTCGGAGTCGCAATGGTTATTATTATCAAGGAGTGTACAACAAGCACGACTGAAAGTCGGGAAGGCATGCCGACTGAGTCGGTAAAAAATATCTCGTTTTGAGATCGTGGAGTGCCAATAGTGCACATTATGAAATTCGAGAAGGCATCACGACTTTGTCGGGAGTAAAAGTCTCTTTGGTTGTGTGCCGGCTCGGAGTCGCAGATGTTATTATCATCAAGGAGTGTGTACAACAAGCACAAATGAAAGTTGGGTCGGTAAAAAATGTGTTATTGGCTCCAAAGACTTTTTCTCTATGTGTCATGGGTGGAAAAGACTCCAATATATACCAAAAACAAAAGTTGTACTTGTGGGGATTTGAACTCCCTACCTCATGCAAAACAATAAAAGTTTCAACCACTACACCACATATGCAATTTGTGGATAGAGGAACACTTTTATATATAGGGTTGATGTAACTTGAAATTTGCCTTTTCCAAAATCGACCAATCACATCATAAAATTAAGGTCAAGAGCATTGTTGTGCAAATTTGAAATTTCAGAAAATTGATCTCGGATCGATGGCATGTAGAGTTTGAAAATCTAAAAACCGTATAATTTTACTTGAAAACCAAATTAACATATGAAAAACACATTTTTTTTTTAAAAATTCGAGGGCCAAACCGCCGTAGGCGGTTTGCAGATGCGTAGATCTCGTCGAGATACCCGAAATCAAAAAAAAAATCGTCCAAAACGGACATTTCTACGCAAAGTTATGCCCTTCCAAAGTTTTGCATTCCCGCAACGCAATTGCGGAGTGGGTTCTCCGGCCTTTCAATGTCTACTGCACTCGTCCGTTTTTAACTAAATTAAAAAAAATTATTTATTTTTATATATTATTAAATAATTTTCAACAATTATTAAATAAAGATATATTTTAAAAAATAAATACTCTTATTTCGTAATTTTTACTAAATTAAAAATAAATAATTTATTTTTATATATTATTAATTATTTTGCTTCAATTAATTTTTATTTTAATTATTTATTTCGTATTTTTTAATTATTTAAAAATTAATAATTTATTTTTATATTTTATTTATAATTTTATAAAGAATTAATTATTATTTTACGATAAAAAAATACATTTAAAACATACTATTTCGTAATTTTAACTAAATTAAAAAGTAATTTAGTTATTTTTATATTAATAATAATATTTTAGTAATTATTTATAATTATAAAATAAACAAAATAAATTTTAAAAGTAAAAATTATTCTTTCGTAATTTTTAATTCATATTTTGATTTATTTATTAATTTTTTTTATATTTTCAATAATTATTGGGTTTTTTTATTTATTTAATATTTATAAAATTATAAATAACTTATTATTGTGTAGATATAATGTTTTATATTTTTTATCAATATAAACTTATATAATAATTAATTTATAATAACTTATATTGGCTTTAAATTTGAGTGGGTTCCTCACCTTTCAATGTCTAATGCACTCACAAGGGATTATTTTTCTAAGCCTATTATAGGGGGAGGGTATGTGAGAGGGTGTCACGAAATGGGCCGCTTACTTGCGAGTAACTTCCAAGGGCCGAGGCAAAGAAATTACCTCTAAAGAAACACACAAGAAAGTTTTCCTACAGTTGTCGAGAACAAGATTCCGCGACTTGCTCCGGTGGGTAGTGTGGGCGAGCGGCATTCTCTAACGTGGGCGTTCGATAACCAACCCGGTAGTCGGGCGACCATGGTGCGGGTGTTGCTTGCTTGTGCAAACATCGCAGAGAGAAGCTAGATTTTGTATTTGAGATGTTTGTCCGTGAGTTGGTTGGTTCGGCCGAGCGGTAACCTCCGCCGCTCGTGGGCTTTTTTCTCGGCATTGTCTCGAGCGGAGTTTGGTAAGCCGCTGGGTGAGCAGCCTCGGTGAGCGACGACTGCACGTGAGCGTTTGATAACCTATTGGGTCGCTTGACGAGCATGGTGAGGCGGTTGCTTGTTGGGGCAAAACATCGTAGTGGGTCGCCATGTTCGCGATTAGATGCATGTTCGGAAATTGCTCGGTGGTTCGGTAAAGCGGTGCCCCATCGCTTGTGGGCATTTCCTAGTAATTATTCGGCCGAGATTTCGCTTAGTCATTTCGGTGGGTAGCTGAGGAGCGACGCACTGCACGTGAGTGTTCGATAACCTAGGTGGTCGGGCAAGCACGTGAGGCGGTCGTTTCTTTGGGCGTAACATTGTAGTGGAGAGCTATGTTCTTTGAGTTGATGCATTGCTAGTGAAATGCTCCGTGGTTCGTAGTGCGGTCCCTTTTGCTCGTGGGCTTTTTTGGCAATGTTGCGAACAAGATTTCAAAGGAGCTACTTTGGTGGGTAGCCTTTGCAAATGACGCACTGCACGTGGGCGTTCGATAACCTAATTGGTGGTCGGGCGAGCAGGGTGAGGCGGTCGTGTGTTTGGGTAAGACATCGGAGTGGAGTGCTATGTTCTTGAGTCAAGCATTGCTCTTGAAATGCTCCCGGTTCGGTAGTGCGGTCCCTTTTGCTCGTGGGCTTTTTTGGCGGTGTTGCGAACAAGATTTCAAATGAGCTACTTTGGTGGGTAGCCTTTGCAAATGACGTACCGGTACGTGGGCGTTCGATAACCTAATTGGTGGTCGGGCGATCACGGTGAGGCGGTCGTTTGTTTGGGTAAGACATCGGAGTGGAGTGCTATGTTCTTGAGTTGAAGCATTGCTCTTGAAATGCTCGGTCGGTTGATTGGTCCCTTGTCCCTAATATTTAAAGATGGCTTGTTCCTATCGGATGGCTGGTGTTGCTTCAGTGAAATATTCAAGTTTGTTGGTCCCTTGTCCCTAATATTTAAAGATGGTGTGTTCTATCGGACGGTTGGTGTTGCTTCGGTGAAATAAAAATCAAGTTTCTTGATTGTGAGCTCGATCGATGCTATGTTTTGTTGTCGGCTCCTTGTGGGTATCGGTAATGGGTGCATTCGGCGAAGTCGAATGTTGGTTAAGAATGAGCATCATTGGTTTTGGAAATTCTTTTGAATTCAAACCATGTTCGTATGATCATGTGTGCTGCTAGTGATTTGTTTCCTACGTGCCTATCGGGGCAATGCTTGGGTGTGAGTTGTTGTTTGCTGTCATGATGCACATATTATGTTTCGTGATGGCTTATAATTCTTTGTGTTCGGGCATTGTATACGTATGGTGCGTGAGTGGTGATTGGTTTATATGAGTACGTTGGATCCTTGCTCGGGCAACGACGCCGTCTCATATATGCCTCTTCGCTATCGCTCAAGCATGTCTTGGCTGCTGTTGGTTTCCTGTGTTGAGTACCTATCTTGAAGGCATTTGAATGATTGAAGTGTCAAGTTTTTCGCCTTGTGCTGCTCCCCCTTTGTGGATGCGGTGTTGGGTGAACCACAAACCACCTATTGTGTTCCACGTTTAATGCCCCAATTTGTGTGCCTTAGATGTTGGCCCATGGCGCGGTGTACGATCTCTTGGATACGGAATATTTAGTAGATAAGAGGTGTTCAATCGCCGCTTACCTCGAATCATGCGTTCGGCGCTTCGTGCGAACGACGACCGTGCACATTTTGAATGAGCCCTTGTGGCTTAGCTCATGCGTTGCCGGCGTCTTTAAGGAATGCTACCTGGTTGATCCTGCCAGTAGTCATATGCTTGTCTCAAAGATTAAGCCATTCTGGTCCCCTTGGCGTCGGTTCTGGCTCATCCCGCGGCGGTTTCTTCTCCTGCGGCGGTTGCTTCTGGAGTCGCCGGTGTTTCTTCGGCGGCGGACTCTGTTTTGTTTTTCCCAGGCCCCCTTGTCGGTTCCCCGGCGGTTCCTGTAGCTCCCGCGACGGTCTCTTCTGTTTTAGGTGTTGATGGTCGTGATGCCGTCGTCTCTTCCGCATTGGTTGGCGGGTCTTCGGAGCAGCTTGAGGAGGGCGAGCTCTCGGTTTTTGGAAGCCCTGGTCCTTCTGTGGTTGTGGCTCCGGTGGTTGGGGGTGCGGTTCCGGTTGGTGGTTCGGCCGGGTCTTTTCCTCCGGGTCGCCCTCTTGCTCCGTCCCAGGTCCTTCCAGTCCTAGGTAAGTCTTCTGTTCTTTGCGACCCTTCTATTGCGTCGGCCGTCGCCGACGGGGTCTTAAAATATCACGTGCCTATGCTTATTGATCCCTCTGCTGGGGCTAAGCATCGGGACGCTGGCTTTGTTAACCCGGTGGTTACGGAGAACACCTCTGGTACCTCTGACGGTACTCCTGGTGGTGCTCCGGTTAATCCCGTCGGTGAGTTTCAGTCTTTTGCTTCTATTGTTGCTAATAATTCTGCATCCGGATCCCGTTTGGGGTCTATTGATTCGTCGGCGGAGATTCCGACGGCGGTGTTTACTAAACTTGAATGTGACGAGGTTTCTGTTATGTTTAAATTTGCGTTGATAGGAAAATTTTCATTTGGCAAACCCCCGAATGAATCGATAGCTAATCATTTGAAAAATTCTGGATTTGGTGTGTGTAAGGTTCAGTTTCTAAACGCTAAACATGTACTTATTTCGTTAGGGAGTGAAGCTGCCTACACTAAACTTTGGCTTAGTCGTGAATCGCATGTGTTGGGTTTTCCGATGAGATTATTTAAATGGTCGCCATTTTTTAACTTTAAACATGAACCGGCTATTGTCCCTGTTTGGGTTAAAATCTTGGCTTTACCAATTCAAACTGTGTCGGAGTTAATTGGAAATTTTCTTAAACCGGATCCACAAACTCTTAATCGGACTAGATTGAATTATGCTCGGGTGTGTGTTGAAGTTAATTTGCAAAATAACCTCCCCGACCAGATTGCGATAAAATGCGATGGAGTTTCGTCAATCCATTCGGTGGAGTAGGAAAAACTCCCAAAATATTGTTCGCATTGTCATCATATCGGGCATGATATAGATATGTGTTATTTTAAAAATCCATCACTGAAACCAAAAGAGTTCCCTAAATTCAATCAAGCGAGTAAAACAGCTACTATTAATACTGATAATGCTAAATCTATTATATTGAAAGAACCGGTTCCTATTGGTGCAAAAGAAACAGTTAGTGTTGCTAATGTGTGCTTGGAGAATGTTACAGGGCCCTCTAAAATTCAACAAGCGTGGCAGCCAATCAAAACGAAAAATGCTTTCAAAGCGCTCCAAAACTTGGAGGAGCAGGAGGTCAGGGGACCATTTATTAATAACTTGTCCCTCCCCCAAAATGTAGTTAATAAATTGGCAGGTAAGGCGGAAGGTCGTGACGCGTCGGACAGATCGAAAGAAATAGATCCAATGGCCGAACAGGGTTTCAATGCTGCTGACAAGGGCAAGAGGCCGCAGATTGAGACAAGTAATATGTTCGAGTTGTTACAGATTGAGGAGGAATTGAAAGCCAAAAATAAGGAGAGAGTAGATAATCAAAACATTAATGTTCATGTTTTACCTCCTCCCCAAATAAATAGTGATTGTAATAAACACTCCCCGCTTATAGGAGTGGATGTTATCGTGGTTGATTCCCTCCCCTCCAAAATGACTGGTGAATGTTATGTTAATCCCACCCCAGCCTCCCCTCCAGTCATTTTGGATATTTGTGATGATTCGTTGAATGATTCTCACCCGAGGCTCCCGCCGCTCTTTAATTCTCCTTCGGCCCTTAAGCTGGATCACTCTACTGGGACAGGTATTTCTCTTAACCAATCACCTTTGAATGTCCCTCCCCTCATTTTACTTGATAATATGCGTGATGATGTGATGGATAATGTATGTGATGAGTCATCTAATAGTTCGGGAACCCAACCCGCACAGGTTATCGGGACCAGTAGGGGCATCATTCAAGATCCCCAAAAACTCCCCTTGATTTAGAATCATTTATCCTCGGATGAGGAATCTGAGCCTGGGGAGTTTAAGGACGATGTTGACGAGGGCACCTCGGAACCTTCTTTTGACTCTAAGGAGGATATGTTTGAACAGTACTTGTCGGAAGGGAACGAATCTAATCAAACGGAAACTATAAATAAACTTGTGCTTGCACTTCCAGTTAGAGTAGAGATAGAACCGGAAGAACCTAAACCGACTAATAAATCTAAAAAATCTAAGTCAACGAGCAATGGCACCACCAAATCCCAAGTATCCACCCGTCGAACCCGTAATAATGGTTAATTCTATTATCTGGAATGTTAGAGGTATTGGGAACGAGTCTGCTCAAAAAATTGTTAAACTATTCAAAAAAGATTATCGACTTAATATTTTGGCACTTATTGAGCCGAAAGTTGATTTAAATGCTTCGTATTTCTGTAGATTATTTGGTTTTGATAAAGTTGTTGCTAATCGGAATAATCATATTTGGATTTTTTCGGATATCAACACTAATATTTCTGTAATTAAGAATACCGACCAAATGATCCATACGACGGTACTGCATAATTCTTCCCCAGACCCTTTCTTGTTTTCAGTTGTGTATGGTAAGAACACGAAAATTGAGAGGCGGGATTTGTGGGAGGATTTAATTTCAGTTAGTCAAGTCCACACTCCGTGGATGGTGGGCGGTGATTTCAATATCGTCCTCCATCCTTGTGAAAAAAGAGGGGAAAACCCACCTATCCCGTCCGAGATGGAAGAATTTAGGGATGCTATCCTTGAATGCGACCTCACCGATGGAGGGTATGTGGGTTCTCCTTTCACTTGGTATAGTAATTCTATTTGGCAAAGGTTGGATCGTATTTTTTTCTCTTCCGAATGGTATAATAAATTCAATAATTGTGTTATTAGGCACATTCCTAGACACACTTCGGACCATCATGCTCTACTTTGTGAATTCTCCTCCTCTCGTATTAAACACCCCTCTTCCTTCCGATTCCAAAATATGTGGACTAAACACCACGAGTTTTTGGAGGTGGTTAGAGATTCTTGGTCCATTCCGATTCCGTATACGGGTCTTTCCAAACTTTCTAAAAAACTTTCCCGTCTTAAACTTGCTCTTAAAGACTGGAATAGGAGTGTGTTTGGGAATGTTTTTGTTAAAGTGGCCGAGGCTAAAAATCGTGCGGCCGAAGCGTAGTACAATTTTGACAATGATCCTTCTGATGTCAATAAGGAATATCTTCGTAAAATGAATGAGAATCTAATCTGGACTCTTTCTCTTGAAGAAATGTTTTGGAAACAAAAAACGCAAACGAAGTGGATTTTGGAAGGGGAGAGAAATAGCAAATTCTTTCATGATCTTGTTAATAAGAAAAGAAAAATGAACTTCATCCATAATATTGTTGATAATGGTACTAATCTCTCGGACCCTACGGATATTGCCAACTCGGCGGTCCATTATTTTGATAATTGCTTTACCAAAGAGAACACCGAGTGGGAGAATGTGAGGCTTGACATCATTCCTAAAAATATTGACCTCGTAGATAATAATATGATTTGTGGTATTCCTTCGTTGGAAGAGGTTAGAGGTGTGATTTTTGACATGGATAGTGGGAGTGTTGCCGGGCCAGACGGTTTTAATGCTAAATTCTTTCAAGTGTGTTGGGATATCATTCAATTTGATGTTCTTGATGTGGTTATTGATTTCTTTAAAGGGGCGGAATTAACTCAAGCGTATTCTTCTACGACGCTATCATTAATTCCTAAAATTCCGTCCCCTCATTCTTGGAAAGATTTTAGGCCCATTAGCCTTTGCAATACTTCTTACAAGATTCTTTCTAAACTTTTGAGCAAAAGGCTAAGTGGGCTTCTTCCTCGCATCATTAGCCCCTCTCAATCGGCTTTTATCAAAGATCGCCTCATTACGGACAACATTCTTACGGCATTGGAGGTGACTCATGATATATCCCGTCTAAACTTAACACCATTATTAAATTAGATATGGAGAAAGCCTACGATAGGGTGAATTGGGATTTTTGTTTAAAATTTTGGAGCTATTTGGTTTCTCGCCTTGTGCTATATCACTTATTAAACAATGTGTTTGCTCACCTTGGTTTTCAATTATTATTAATGGCTCCCTGGGTTATTTCAAAAGTGGTAGAGACCTTCGCCAAGGGGACCCGATCTCCCTCTTTATTCGTCCTGCGGCCGATTATTTCTCTAGACTCATTGAGGACACATTTTCTAAAAATCCGAGTATGTTTTTTATTATTCGGAAAAATATCCTGATTACTCATTTGGCGTATGCGGATGATATGTTACTTTTATTAAAGCCAACAAGACTAATCTTGATTCTTAACCACTGTCTTTATCATTACGAAGGGACTTGGGTCGAAAATTAATAAGTCCAAAAGTCATTTTGTGATACATAGCCCGGTGTAGAAGACAGTCTTTTGGTTAAGGCGACACGGGTTTTGAATCTTCTTGCTTACCTATCCGATATCTCGGGTTCCCTTTGGAAAGGTAACCCGACTTTTGCTATGTTCCACAACGTGATCCTTAAAATCCAAAATAAAATTGCTATGTGGAATCACCACCTCCTTTCTTTAGGGGGCAGAATTGAGCTGATCAAATCGGTTTTGAACTCGATCATCTTTTATTGTTTACAAGTGATAAAACCGCCTGGTAATGTTATATTGTTTATTGAGAGACTTTTTAACAAATTTTTGTGGGGATCTAATGAGCATAGGCATAAAATTCATTGGGCTTCTTGGAATAAATTGTGCTTTCCCACTAATGAAGGTGGCATTGGTATCGGGATCTTAATGACACCATTCGTAAGGGCCGACCGAAAATGTGGTGGCGCCCGCACTACTAAAAATATTTGGTCGAATTTTATTAATGCCAAGTATTGTAAAAGACTCCACCCGATGATTGTTAAAAGTAATCCGTATGATTCTTCTATTTGGAAAAGACTTTGTTCAATACGAACCAATGCGGATGATAATATTTGGTGGAGTAGTGGGGATGGTAATGTATCTTTTTGGCATGATAGATGGTGTGAGTTTAGCCCACTCTCCACTATTTTCCCGACTAAATCAAAATTGTGTCTTGCCTCTTTTTGGGATGGTTCGAATTGGGATAGGGAGAAACTTTTATCGGTTCTCCCTAGCCATTTGTGTGATTACATTAGTGCTTTCCCAACTTGTTATAACTTTTTTAAACCATGCTGGAAACTCTCTTCTAATGGTAATTTCTCTTTTAAAAGTGCTTGGGAAAGTACTAGACAATGTAAAAATGAACATAATTTTCTTAAGAAATGTTGGAATCCTTTGATTACCCCTACCATTTCCTTTTTTATGGTTCGTGTTTTTAATGGCTGGATTCCGACGTCGGACTGTCTTGCTCGGAGAGGGATGATCATTGATATCCCTTGTTTTTGTTGTCCCGAGCCGGAAACATTATCTCATCTTCTACTTAGTGGCCCCGTGGCAACAAAAGTTTGGGATGTGTTCCACACTATTGCCGGTTTCAAGAGGCCGAACACCAACAATATTGCCATGGCCTTGGCTCCGTGGTTCAACAATTCGAGAGGTAAAATTCATATTTTCCACATCATCCCAATCCTTATTGCTTGGTTTTTGTGGTGTTGTAGGAATGACAAAAGGATGAAAGCCATACCATTCACGGCCGAGAGGGTGTGCGGTCGGATTTGGAACTATCTCCGGGCTCTTAAAATACCCGAAAAAATCAATGGATCCCATTGGAAGGGGGCTGCCAACTATGCGATTCTTCTTGGAGCGAAGGCTGCCCCAAACAAATCATTACATTTTTTTGCGGTTAGATGGGCTAAACCGTGTTTGGGGTGGGTTAAACTTAATATGGATGGTGCGGCCAAGGGTAATCCGGGTTGTGCGGGGTCGGGTGGCATTATTCGTAACCATTTAGGGGTCCCGTTGCTTTATTTCTCGGAATTTTTAGGGGACCAAACTAACACTTATGCGGAACTTTATGCGATATGGAGGGGAATCGACCTTTGTTTGGATAAAAATTGGGACAACATTTGGGTGGAAACGGATGCTAAAGTTGCTATTCGTCTCATTCATGACAATGCCAATTGCCATTGGAAACTCCAAAGTTTGATTGTGAAAATTCGGAAATTTCTGTCCAAGGCCAATATTCGCATCTCCCACATTTATAGAGAAGCAAATGGTGTTGCCGACATCTTGGCTAATCAAGGATGTCATCGTCGGGATTTTTACTGTTCAGATGGCCGTGATCTTAAAGGCAAAATTGTTGGGCTGATTAGGCTTGATAAAATGAGCTTTCCTTATATTAGGAGTAAAAAGATTTGATTGTGGCCTTTCTTTGTTTGGGCCGGTTCGTTAAATTGCTTATGTTTTAAGTTTGGGCGTGTAGAGGGGCTCGTCCTCCCTCGATCTCTTTGGGCGTGTAGTGGGCCTCGTCCCCCCACATTTCTGGTCTGATTTATAAATTTCGTTTTTTAAAAAAAAAAAAAAAAAAAAAAGTATGAACCTACTCCAAGCTTAAGGAGCTCCTTCCCCAAGGCTATTGTGATTATATTTGCTCTCTTCCTTGTAATGTAGCCAATTGCAAACCGAGTTGGAAGCTTTCCTCTAACGGGGATTTCTCGTTTAATAATACTTGGGAGAAAGTCCGCCAAAAAAAACCCTCCCATTTGATTCCTACGAGGTGTTGGAATTTTGCTATCACTCCAACCATCTCGGTGTTTATGGTCCGGGTTTTTAATAATTGGATCCCCACGCCCGATTGTTTAATTCGTAGGGGGATGGTTGTCGACGCTCGTTGTTATTGTTGTAACGGGGACGAAACTCTCATCCACTTGTTGTGGGATGGGCCCGTGGCTAGCAAAGTTTGGGACTATTTCCATTCTTTGGTGGGATGGCCGAAACTCATCACCAAGGATCTCAATCTTATCTTTCCTTCTTGGTTCAACAAAACTTTTGGTAAGACTCATATATTTCATATCATTCCCGTGCTTATATGTTGGTTTTTATGGTGTTGTAGGAATGATAAAAGAATGAAGCAAATTCCATTTACGGTTGATCGTGTGTGTTCCCGGATTTGGGCGTACTTAAAATCCATCAAAGTCGAGGGGAAGAAGCGGATCTTTTTTTGGAAAGGGGCCGACATTTTGGCGGCCTTTCTCGGCCACAATGCTAAGTTCAATTTCACTCGCAAAGTGGTTAGTGTTCGTTGGATGAAACCGACGCCCGGGTGGGTTAAACTCAACACGGGACAGGCGGCCAAGGGGAACCGGGTCCTGCCACGGCCAGGTTCTTAGGGACCATCTCGGGTCGGCCATTTTTTATTTTTGGGAATTTGTTGGTTCGCAAACTAACACATTCGCGGAGCTTCATGCCATTTGGAGAGGGCTTCTCCTTTGTGTGGAGAAAGGTTTTACTAATGTTTGGGTTGAAGTGGATTCCTCCATATCTCTCAAATTACTCAAGGAGAACTCTTCATCTCCTTGGAATGTTCAAAGCTTAATTTGCAAAATTCACAAACTTTCTACTTGCATTAATGTTCGCTTTTCTCATATCTATAGGGAAGGGAACGCGGTGGCCGATTATTTTGCTAACCAAGGATGCCACCATCGAGATTATTTTTGTTCGGATGGCCATGATCTCAAGGGGAGGATCATTGGTCTTATTCAGTTAGATAAAATGTGTTATCCTTACTTAAGATGTAAAAAATTGTTTTCTTCTTAGTTGGCGTCTTCGTGACCATCGCTTTTTGATTTAATTTTGGACGTGTAGAGGGGTTCGTCCGCCCTCAATTTTTGTTTGGGCGTGTAGTGGGGCTCGTCCCCCCACATTCCTTTTGTTCCGTCTAATATATATGGTGTTTTTTTTTTTAAAAAAAAAAAAGTATGAACTAAAAAAAAAAAAAAAGTATGAACTAATTCAAATTCATAAAAAATGACTCTCTCTCTACCGGAAAACCTCTGCCTTCTCTCTAGAAAATGCGATTTCTGCGTTGGCCTGCTCTCAAATTAAGCCGACGGTAGGTTTCATTTTTGTTGGGATTGATTGTTACCTTCCGTCACTTAGTCCACCGCCTTGTGCGGTGGGCCTTCACTTCCCTTTAAGTTCCTGTCCGTACACTTAAAGCTGGAACCCAGATTTGCTTTTCGTGATATTCCGACCAACTGCCGTACCTCCCATCAGAACAACCCATCGCATCCGAAGCCTTCCTCGGTGGGGTTTCAATCACCTATGGTTGCCGGCAAGTCTGGGAAACTCCTGGTAATAGACGAGAACCCGAATCACGTAGCCATGGGAGGTCCAAAATTGCCATTTGCAATGGTCGCAGAAGGTACTATGGCTATTCCCAATTCGGCTGCTCCATATCTTAAATTGGTTGAGGGTGGATCGTCCATTTGCAGGGACGAGGACCCTCCGCCATTGTTGCATACGGTTTCGGGTGCTGCTTTTGTACAGGCCGCTGCCACCCACCTTCAGACTTCTGGTGCACTTAAGGTGTCCGATGAAAGTGCTGACCGAAAATTGCCTCCACTGCAGGCTGCTCCCAGCGGTTTGGCAGTTGAACTGGACTGCTCTGATCACCCTAAACCTGATCTAATTCGTAGTTATGCTGATGTTGTTAGCAACGCTAAGGCATTAGATGTAAATGACAAACCTAAAAACGCCTCAAGCGACACGGGAAAGAAATTTGCTGAAGCTAAATCCTCTTACAACAAGAGTTTGTATGATTACGGAGGATCATGTACCTTCGGTCAGATTTCAGAATTTGAAGGACGTAAAGTAGTCTCATTTTCGGTTGAAGAACTTGAGGCACTCGAAGCTCCCTTTGAGTTTACTTTGGTTGGAAAATTCTCGCATGGTTTCCCTACGATGAAAACTCTCAAGTCCATAATGGCAAACTTAGAGTTAAAAGGTTCCTATTCAGTCGCTCTTCTTGAACACAAACATGTTTTGATCCGGCTTTCTTGTGAAGAGGATTATACTCGTCTTTGGAGCCGCCAAGTTTGGTTTATGGCTGGTTTTCCGATGCGTATCCTTAAGTGGACTCCCGATTTTGATCCTTTAGTTGAGGCCCCATTTGCTCCTGTTTGGGTGCTATTTCCGTACCTTCCAGTCCATTTATTCGATAAGCGTAGTCTTTTTCAAATTGCTTCCGTGTTAGGGAAACCGCTCCGAATTGATAGTGCCACGGCCGAACTAACTCGGCCATCTACTCCACGGGTGTGTATTGAAATAGATGTAACTCAAGCAAGTTTACCGGAAATTGAAATAAGGCTTGGTGGGAAAATTAGGATGCAACCGGTGGAATATGAAAACTTGCCTAGCTATTGCTCATTTTGCAAGCATCTTGGGCATGATATGAAGAGCTGCAAATCTTTCACCAAACCTTCTAGCTCGAAATTCGAGAATGACTCTTCGGACAGACCCACACAGAAGATTGAGGTTTCGGCCGCGGCTCGGGAAGATCCAAGCTGCCAGATCAGCCCCTCGGTTCCCGCCGGCTCGGCCTCGGGGTCTAAACTCGGTACCAAGGATATTTTCATTTCAACAGCTGAACGAGTGGATGTGAGAAAGATTAGAGAGGATATCTTTAAATCTTATGAACTTTTTGAAATTGTTTCCGACCCGGAATCGGGAACCATTGGATTCCCCCGCTACATGCCATTCATTTATGACCCACAAAAATGGTACTCGGAAGGAGATCGTCCTCATCGATTGTCCCCTGCTATCTTACCTCCCAAAAAAGCTTCAAAAAAGAAGAAAAAAAAGAAGAATGATCTAGGCAAGAAAAAAGTGATCGAAACCTAAAATGATAATACCGTCGACGAATGGCTCGAGGCTAATAATCGTGTATCAGAAGCACTTCTAGTAGAAAGTCGCACGCCCAAAGATGATGAAGGATTTATCCAAGTCGTCCAGAAAAATAAGAAAATAAAATAATAGGCGCAGGAAAATCCGTTGGGTTTGTCTATATCTTTCGTAACATTTGCCGTGTTTGGGATTTGGCACCCCCGTATTATAGTAGTTTTCTACTTCATCGTTGGTAAAATTGGCTTTGTAAGGGAATAGGCCCCCTAACCTTGTTTGATTTATGCACTGTTTTTTTTAAAAAAAAAAAAAAAAAAAGTATGAACTAATTCACAATTCACACTTTTTTTCCATGTTTTTCTTTCTCTCTCTAAACTTTTTTCTCTGCCTTCTCTCTAGAATTCTCCACCGTCTTTTTTCCGTTTCCGTTGCGTTAGTGAACGTTAGTTGCTGATAACGTTTACTTTTTGATTCTTCCGCCGCCTTGGGCGGCGGACTTTTTTATTTTTCTTATTGCTGTTCACAATAAAAATGTCTGCTGAGAATAATATTATTAATGGGGAGCCGCTCCATTCCTCTCAAAACCCTATCACTTCACAAATCTCACCACCTCCATCGACAGAAACAACGGTTCTTCCATCGCTGGACGTCCGAAATCATCCTTCCATCACGGACAAGGCGAAATCTATCTCAGTCGGAAATGGAATCCCGCTCACTTCGGAGTTCCCTTTCAACCTCACGGCTAACTTCCAGAATCACAAATCGCCGGGCTCCAAATCCGAGAAAAGATCGGACGGTTTTATTAAACCATCCTTGGTGTCTACTCGCCTACCGGTTTCTGAAGGGATTCCTACCTCTGACCCATTTTGGGGTGACCGGATGGAGGAGGCGAACATCACGGTTGCTGAAGAGGTCGGTCAACGTCCGGTAATCCCTGTCCCTCAGCCCCCTGGTTCGCGTCAGAAGGAAAATCGTCCCTCTTTTGTAGAGACCATCAACAAAGAAAAGGCTCCAGAGGTGCTTGGACCGTAGAAGGCGGTGCTTGGGTTCTCTGAACCACCGGGAACAGGCCGGACTTCTTTTGCAGAAGCTGTCAACCTTGGTCAGGTATCTCCAACCCCCCTTGGTACAGTTGACTTTTTTGGTGCTATTCCTATGGCTGTTTTTTCCAAGGAAGATTGTGAACAAGTCTGTGGATTTTACAAATTTGCATTAATTGGAAAATTTTCCTATGGTAAACCGATGAATGAAGCTATTCTTAAAAATCTGCAATTAGCTGGATTCGGAGTCCGTAAAGTTCAGTTTCTGAACTTTAAACATGTTCTCATTTCTTTACAAAACGAAGAACAATGCAACAAACTTTGGTTGAAACGGGAAATGAACATCTCTGGATTCCCGATGCGCCTTTTTAAATGGGATCCTCTATTTGATTTCAAACAAGAACCGGCTGTAGTGCTGATTTGGTTAAAAGTTGTCAACTTACGGATTCACTGGTTTGATATTAGGGCGCTTCACACTGTTGGATCCCTAATTGGAACATTTCTTAAGGCTGATGTTAATACAATGAATAGATCTAGGCTCAGTTATGCCAGAATTTGTGTCGAAGTTAATTTGAAAAACGTACTACCTAAATCGGTTGGCATCAATTGTGATGGTGTCATAATTGAGCTAGCGGTTGAGTACGAAAAACTGCCGAAATACTGTTGTCATTGTCATCATGTTGGCCATGACATAGATGCTTGCTATGTCAAAAATCCGATGCTAAAACCTAAGACATTTACCAATAAATTTTTGAATAAAACGAGCACTGATAAAGGTAAAAGTAAAGAATAATGGATCCCGGTGGGGAAAGGTGATGTTCCCTCTACCTCAAAATCAGATAAAGGTAATGTGTTTCTTACTAATTCTAAGAACAATCAGGACAGTAATAAAATGGGTAATGTTTGCAAGGAAATTATTATATGTGATTCCTCTAACCCACCCCTGGATACTAATATTTGTAAAAAGAAAGTGGCAACATGTGTGGAGTTACTGGACCCGATTGAAGAAGAACAGGAGGTCCATACGAGCAATATGTTTGCTCTTCTTGAAAATATAGAGGACCCCGCCCCAACACCTACTGACCCAATTTTGCAGGTGGATGTAACGGCTGATCTCCCGGGGCAGCCCGCCAATAACTTGGAACATGGTCTCAATATTTCTTCTTTTTCGGTTGCCCCTCCCCATGATGCATCTGCTAATGTATGTGTTGATGGTCTTACTTCTAGTGAATGTGACGAGTCCTCGAGTAGCTCGGGCACCCAACCTTTGTGTGATCCCTCGGAACCACATGTGGGACTTTGTCGAGATCCCTCTAAGCTCCCTACAGATCAGGTATTTCCCTCATCCGGGGAAGAATCAACTCCGGGAAATTAGAGACGAACTCGATGAAGGGGGGTCCGAACCGTCCTTTATTTCGAAAGAAGATATTTTGGAAAAATCTTTTTCGGATGGAGATAACTCCAAACTTGTGGTTGCATTGCCGGTCCCATCGGATTTCGAAAAAAAACAGAGATTTCCGAGACGACTAAAGCCAAAAAAGGTAAAGAAAAAATAACCTCATCTAAAAGGCCGACGAGACGAACAACCCGCCAACATGATTAGTACCATTATTTGGAATGTTAGGGGTATCGGCAATGAATCGGCCCAAAAAATTGTCAAACTTTTCAAAAAGGACCATAAGCTTAATATTTTGGCTCTAATTGAACCTAAAGTCCAACTCAAATCTCAATATTTTTGTAGACTTTTTGGTTTTGATAAGGTGCTTTCTAATAATAATAATCACATTTGGCTTTTCTCGGATGTGGATACCAAAATTAATATTATTCATAATACCGATCAAATGCTCCACACTTGTGTTTTTAGTAACTACCTCCCTGATCCTTTTTATCTCACTATTGTTTATGGTAAGAATACTAAGATTGAGAGATGTTTGCTTTGGGATGATCTTATTTCGGTACGTCAATTTCAAGTTCCTTGGATGGTGGGCGGTGATTTTAATATCGTCCTCCATCCTTGTGAAAAAAAAGGGACAACCCACCTATCCCGTCGGAAATGGAAGAATTTAGAGATGCTATCATTGATTGTAACATTTCCGATGGAGGATATGTTGGATCCCCTTTCACTTGGTATAGTAATTCTATTTGGCAAAGGTTGGACCGCATTCTTTTCTCCGCTGAATGGTTTAACACGTTTCCGGATTGCTCGGTTAAGCACATACCGCGGCATACGTCGGACCATCATGCTCTTCTTTGTGAGTTTAATAGCCCGTCTAATAAACACTCTTACTCCTTTCGATTTCAAAACATGTGGACGAAGCACCATACTTTCTTGGATGTTGTTAGAGACTCTTGGTCCATCCCCATCCCCTACGTGGGAACTGTTAAACTTTCCAAAAAACTTGCTCGTCTTAAATTAACTCTCAAAGAATGGAATAGGTGTGTTTTTGGCAATGTTTTTGAAAAAGTTAAAGAAGCTCAGAAATGTGTTGCCATTGCGGAAGAGATTTTTGATAAAAATCCGACCATTGCTAACAAGGTATATCTTAGTAAAATGAATGACGAACTCAATATGACTCTTTCTCTTGAAGAAATTTTTTGGAAACAAAAAACTCAAACCAATTGGACTATGGAAGGAGAGAGGAATACTAAGTTTTTTCATGATTTGGTTAAAAAGAAAAGGCAAAAGAATTTTATTCACTCCATTTCGGATAATGGAGCTATTTTAACAAACCCGAATGATATTCATAATTCGGCCATTCAATTTTATAAAAAGTGCTTCACGAAAGAGAATGTAGACATTGATAACATTAGGCTTGACCTCATTCCGAATGTGATCGATGATATGGATAATCATTTCCTTTGCGAGCTTCCTTCTTTGGAGGAAATTCGCGATGTAGTTTTTAATATGGATAGTGATAGTGTTGCCGGCCCTGACGGATTTAATGCGAAATTTTTTCAAGTTTGTTGGGATATAATTTGCTTTGATGTCCTCGATGCGGTGGTTGATTTTTTTAGAGGATCCGCCTTGTCTCAAGCGTATTCCTCTACTTCCTTATCCCTTATCCCCAAAATCCCGTCCCCCAACTCTTGGAAGGACTTGCGACCCATCAGTCTGTGTAATACCTCTTATAAAATCATTTCTAAAATTTTGAGCAAAAGACTTGGTGGTTTCTTACCTCGTATTATTAATCCTTCTCAATCCGGCTTTATCAGAGGTCGGCTTATTACGGATAATATTCTTACGGCGTTAGAAGTCACCCATGATATTTCTAGATCTAATCTTAATACCATTATCAAGCTTGATATGGAAAAGGCTTATGATAGAATTGATTGGGGCTTCCTTTTTAAGGTTTTGAGCCATTTTGGTTTCTCCACCAGATTTATTTCCCTTATTAAAGAATGTGTGTGCTCACCTTGGTTTTATATTCTTATCAATGGTATGTCGGTGGGATACTTCAAGAGTGAGAGGGGTCTTTGCCAAGGTGATCCCATTTCTCCCCTTCTTTTCGTTATTGCTGCGGACTACTTCTCTAAACTCATTGATGATACGTTTACTAAAAAACCGGGTATGTTTTTTGGTATTCGTAAGAATGTGCGAATCACCCACTTAGCTTATGCGGATGATACCCTTCTCTTTTTAAAAGCGAGCAAGACTAATTTACAATTACTTAAGCATTGTCTTAGCCATTATGAGGATATATCGGGGCAAAAAATTAATAACTCCAAGAGTCTTTTTGTGATGCACAACCCTTCTATTGAGGACCTTGCTATGGTTGATAGGATCACGGGTTTTGACTCCACCAAACTTCCAATTCAATATCTTGGTGTGCCACTTTGGAAAGGTAATCCAACCTTTGCCATGTTCAATGATTTGATCCTTAAAATCCAAAATAAAATTTGTACTTGGAACCACCACCTCCTTTCTTTAGGAGGAAGAATAGAACTTATTAAATTGGTGTTAAATTCCATCTCCTTCTATTGTTTACAAGTTATTAAGCCTCCTGGGAATGTTATTACTTTTATTGAGAGGCTTTTCAATAAATTTTTATGGGGTTCTAACGAGCACAACACTAAAATTCATTGGGCGTCTTGGCAAAAATTATGTTACCCGACTAGTGAAGGAGGGATTGGGTGTCGTGATCTTAATGATATTATTTGTACGGCCGAGATTAAAATGTGGTGGCGTTTTCGTACTAACAACAATATTTGGTCTCAATTTCTTAAGTCCAAATATTGCAAGAGACTCCATCCCATGATTGTTAAAGTTAATCCTTATGATTCATCTATTTGGAAAAGGCTTTGTAACATCCGGGTTCATGCAGATGGGAATATTTGGTGGAATAGTGGAGATGGTAATGTTTCCTTTTGGCATGATACATGGTGCGATTTCAGCCCTCTTTCTAATTTATTCC
>CM065813.1:155048500-155061000 GCA_033398695.1 Orobanche coerulescens | reverse complement strand
AAAATGTGTTATTGGCTCCAAAGACTTTTTCTCTATGTGTCATGGGTGGAAAAGACTCCAATATATACCAAAAACAAAAGTTGTACTTGTGAGGATTTGAACTCCCTACCTCATGCAAAACAATAAAAGTTTCAACCACTACACCACATATGCAATTTGTGGATAGAGGAACACTTTTATATATAGGGTTGATGTAACTTGAAATTTGCCTTTTCCAAAATCGACCAATCACATCATAAAATTAAGGTCAAGAGGATTGTTGTGCAAATTTGAAATTTCAGAAAATTGATCTCGGATCGATGGTATGTAGAGTTTGAAAATCTAAAAACCGTATAATTTTACTTAAAAACCAAATTAACATATGAAAAACACATTTTTTTTTGAAAAATTCGAGGGCCAAACCGCCGTAGGCTGTTTGCAGCTGCGTAGATCTCGTCGAGATACCCGAAATAAAAAAAAAAAATTCGTCCAAAACGGACATTTCTACGCAAAGTTATGCCCTTCCAAAGTTTTGCATTCCCGCAACGCAATTGCGGAGTGGGTTCTCCGGCCTTTCAATGTCTACTGCACTCGTCCGTTTTAATTCAATTAAAAAAAATTATTTATTTTTATATATTATTAAATAATTTTCAACAATTATTAAATAAAGATATATTTTAAAAAATAAATACTCTTATTTCATAATTTTTACTAAATTAAAAATAAATAATTTATTTTTATATATTATTAATAATTTTGCAGCAATTAATTATTATTTTAAGTATTTATTTCGTAATTTTTACTAAATTAAAAATAAATTAATAATTTATTTTTATATATGATTAATAATTTTATAAAGAATTAATTATTATTTTAAGATAAAAAAATACATTTAAAACATACTATTTCGTAATTTTAACTAAATTAAAAAGTAATTTAGTTAATTTTATAATAATAATAATATTTTAGTAATTATTTATAATTATAAAATAAACAAAATAAATTTTAAAAGTAAAAATTATTCTTTCGTAATTTTTAATTCATATTTTGATTTATTTATTAATTTTTTTTATATTTTCAATAATTATTGGGTTTTTATTTATTTAATATTTATAAAATTATAAATAACTTATTGTTGTGTAAATATAATGTTTTATATTTTTATCAATATAAACTTATATAATAATTAATTTATAATAACTTATATTGGCTTTAAATTTGAGTGGGTTCTCACCTTTCAATGTCTAATGCACTCACAAGGGATTATTCTTCTAAGCCTATTATAGGGGGAGGGTGTGTGAGAGGGTGTCACGAAATTACCGCTTACTTGCGAGTAACTTCCAAGGGCCGAGTGCAAAGCCGCCTCTAAAGAAACACACAAGAAAGTTTTCCTAGCAGTGTCGAGAACAAGATTCCGCGACTTGCTCCGGTGGGTAGTGTGGGCCGCATTCTCTAACGTGGGCGTTCGATAACCAACCCGGTAGTCGGGCGACCATGGTGCGAGTGTTGCTTGCTTGTGCAAACATCGCAGAGAGAAGCTAGATTTTGTATTTGAGATCTTTGTCGGTGAGTTGGTTGGTTCGGTCGAGCGGTAACCTCCGCCGCTCGTGGGCTTTTTCTGGCATTGTCTCGAACGGGAGTTTGGTAAGTTGCTTGGGTGGGCAGTCTCAGTGAGCGACGTACCGGTACGTGAGCGTTTGATAACCTATTGGGTCGTCGGACGAGCATGGTGAGGCGGTCGCTTGTTGGGGCAAAACATCGTAGTGGGCTGCCATGTTCTGCGATTAGATGCATGTT
The DNA here is from genome assembly GCA_033398695.1 of Orobanche coerulescens. Classification (NCBI taxonomy): domain Eukaryota; kingdom Viridiplantae; phylum Streptophyta; class Magnoliopsida; order Lamiales; family Orobanchaceae; genus Orobanche; species Orobanche coerulescens. The sequence continues at coordinate 155,059,224 of CM065813.1, read as the reverse complement.
CGGAAATTGCTCGGTGGGTTCGGTAAAGCGGTGCCCCATCACTTGTGGGCATTTCCTAGTAATTATTCGGCCGAGATTTCAGTTAGCTGCTTCGGTGGGTAGCCTGAGGGAGCGACGTACCGGTACGTGAGTGTTCGATAACCTAGGTGGTTGGGCAAGCACGGTGAGGCGGTCGTTTCTTTGGGCAGAACATTGTAGTGGAGAGCTATGTTCTTTGAGTTGATGCGTTGCTAGTGAAATGCTCCGTGGGTTCGGTAGTGCGGTCCCTTTTTGCTCGTGGGATTTTTTGGCAATGTTGCGAACAAGATTTCAGTGAGCTACTTTGGTGGGTAGCCTTTGCAAATGACGTACCGGTACGTGGGCGTTCGATAACCTAATTGGTGGTCGGGCGAGCATGGTGAGGCGGTCGTTTGTTTGGGTAAGACATCGGAGTGGAGTGCTATGTTCTTGAGTTGAAGCATTGCTCTTGAAATGCTCCGTCGGTTCGGTAGTGCGGTCCCTTTTTGCTCGTGGGCTTTTTTTGGCAGTGTTGCGAAGAAGATTTCACTGAGCTACTTTGGTGGGTAGCCTTTGCAAATGACGTACCGGTACGTGGGCGTTCGATAACCTAATTGGTGGTCGGGCGATCACGGTGAGGCGGTCGTTTGTTTTGGTAAGACATCGGAGTGGAGTGCTATGTTCTTGAGTCGAAGCATTGCTCTTGAAATGCTCGGTCGGTTGATTGGTCCCTTGTCCCTAATATTTAAAGATGGCTTGTTCCTATCGGATGGCTGGTGTTGCTTCAGTGAAATATTCAAGTTTGTTGGTCCCTTGTCCCTAATATTTAAAGATGGTGTGTTACTATCGGACGGTTGGTGTTGCTTCGGTGAAAATAAAAATCAAGTTTCTTGATTGTGAGCTCGATTGGATGCTATGTTTTGTTGTCAGCTCCTTGTGGGTATCGGTAATGGGTGCATTCGGCGAAGTCGAATGTTGGTTAAGAATGAGCATAATTGGTTTTTGAAAATTCTTTTGAATTCGAAACCATGTTGTGGTATGATCATGTGTGCTGCTAGTAATTTGTTTCCTACGTGCCTATCGGGGCAATGCTTGGGTGTGAGTTGTTGTTTGCTGTCATGATGCACATATTATGTTTCGTGATGGCTTATAATTCCTTGTGTTCGGGCATTGTATACGAATGGTGCGTGAGTGGTGATTGGTTTATATGAGTACGTTGGATCCTTGCTCGGGCAACGACGCCGTCTCATATATGCCTCTTCAGTTATTGGCTCAAGCATGTCTTGGCTGCTGTTGGTTTCCTGTATTGAGTACATATCTTGAAGGCATTTGAATGATTGAAGTGTCAAGTTTTTCGCCTTGTGCTGCTCCCCCTTTGTGGATGCGGTGTTGGGTGAACCACAAACCACCTGTTGTGTTCCACGTTTAATGCCCCAATTTGTGTGCCCTAGATGTTGGCCCATGGCGCGGTGTACGATCTCTTGGATACGGAATATTTAGTAGGTAAGAGGTGTTCAATCGCCGCTTATCTCGAATCATGCGTTCGGCGCTTCGTGCGAACGACGACCGTGCACATTTTGAATGAGCCCTTGTGGCTTAGCTCATGCGTTGCCGGCGTCTTTAAGGAATGCTACCTGGTTGATCCTGCCAGTAGTCATATGCTTGTATCAAAACTTCTCTCCGTCATTCCCTCGGATCTTGGGGATTATGTTATGACCTTTCCCACTCATGTAGAGTCGGGCCTTTCCGCTAATAAGGCCGTGTGGAAACTTACCTCCCATGGCGGTTTTTCCTTTAAAAGTGCGTGGGAGGCTGTCCGTCAACGTCATGATACTCATCTTATTTTAAAATATTGTTGGAATCAAATTATTACTCCTACTATGTCTTTTTTCATGGTTAGACTTTTGAAAAAATGGATTCCCACCCCGGACGGCCTTAGATCGAGGGGCATAATTGCTGATAATTCTTGTTTTTGCTGTGATAGCACCGAGGACCTGCCTCATCTTTTTCTGAATGGACCGATCGCATCTTCGGTTTGGGCTAACTTTTGTACCTTATTGGGCATTCCGCTTTTACAAACAAGCTCTATTACTTTAGTAGTCTCTCATTGGTTTAATAAAGCCTCGGGTGCTATCCACATTTTACGAATCATTCCTATACTCATTTTGTGGTTTATTTGGTGCTCTAGGAACGACATGCGGGTCAAGAAGATTCCGTTCACGGCCCAACGGGTGTGCGATCGAATTTGGGACTTCCTGTTCTTGATTAAAGGCCAGAGATGCATTCCGCCGCGGGCCTGGCTAGGCGCCCCGGCTCTTTTGGATATTTTGGGTCTTCACTTCTGCCCCTGTAATTTTATTAATAATTTTGCATGTCATTGTAAAAACAAAAAAAAAGAAAAAAATCTACATAGTGAGATGGGTCAAGCCGACTCCTGGGACCACCAAAATCAATACGAACGGGGCCTCAAAAGGCAACCCTGGGGTTTCGGCTGTGGGGGGGATCGCTAGGAATTTTTTGGGCGAACCTATCTTTGCTTTTCACGAATTTATCGGCAATCATTCTAATAATTTTGCCGAACTTTTTGCTATTTGGAGAGCGCTGGACCTTTGCCACGAGAGAAACATTCGGAAGGTTTGGGTAGAGATGGATTCGGCCATTGCCCTTTCTCTAGTAAACTCGCCTAAAAAGGGTAATTGGCAAGTGCTAAACATCTGCCACAAAATTGCAGCATTCAGGCATGTCATGGACATCTCATTTTCCCACATCTATCGGGAAGGGAACACCATTGCGGACCATCTGGCTAATGAAGGTTATAAGTTCAGAAATTTTCGTCTCTATAGCCCGTCTGATCTGCCCGGGAAGATTAATGGATTGATTAGACTTGATAAAAATAATTTTCCATATGTTAGATTTAAATAATCTCCTTGGCTGTTATTTTCGTTAATTGGGGCGTGTAGAGGGGCTCGTCCTCCCTAAATCTTTTTGGGCGTGTAGTGGGCCTCGTCCCCCCACAATTCTGTTCCATCGAATAAATTTCGTTTTTAAAAAAAAAAAAAAGTATGAACTAATCCACCCACATAATATTGTAATCCCAGATCTGGATTTATCCATTAATTGTCCCTATATTTCGGTCAACTCAAAACCCACATCTTCACATGCTCTCCCCCTTGTAAGCAATACCCCAACTTGCAGAGGGGAAAGAGGTCCGGTCCTTCCTCAGAACGAATCTCCATGTATCCTTCTTAATAATAATGATGTGCCCGATTTTCTCACTCCTGGTGTCTCGGTCGGCGCCTCCCTTCCTCCCGCGGCGGTCTGTGTTGCTGTGGCCGGTGTCCCCGTTGGCTCGTGCGGTTCTGCTTGTCTCGTCCCTTCGGCGGTCGGGTCAGTCGCTCCGGCGTGTGGAGGCGTTGTTCCCTCGTCCGCGGTTGAAGTCCCCGATGGTTCCTTAGCCGTTGGCTCTTCGGCGGTTTCGGGTCCTAATCTTTCCGGCTGGGTTTCGTGTTCGGCGGTTGGTGGTTTGGTGGCTTTGGAGCGGGTCGCCGCGTCGGAGTCGCGCCTTGGAGCTGGTCCCGTTTCCCTCCCGGTGGTTCCGGGTGCTGGTTTCCCTGATCCGGCGCCCCCCTTCTCCTCCTCGGCCGCAGCTCTTGGTCTCGCTGGTGGTCCGGTCGGTGTTGCAGTCGGTGGTCCTCCTTCGGCTGTTGGTGTCTCCATTTCGGCGGTTGGTGTTGTTCCTTCGGCCGCGGGTCTTGTTGGGTCCGTGGGTGGTTTTCTTCCTGGTGGCTCGGGCGTCCGACAGGCGTGCCCGGTTCCTGTTGGTGGCCCTGTTGCTGTTGCTGTCGGGGGTGGCTCGTTGGTTGCTCCTGCACAGGTAAGTTCTCCGGTTTATTTTTCTTACTGCTCTGTTCCCCCTTCTCCCAACCCGGTCAATTTATGCCCGGAGGCGTTGGATAAGGCGGCGGTCATCGCCGGTGGAATTTTAAAATATCATGTTCCGGATGTTCCGGTGGCTAAACCCGTTTATATAAATAATGATGGACTGGAAGAAGGGGAAATACCGGCTTTTCCGGTCAATCCACCTATCGGTGTTGTTAAATCTTTTGCTAATATTGTTGCCAACTGTTCTTCATCAAGAGCCCGTTTGGGTTCCATTGATTCCGCTGCCGAGATCCCGACAGCTATTTTCACTAAACAAGAATGTGATGATGTTTCTACTATTTATAAATATGCATTAATAGGTAAATTTTCATATGGCAAACCTCCGAACAAAGCTATAGCTAATCATTTGAAAATTGCCGGATTTGGTGTGTGTAAGGTTCAGTTTCTTAATGCTAAACACGTGCTGATTACTCTGGGTAGCGAAGTTGCCTACACCAAACTGTGGCTCGGCCGCGAATCTCATGTTTTAGGGTTCCCGATGAGACTGTTTAAATGGTATCCTTTTTTCAATTTTAAACATGAACCGGCTACTGTCCCGATTTGGGTGAAAATTTTAGCTTTACCGATTCAATGGTTCGATTTACGTGCATTACAAACGGTGTCTGATTTGATTGGTAACTTTTTGAAACCGGATCCACAAACCCTTAATCGGACTAGATTAAATTATGCTCGGGTATGTGTTGAAGTTAATTTACAAAATCATCTTCCTGATCAAATTGCTATTAAATGTGATGGAGTTTCGTCAATCCACTCAGTTGAATACGAAAAACTCCCAAAATATTGTTCTCACTGTCATCATATAGGGCATGATATAGATATGTGCTACTTTAAAAATCCGTCGCTGAAACCGAAAGAGTTCCCTAAATTTAATCAGGTGAGTAAATCAACTTCAATTATTAAAGAAAATGCAAAATCTACTATGGTGAAAGAACTGGTCCCTATTGGTGATAAAGGACCCACTAGTATCACGAATTTGTGTTTGGAGAATGTTGCAGGTTCCTCAGAAATGCAACAAGAATGGCAGGTGAGTAAGTCGAAAAATGCCTTTAAGGCTCTCCCGAACACGAAGGAGTCGGAGACCAGGGGAACACTTCTTATTAATAACGCTACCCTCCCCAAAAAAGTTGTTACTGCTTGGGCAGGTGATGTTGAAGGCCTTTTAGAGGCGGATGAAACGGAGGATATTGAACCTATGACCGAACAGGGGATCATTGTTGTGGACAAGGGCAAGAGGCCGCAAATTGAGACTACTAATAGTTTCGACCTGTTACAAATTGAGGAAGAAATGGTAGAAAAAAAAGGTGTATTGTTGATAATCAGAACATCTCTGTTCATGTTTTCCACCCTCCCCCAAAAAATCAAGATTGTATTAAACCCACCCCGCCTATAGATGTAGTTGATTTCTTGGTTGATCCCCTCCCCTCCAAAATGACTGGTGATTGTTCTGTTAATCCCACCCCAACTTTACCTCCAGTCATTTTGGATATTTGTCGTACGACCCCATGTAATTCCTCGAATGGGCTCGCGGACGCCGAACTAATCGGGCCATCTTTGGCTCCTGATAAGCTGGATCTTTCTACTGGGGAAGGTATGTCGTCTGACTCCTTTTTTCCCACAATGGGTCCTGTTGGTACAGCTGTTATCGATTGTGCTTTGATTGTTGATTGTGTATCAGGGGAAAGTTCTGGGAACTCCCAAAGTCCCCCCTTGCTCCCAAAAAATTTTAAACTATCATCTTCGGATGATGATTCGGATCATGGGACCATTAAGGGAGACTTTGAGGATTGCAGATCTGAACCCTCCCTTCATTCATCTAAAAATGTTGTGGATGGTTATTTATATGATTGGGAAAATACTAACAAAATAGGGGCTCCTAAAGCCCATGCTAAAACGACGATGGTTGCTCTTCCAGTCCCTCTTCCAGTCCCATCGGAAGATACTGTTAAAACGGATCATTCGAAAAATCGGGTCAAAAATGATATAAAGAATAATAAAAAGAAGGCTCAGGCTCCTCCAAAAGCGGTCCCTAAACGAAACCAGTATAAATGATTAATACGCTTATCTGGAACGTTAGAGGTATTGGCAATGATTCTGCCCAAAAAATTGTTAAACTACTAAAAAAAGAGCATAATCTTAATATCTTGGCTCTCATTGAACCTAAGGTAGTCTTGAATGCTAATTACTACTGTAGGTTATTTGGCTTTGATAAGGTGGTTGCTAATTATAATAACCATATTTGGATATTTTCGGATATCAACACTAAAATTTCGGTCTTGAATAGCACGGATCAATTGCTGCACACGTCCGTTTTATCTGCTTCCCTTGCTAAACCTTTCTTGTTAACGGTGGTGTACGGGAAGAATACCAAAATTGAGCGTAGAGCCTTGTGGGAAGACCTCACTAGTGTGTGTCAATCCCAAATTCCTTGGATGGTGGGCGGTGATTTTAATATTGTTCTGCATCCTTGTGAGAAAAAAGGGGATAATCCTCCAATCCCTTCGGAAATGGAAGAATTTAGGGATGCCATCCTTGAATGTGACCTTACCGATGGGGGATTTGAAGGTTCTCCCTATACTTGGTATAGCAATTTCATTTGGCAACGGTTGGATCGGATTTTATTCTCTTCGGAATGGTTTAATTCTTTTCCTTCTTCTTCGGTCAAACACATTCCGAGGCACACTTTGGACCACCACTCTCTTCTTTGCAAATTTAGTACATTGAAGTATATTCCCGCCTCCTCTTTTCAGTTCCAAAATATGTGGACTAAACACCATAATTTTTTGAGCACCGTTAAGGAATCGTGGGATATTCCTCTTCCTTTTGCTGGTCTTAAGAAACTTTCTTTTAAACTTACCCGGCTTAAGCTTACTCTCAAGGAGTGGAACCATATTCATTTTGGTAATGTTTTCGATAAAGTTGCTAAAGCCCAGGAATGTGTGAAACATGCTGAGGAGAATTTTGACTCCAATCCAACCATTGCCAATATGGACAATCTTAAGTCGGCTAATATGGCCCTCAACCTTGCTTTGGCCATTGAAGAGACTTTTTGGAAACAAAAAGTCCGTATGAAATGGACTATGGAAGGGGAAAGAAATACTAAATTATTTCATGACCTTGTCAATAAGAATAGGAGTAAGAATTTTATTCATAATATTCATGACGACGGAAACATCCTGGAAAATCCCAATGATATTAATGACTCTGCCGTGAGATTTTTTAACAACGGTTTTCAAAATATTGACACGGATCTCTCTCAAGTTAAAGATAACCTCATCCCTTCTCTTATTACTGAGATTGATAATGATGAGCTTTGCATAAATCCCTCTTTCGAAGAGGTGCGTGAGGTTGTCTTTGATATGGAGGGTGATAGTGTTGCGGGGCCTGATGGGTTTAATGCTAAATTTTTTCAAGAGTGTTGGGATATTATTGCTTCTGATGTTCTTTAAGCGGCGTGCGATTTCTTTGGAGGAATGGCTCTTTCTCAAGCTTATTCCTCCATCACCTTATCTTTGATTCCTAAAATCTCGGCGCCTAACTCTTGGAAAGATTTCAGACCTATTAGCCTTTGCAATACGTCTTACAAAATTATTTCTAAAATCCTTAGTAAGAGGCTGAGTCGTATTCTTCCTCGCATTATTGTCCCTTCTCAGTCGGGTTTCATCAAGGATCGGCTCATCACGGATAACATCCTCATGGCTTTGGATGTTGTCCATGACATTTCTAGATCTAAGATGAACACCATTATTAAGCTTGACATGGAGAAAGCATATGATAGAGTCAATTGGGATTTTCTGTTCAAAATTTTAGCTCAATTTGGGTTTTCTGATCGTTTGATCAATTTGATTAAACAATGTGTGAGTTCGCCTTGGTTCTCCATTTTAATTAATGGTTGCTCGGTCGGCTATTTTAAATCTGGGAGAGGGCTGCATCAAGGGGACCCGATTTCTCCATTATTGTTTGTCATTGCATCTGATTACTTCTCTCGATGTATTGATGACATGTTTGCTCGTAATCCTCAAATGGCGTATATCATTCGCAAAAATGTTAAGATTTCCCACTTAGCTTACGCTGATGATACTCTTCTTTTCCTCAAGGCGTCGGAGAGTAATTTGCATATTCTTAACAATCTTCTTAACCACTATGAGAGTGTTTCTGCGTAAAATTAATAATGCTAAAAGCCTTTATATTATGCGGACCCTCCTCTAATTTGGCTAACTGGTGCACACCATTACGGGTTCCACATGTCTAGCTTCCCGATCACCTACAGGGGAGTTCCTCTGTGGAAGGGGAATCCCACCTTTGCTATGTTCCATGAGATTGTCCGTAAAATTCAACTTAAGATTTGCTCGTGGAACCACCATCTTCTCTCTTTAGGTGGTCGGATCGAGCTTATTAAATCGGTACTCAACTCTATTGCATTTTATTGTCTTCAAGTGGTGAAACCTCCGGCTAATGTAATCACATTCATTGAGAGGCTTTTCAATAAATTCCTTTGGGGATCTAATGATGCTAAAAAGAAAATGCACTGGGCGTCTTGGTCTAAACTGTGTTACCCTACGAGTGAGGGTGGTTTGGGTTTTCGGGATCTTAATGATATCATTAAAACAGCTGAGTATAAATTGTGGTGGAGGTTTCGCACTTCTAATAACAAATGGTCTCAATTTCTTATGGCTAAATATTGTAAGAGGCTTCACCCAATGGTGGTGAAAATTAACCCATTTGATTCGGTCATTTGGAAGCGTATATGCAATATTAGGCTTCTTGCGGATAAGCTGATTTTTTGGAATAGTGGTACAGCAGATGCTTATTTTTGGCATGATATGTGGTGTGAATTTAGTCCTCTAACTAGTTTACACCCATCTAAGTCCAAATCTCGTCTTAAAGATTTTTGGTCTAATGGGGTTTGGGATAAAACTAAGTTATTGGCCTCTATTCCGCCTGATTATTGTGATTATATTTGTGCCCTTCCTGCTGATGTGGCGAATCCTAAAACTTGCTGGAAACTGTCCTCTAATGGGGACTTTTCCTTTAAAAATACTTGGGATCATATTAGACAACGTAAGGATGTTAACAAATGTCTTACACTTTGCTGGAATGCTATTATTACTCCTACGATTTCCATTTTTATGGTTCGTGTGTTTAATAAATGGATCCCTACTACGGATTGTCTGGCTCGTAGAGGTATAATGTCTAACATTTCTTGTTTTTGTTGTGGGGGTCAAGAAAGTCTCCTTCATCTCCTTGTGGCCGGGCCTGTGGCCTCTAAAGTGTGGGATGTCTTTTACTCGATTGCTGGCCTAGCTCGCCCGAACATTATCAGTGTTAACCAATTTTTGAGGAGTTGGTTCAGCAAAGCGCAAGGTAAAATACATATCTTCCATATCATTCCCGTGCTTATTTGTTGGTTTCTTTGGTGCTGTAGGAATGATAAAAGAGTTAAAAAGATTCCTTTCACGGCCAAGCGAGTTTGTGCTAGAGTTTGGAACTACCTTCGCTTCATTAAGGTGCCTAGGAAAGCTCGGCACTTTTGGCTTCGGGGGGATGGCTTTGCAGCTAGGTTGTGTATTTCGATACCCCCACCTCCCAAAATAAAACTCACGACCGTCAATGGGCTCCCCCTCCCGTTGGGTGGTTTAAATTGAATACGGATGGGGCGGCCAAAAATAATCCAAGCTTAGCGGCTACCGGGGGGATCCTTCGGGATCATCGGGGCACTCCTATATTCTGCTTCTATGAATTTATTGGTGAACAATCTAACTCTTATGCGGAGCTCTTTGCGATTTGGCGGGGAATTGACCTTTGTGCGGAGAAAGGGCTCCAAAATATTTGGGTGGAAGCCGATTCGACCACTGCCATTAATTTGGTTTCTTCCGAGTCTGCTTGTCAATGGCATCTTCAGGATTTAAAATCTAAAATTAAAAAAATGGCTAGCGATATTAATATTCGTTACTCCCACATTTATAGAGAAGGAATTGCGGTTGCCGATCACCTTGCGAATCAAGGCTGCCTTCATAGAAATTACTCCTACTCTGATTGTCAAGATCTCGTAGGGAAGATTCGTGGACTGATTCGTCTCGACAAAATGGGATTTCCTTATATTAGGAGTAGGAAATACTTTGATCCCTAACATGTAATCTGTCTTCTTTTTAGCTTTTATGATGGGTTTCCAATCATTTGGCTTGGTGAGGATCTAGCCACCCTCGGTTTTTGGGCGTGTAGAGGGGCTCATCCTCCCTCAATCTCTCTGGGCATGTAGTGGGTCTCGTCCCCCCACATTTTTGCTCCGTTTAATATATTTCGGTTTTTTTTTTTTAAAAAAAAAAGTATGAACTAATTCAAATTCAAATGAACTAATTCAAAAAAAAAATGTCGCTCTCTCTCTCTAGGGAAATCTCTCTGCCTTCTCTCTAAGAAAATTCGCCCGATTGCTCTGTACATGCCTTCACGGCGATTTTTCCCACATACTGCCTGACTGTAGCCGACGCTTTACCCTGTCCGCCGCCTTGTGCGGCGGGCTTTCTCCTATTTTCTACTTCAAGTAATCTGCTTCTGCTGTGCGCCCAAATTTTTTCTGCCAGCGGGTTACTTCCGCCTGTGCAATTCCGAAATCCACCGCTGACTCATGGCCGGATATAAAGGGAATCCAAAGGATTTCCGTGATGCACAGGGAATGGTGAACGCCGATCTCCAGGTCGCCCCTCCTGGGCTAGTGTCGGGCTGCCCGATTCCGTTGCCTGCACAAGGTAATTTGGCTATCCCTTGTCAGAATTTTAATGTCGTAGATG